>JAAAYG020000010.1:97633-196464 GCA_009936455.2 Tomocerus minor
GGAGGTAGTACGTTTAAGTGGTTGCAAGTTAAGAAGAAAGCTGAAGCAAAGTGAAGTAAAGAGTGTACGTGTAGGCTTTGGGTCACTAAGCAAACTTTACAAACTTGTCTCTACGGCTTACGTTAAAATAGAATACGGGAAAAGTGTGTGCTGTCTACCCACCGTTCTCACATCCCCAGCAAACAAAAACTCTATATCCACCAATCCTTTCCTCCTCAGATTTTCATTGTTAAATATATCCAAAGGACGTTATATTATTTGTGAGATGTTCTAAGTAAATTCCGACAAAAACGCCCTTTCTTTTCTCGTTTTTCAACAGAGACCACAACGGTTTCCAATGACCAAAGGAATGATGCCCAGTTCGCCACAAGAATCCCACATCTAGCTATTACCACGTCTTTCCTTTCCAAAATATTTGTGTGTACCACTTGCACTTAGGCAGTTCTAAATTTATTCTCTGTCTATAAAATGTACTTGTTTCAATTTGAAAATGTGGAATATAATTACAGGCCTGAAATATAATTGCACGTCTAGACATTTAGAATGTGCCATAATATCAGAGTAAAGAGCTTTGACTTTTCTTTAAAAAGGGATTTTAGTAGAGAGAATACGGTAAGGTTTGAAATGGCTTTAACTTATAGATAGATATGCCAATATTATTATGCTTTGCGTTATTATACATACATTTATGCGGTTAGAGTGGTAGATTAGGTTACCCAAAGAAAGAATTACTGTCTGGTCATAGTCATGAAGGTAGTTGCAATTTCAATCCACTCTAGCGAAAGGATATATATAAGAATAAGTGCAAGCTCCTTAGGAATTCATAGCGTAACATTGGCTTTCCGAACTCAGAAAATATATTTTCAGAGGCCACCTTCAAGACCTACATAGTTCTATGTATAATATACGTAGATATATAGGTATATATATAGAGAGAGAGAGGGAGAGCAGAGTGTGTGTATAACAATGAATTCCATATTTGAAATCTCTGAGTTCCTAAGGAGTCGGCATGTAAAATTTTTATGGAGGTATTTTAAGTTTTTTTTCGTGGTGAAACATACGCATTCTTTTTCTTCCTGGTTTTGATAGCTCTGAAATTTTAATAGATGGTATCTTGACTGTTGGACATTTCCCTTCCGTACCATTGGGTTTAATGCTGGAGTGGATGTCCTAGTCATAGGGCGATGTTAAAGTTGAGTCGACTGACAAGATGTGCTCAAATACTTACTACATTACAACAGATAGTATCTAGTGGCAGTAAAGCTTGTGTAAGTAGTTCTCATCTGTTCCCTACCTACAGCTGCCGAGGCAGGACGCCTTTTGTTTGGCATTGTATTCAATGGCTTGATTGTCCTTTTCTTTCCTCAGTTCAGTCGACTTGACTCTTTTCGCCTCTCCTCCCGCCGCCGCCTTCTTCCTCCAAACTTAAAATGCAACTTTCTTTCTGAAGACGAGCGGACAGAGAAAGAGAGAGATAGATATAGGTTTGTGTGAGTGCGTCGGGAGTTGTCGTGCAGATATGGCAGGACGCTCATTGCCATCCGCCAGACAGAGGCTGGCTTAATCATAGTATAGGAAGCGATGCCATGCAATCTAATAATGCAAAGTCTGGAGGAAGGAAAGTGAAAATAGGAAATGAAAGAGGCTGAGCCGTAGTTTTAGTCTGTCTCCTCGCTCGACGTTTGCATTGCAAGGAGACGGAACTCACGGAGCTGTTCAGCAGATACTTAAACCAAACTAAAAGGAAATCAGTAGGATAGGAAGGAGCTAACTGTAAATAGTAATACCTTAGCCGTCTCTCTGTTTGTAAACGTGACGCTAAGTTTCCACTATATCTCATTATAGGACGACGGAGCGGGTAGCCCCTGTATCTGTACATATCGTATTTTTGACTGTTTAGTTGGCTCTGGCCAAAAAAGAAGGGAATAGGAGTCAAAGGAATCCAAAGTGAGCTGAACCACTGCCATTTATCATTCTGATCACAGAGAGTCAAAGCTTCTTCCTCTTTTCGCCTCCGAATCGTATGCCATGAAGAATCCTCGTGTCTTTCCTCACTCCGTTTGACTTGACTTGTCTTTCCTCCGTGCATTACACATTGCATTGAATTACTAGACTTTCCCCGTCTCCGACCACTTTCTCTCTCTCTCTCTCCTATAGGAACAAATAATATCACCAAAGTGCTAACACGGCTCTCTTCTCCCTAGTGACCACAATCTCCGAGATCCATTAGCCCATGTTCCCTCTCCTTACTTTCTCCGCTCCTGACACAATCCTCCTTCGACTTGAGACGACACAGCTCCAGCAACTCTCCCTCCCTCACACACAACAGGACAGCACAATAAGAAAAGAGACCAGATCTCGGGTGACTATCACAAACAACCACCAAAATAAGATGTTGCATTGCAGCCTAGCTCTACGCGACTACCACTCTGCCACACCAAAGATATAGCAATACGTGGACGGGACAAGGACGAACGACTTTCCAAACGAACTCTTCCTTCCCTCCTCGCCCCATCCATCCCAAAAAACAAACCTATTGACCCTTTTCAACGTACTTCTCCATCTACCCATACCTTCCCTTTTTATTTCATTCCTTTCATATTTACACAGCTATTAAAAACACATTCTCATACGAAACCTAAATCTCCCTGTCTACAAACAAACAATTGTTTTTGTACTATTATTCCCATAAACCTTTTTACAATTCGGTTAATATTGTTATTTACTTCCAAAAAACAATATTGACACAAGATAATAATAAATATTTAAATACTTTAGTAATTTTAGGAGTTATAAAAGTAAAAAAAAGTCAGTAATAAAATAGCTACCTAGATTTGTTATTATGTTTTAGTTTCAGAAGATTATAAATTTCCATGGAAAACAAATAAAAATGTATGTAAATATATCAAAAAGGAAATTAGAGGAAGGTAATAGGGACGGGGCAGAATATGAAAAAGGATGGATAGGTTTGGTGAGCGTGGAGAGCGAGTAGAAGAGTCCTCGTCCTCTTCCTACTCACAGCGATAATAATAATAAGCAGGATATTCATTGTTTTCTTTCTTTGTTGCATGTTCAGTGTCATTTTCCATTCTTTTCGAAGCCCGTGAAGTAATTATGGGCTGTCACAATGTCCAGAGTCTTGGTGACACTTTCATGTCCCGTTCTTTTATCCATTTTCACTCATTCATTTCTGTCGGCATGCAATAGTTGGCTACAGACTGCTCTACCTGAGAACACAACCTAACTGCGAACACAATAGAAAAACACGAAGGAGTTTTACACGAAGGGACGTTCATTCATAAATACACACAGACAAATGTATGTATATGTGTAGTAAGGCAGGCTGTCTGAGCTGCAATGTTGTTTACACAGAGTTGGATCGTTCGTGGCCACTTGGAGCAGTATCACTCAAATAGCCATTAGCCCTAAATAAATTCTCATCTCAAATTACAAACAAGGTATTTATGTATGCACTCAGATTGAGACAGAGAGGGAGAAGAAAGAGAGCAATTTGTTACTTTCAATAGTTACAAATAATAATCGAAGCATTGTTAGCCCCAACTTTTCTCTGTCAGCTCCCCTAACACAAAGTAATAAAGTTAAGAACAGGGCCTTCCTGATAATTATGTCCCGTCACATCTCATTTATGCCCTTACATAAAGTAACTTAGAAATAAATTACATTCACTCATGAAACTCTCCTTTTCAATGTTGCTGTACATCAAAGGCTATTCCGTGGTGTACCTTAGGCAGGTGCTACTTTGTACTTTTATTTTTAGCAATTGCACTGTTTCATCAAACCATAGTGCAATATTACAAGATTGTAATGGCTATAAATACATCAAAGGGACACGCTAAATAAACCAACTCATTTATAGCTACGTTTCTTACTCCCACACACATAACATAACTTCGTACTTGAGATAAAACTAATATCATAGCTACAAATAACTGCAATATTGTGTCTTTGATGTTTCCCAATAAATAGGAGCCAGTATATCAATTAGTACGTAAATATAAACTGTTGTGTTTGTCTTGATAAATTAGTAAGTTTAAAAAAGTAGTATCTGATAGAGTGGGTTATAAGAGGGAAAGTAATGGGATGTTAAAGAAATGGAGTTGTTGGCATTGTTGGAAGAGTGGGGAAATATATAGAGTGTGGCTGGTTGGCAAAGAAAGCTATTTACTTTGGAAGACATGGTGAAACAATAAGTCGCTTGTGGTTTGGTTTAGTGTGGCGGCTGTGAACTGAATTCACTTGACTTGTCCTCCTTACAGATATAGAGGATTGGTTGGTTGGTGTGTGGATGTAGTGAGTGAGACAGGAATGGGCTGAGTGGGTCGGGTGAAAGCACAAGAGAGAAATGTTCGTCGACAGAGGAAGACAAAAGTCTCTCCTTTCACCAAACAATTTCTAAAGGACTCATTTTCCTCGAAGACGCGGAATAAAGTGAGGGCGATGTGATGCGATGTGAGATTCCGTCGACTAAATGAACAAATGAACTGTTCTACTAGTGCAGAGAGGAGGATTGGAAGTTGTGTCTCGGCCTCGTGTGTGTGTGAGTATTTATAGTGGAGGAACTATGCTCACTTTGAGTTGTTGGGATGAGAAGACGAGGATTTGAGGGGGGATTCTTAGGGCAGGCAGGTTTGGCATTTATTTGTCTAGAATTCCACTGTGCCATTTCTCGGCAATTTATTTATATTGAGGCAACATAGGCATTAGCTATGTATTTACATTGTTTGTACCCTCATAACACTTTCGTTCACACAAACAGAGTTAGCATTTGAATGTAGAGTCATTCCATGCAGCACAATAGCAGTCATTCCATTTATGGTGTGAATGGAACAGGAATGGAGTCGGGCGGGCGGGACGAAGCCAAATGAAACCATATCATAATACACACACACACACACAAACACACACACACAGTCATACAGTACACTACAACAACAGCACACTCCGTCTCTATTACCTCCTCTACTTATTATTGTAACTACTAACCTAGCTAACACTCCTCTCCTGCTCCCACACTCCTGGACGTCGTCGGACGAAATGGGAACGAGTGAGATTCTGTGTGTGCACAATAATTCTGCACTCCCACACTCTCCCGCCATATGCTCATGTATGGACACAGAAGCTCTTCATCAATTTCAGAGCGACTTCCGATAGCCAGGCCAGGTAGTGTTTTAGCTGGCTATTATTTGCATTGCATTCTAGGGCCCTAATGGTAAGTACCCACTTACAGACTCTATCCACTACAAAAGAAACGCAATGCAATCAAGAGGGAAATGAAACATGCATATTGAAATTGAAACTATTATTGCTATTGCCTCTGCAACTATTATTATTATTGTTATTAGGCCGTCGCAAGAAGTTATTCCTCGTCTTTTAGCCGCTCCTTCTCCCGATTCCCAATATAAGACTCAATATGAGCTACACGATGCATACATCTCAGTTGACTCAACTCAAGAGAACCACAAACAAGGTTAATGGGTACATAGACACACGACACACTACACTACACGACAGAGTCGTAGGAGGAAACAAAAGGCAAGGAAATTCTGACATTGTGAATAAGTTCACTTCCTCTCCCTCCCACATTCTACGCAATGCGGTTATGACCATTATATTGTCCCATTTTGTTTTATTCTACTATTTCTACTTACCTAATCTTATGTCATGGCGAGAAAGTGCCGAAATGAATCCTTTCTCCTTCTACTACTCTCCATTGTAGCTTTTTTGGGAGCTATAGAGAGATATAGAGGGAATCTTAGCCTTTGCTGCAACTCTATTTATTTTTATTCGTTGTAGTAGGGAGTGACAGAGTAGAAGATGCAAGAAGCAATTCATAAGAAATATCGACTTCCTAATGTTACTGCCTAGACATTACAATACACTGACCTATAGCCATGCATTATAGAGACACAGACGATAAAAAAGGAGGATTCAACTCGGCTCTCTAGCTAGAATTCAATATAGAGTCGCCCATCCGAGTAATCAACTAAAGATAAAATGTAGCAATAATATTGCTACAGACGACTACATCCCATGACTCTACTACACGGCACGGATCTAGTGTCCGTTAGTAGAGGGAAGGAAAGTTTTTGTATTTGTGAGAGAAGTATATAGAGAGCTGCTAATCTGAGACTAAGCCTCTCTTTTGCATTTCCCTTTTCAGATGCCGGAATTCGGGATGGTGTTAGTAGAAATATGTTCCATCATGTGTTGCTGCAATGAACTGGAGCATCTCCTGCTCTGTAGGCACTGACATACATAATACATACATAGTCGGGACTATTTAGTATTTGGAAGCAACAGTCGGCCAATTATGTGCAAACGCAATACAACAATACAATGAAATAGAAATACAACATAACACAATGGACTGGTGCTCCAGAATGGAGTCACTCAGTTAGTCCCCTTCCCTTCTTCCTTTCCCTCAATGAAATACAAAGAACTACACTGAAGCCGAATCGCTGGATTACTTACACACGAATTACTTTCTATAGGAAGCCAGACAAGTGCGATACTCCGCTCAAATCCATTCAATAGAAAATCTAATAGGATCTAAGTTTTTATGTTGCTCTATAAAATGATGTTATCCCAAAGTTGGGACTCTATCAGTCCAATGAAACCAAATACAGCTATTTAACGCCTAATCGCGACTAAGTACCTTTTATCCTCAATTTCCGTAGGTGTCACTCCACACAATTTGTAGCATTAGCATAATAGCTCCCATTTACATAAATGGATGCATGCACACACCTATTCAGACTCCATTCACAGTCCTACCTAAACAAATCGATTTTTTGTATCGCGAGCTACCACAATTATACCACACTCCTCTACGCCTCTTACTCTTCAGCTCATGAACTCTAAAATTCAGTTTTCAAACAAGGACAGGAGCTCATACAGACCCTCATATCACAATCTGTGTAAAGGGCAGTGAAAAATGGTTCATTCTATGGCAACCTTTTCAATTATGCAAAAATGATGACAGAGTGCCCTTTCTTTCCTTCTCCAGACCAACTTTGCTCTTTCCGTTCCAAAGAACACGCTCTAGCTCTGCATAAACTCCACAAGCAAAATTTCACAAACTAAACTACACAGTCTCCACATTTAGGTAGCTACTCTTCTAGCTATCTCGTGAAAATTGTATGCATACGCATATCCATGAACTCAATCTACATCCTACCATTACATCTGAATCATAGATGAAGGAAGTTACTAGGCAAAAGTGTGTAACTAGAATTCGCACAACGGCATTGTACTACAATTCCAGAAATTCAGCAAGATTTACATTTTGCACATCATTCTATTGTGGAACCCATGCCTTTTTTTACCATATTATCCTTGTATTTTCAACTAATCAATAAAAAACTTTATAAATAATATATATCCCTGGATCCTATAATATTTCCTGGAAAAATAAAGAGCGAAAAACAAAGAACTTATAAACAATTAACGATTTTTTAATGCGCACTTTCTATTTGATGGTCTGATAAAATATTTACCGTTGTCTTTATACAAAGTAGAGGATTTGTGAAAGCGTTGACATGTAATTAAAACATTCTTCAACATCACCTTTGTTAAATGTCGAAATTGACAGTTTTGACATGATGTGGCTAACCACATTTAGCTACAGCTTGCAAGATGTCAGTTTTGGGGGAAATAGAATAGATGATATTGTTGTAGCACACTAGCACACACGCAGTAATCCTCTTTCGGACTCCTGCACGTGTATGAATAGAAAATGCGTAGATATTATTGACACATGCTATGCAGTAGGTGTAGGTGCATATAGGAGGAGAGATAACTTTTGTGGATCGAAAAGATTGACTGTGAGGCAATGGTGATGAGCTGTAACATTAGAGATGAAATTTTCCCCTTGAGAGAGGATTTGAGATGACATAATCCATCATTGCTACTAGAGGCTTAGACTGTGTAGTTGCACCAACTATAGCCATCCCCATAGGCTACTCTCTCTCTCGCTAGCCACTGCACCAACTTGCAGGCAACAAACTGAAAATAAATATCCGCCTGTATGTTATGGCTAGATTGTTAGGAAGATAGAGGATGCCATAAAAGTGCATCTGTCTATATCTGCTCAAGACCTAACTAGGTTACGCTTATGTAGAAAGGGAAAAGAACAAATGTCTTCTTTCCACAACAACAGAAATTAGATTAGCAAAGTTACTTTGGCCCTGGCTGCCCTTGTCTGCCTCACTTCCCAGTCCGCTTCTTTCAACTATCTCAACATCCCATAAAAAATTAATGCCTCATTATAATGACATAGTTTTTCAGAGTTCAGATTATACTCCGTTCACGTTCCCTTGTTAATTAAGCTATACATTAATCACATTTTACTATTTTCCGTTGCACACGCAATACTTTCTCAAAATTTGCCCTGTACTTTCAGTTAATGCTGCGCATAAGTACAAATAAATAGTATAATTAGGGCACTCATGCTAATAGCATACCCGTTCTTATATAAAAAATTAGATAAAACGACTTTAGAATGTTTTAATATAATATAAAATAATTGTTGCGTAGCAATTAGAAATTCACAGTACATACAAATAAAGAAGAAATAATTAATCTCCAAATTATTATGTCCAGCTAAAATGCATTTAGATCTGAAACTGACTCAAAATCAAAATCTATCTATCATAATTTATAGTTGCAATAAAATTAGTACTTCTTTTTAAAAAATCTGTGGTATTATAGAGCTATTCAAGTTGATATTAAATACCTACAGTTGGCTTTTAAGGCAAAAACTTCTATACTCATGAGTTAAATAACAAAAATATTGTCCACAAATAAGTTCAAGAAAAACTTTATAGGTGTAGGTTTAGGATTGCTCTGAAATGGGGGAAAGTATGGACAGAGAGGGAGAGAAAGTGAGTAGGAGCGTATTTATGGGGTTGTGTTGTTGTTGTAGGGAGAAGTAAGTGTGATTGAAGCAATGAGAGTAAAGTTGAGTGATGTGTAAGTGGTAATGTACGTATGTGTTGGTGGTGGGGAGAGACTGCAATGCGATGGACTGTGGCACTTGCCACTTGAGCAGATGTGAAATGAGAGTTAAGAGAGTCATGTCGTTGAAATGGTGCGAATGTGTAGTTGTAATGGAGAGGGAAGTGTTTGGAGTCTGAAGGGAAGGAGGAAGGCGAAGAAGAACAAAGGAAGATTCAAAGTGACTGAATTCGTGTAAAGTGCATGAGCTCAAGGAGAAAGTCTTAAGAGAAAGGATGACAACTGAGGAAGTATGGTCGACTAGATCTAATAGGACAGAACGTATAATAATAGGGAGGTTCACAGACATCTATGTGTGTAGGATGTGGCTAGTTAAGTAGGAGAGAGAAGGGAGGCTCACTGACGTCTCCAGCTCCACTGCTGCATTGGCTTAGCAGACCACGACTAAAACAAGTGACAGGGAAAGTCTCTTAAAACAAGGCAATGTACATATATACATCTCTCTGATACACCATTGTGGTTTCCCTTTATTTTCCTTGGACGGAATGAGAGTCGAGCCAACTACTGTGCACTCTTATCGTAAAGACGCTAATGCGACCGGAGGCTGTAGACTTGGGAGATTCATCATTTATTTCCATTACTTTCTGTCGCAGTGTGGAAATGGGACTGTGTGGGTTGTCTAAGTTGTCTCTACGGTAAATAGCCATTTCTTTGGCTGGAGAATGAAGGAGAGATATTTGCTGCGTCTATAAATGCATTTAGTATGTAAGGACTCAGGATAGGGAGTCGGATTTCATTATGTAGTAGGCACACGTCTATGTATCTTTTATTCTAGGAGAAAGGGTGAGTGAGGAGAAAAGCCAGGACTGTGTCTCCCTATTAAATATTTAATCCTTTAAGAGGAAGATTGGATTATGCCAAACAGAGGGAGAGATAGACACTTGAAACTGTGGTCAATAAGATGAGGAGCAAAATGGTCAGACTAAGGCAATAAGACTTTCTATTAGCTACCGAGTCTAAGTACACACGTGAATGTGACTTTCTCCTGTACACACGTTAATACTCCTCCAAAGAGACACACACAGAGAAGGCAAATAGCTTTGCGGCAGAGACATTCTCTAATAGCAACTTCCTTAATGTACCTTTCCTCTTAATTCCTAATGGGCAACGCGAAATCAATCATTCATTCCATTGAGAGCCCCTGAGACTTTTACAAAAAAAACTTTAATTATACTGGATCTTTTGAGAAATTGCAGTGGACAGTTTTCTAGTACTGAGGGAATGATTTGCATAAGGCAGAGGATTGAAAATATTGGCAGAGATAAAAGAGAGCGTTAGTACGTGTAGAGAGAGAGAGAGAGAGAGTTATTATAACGAGAGAGATATTATAGTGTCTCCGGGATGTCCTTGTCTAGAGAGTAAGTAAAAGAGTAAGTCTAAACAGAGAGGAGAGAGAGAGTTTTTTGCAACTTTATTGTCAGTCATTTCTTGAGTATGAGTATGGGATGGGAAAAATGATGAGATGGAGTAGTGTGCAAAGTTGGCCGAAGTCAAAGTGAGATCTTTTTAGATCAGATCGAGGAAAAAATGTCAAGACACGAAGTGTTACAAGGAATCCATACTGAGCAGGGGAATGTAGGAAGAATAAAGTAAAGCTGGCATGGGATGGGATGGGATGAGATGGGACACAGATATCAACTGTCTGTACATACATAGTCAAAGCAGTAGGACAGTTACACATCTAAATCTCATTGGAATTCAGAAGGATGAGGCTGATGTGATGCGCTACATCATCATGATACCTCTCTCCACTTACACTCCACTTCCACTAGACTCAACTGGAGGCAAATGAAAGAGCCTCCACATCCAGTCCACACTACAAAAGGACACATTTCCCCACACTTCCCTTCATTTACGACAGATCTTGGACGGCGTGATGGAAGGGAATGTTTATACTGTACTGACAATGTACTTATTGCTCCTGAACCTTCTGTTATGGCTACACATGTACAAGCACATGTAATAGGATACACAGACACATCGGAGACGACAGTTAAAATGCCTACGTAGCCATTATACGAAGGTTTATCTAAAGATAAGTGCATTTCCTTCCTCTCTCGATACTTTTTCTTAAAATAACACAGCCATAATGTACATTGGAAAAACTGAGAGATAATGGTGGCGATGTGATGTGAGGCTCGAGCAATATGTCTCTAATATTTTGATTGCGAAATACTTGCATTCACCTCCTATTCATTTCACGGCTTTTGCCACTCTCGTTTACTTATAACATTGATAACATGATAACACCATCCATCCCTATTTGTACAGCGTCTATTTTCTTTTGTTTATTTGCAGACGGAGGACGAGCCTGCCCTGTAACTGTCCTACTTTGTGTCAGCACATCACTTATATTAGGTACTCTGTAACATAATGCAAGCCACAAAAATAATTTCAAATGCACGACACGTCTCCTTCTCACTTCATAACTCGAAACGAGATATTTTCTGTCCTAATTCATCGCTTCACACTACACTCCATGCCATTTCAGCATAAAAATAACCATTTTCCTATGACTTTTCCGCTTCCATAAAGACTTTTATGAGGCGCTTTAAATACAAGCACTACAATAAGAACCAGACGATGAGACTAACACACATTGCTTGCAGTCCCATAACACGATTTATGTGATTTTGATAATGACGACACTCCATATGTCCATTCTTTACATTCATCTAAATGTTACTCACATTTACTGATTCCTAACTCAATCCTAATTTCATATAAAATATTTCACTACTTGAATTCATAAACATTTTTATAACTCCGTATTGATTTTTCTATCATCTTGATTCAACATTGTTCACGAAATAAAGTAGAAATTCAACACACCGTTTTTAAATGGCCCCTGCTCTATATTTATACAATCCACTTTATTAGACTGTCGGTCTAACTGTCCAGCCTCTCAATCACTCATACGTATTCACTTCAAGTACTCATGTTTGTTCAAATACTCACACAATGAAACATGCCCGTTATTGCAATATAAGATAAATTTTTGTTTTAGAACAACAGTATGCTATATTTTCTAAGCGATCCAAACTGTTCAATTCTATTTATTTATACTACTAGAAAATTAAGAGTTAAAAAGAGTAGGTATTTAGAAAATAATATTACTCCAGATTAAAAATAATCAATAAAATAGAATATATTGGTTTTCATAGTGTGACTTCCTAAAGCGAAAGCCATAAAGGAAGGCTCTTAGAAAACACGAGGGTTGAATAGGTTATAGGTTTCTAAGATTTTGCTAAATAGATCATGGCAGAGGCTACATTAAACGAGCAGTTTCTCAAAGCTAATTGTCTAATTTAATTTTTGTCCACATTCGCAAAAAAGTGTGGTAGAATGCACGTGTTAGTAGGATAAGTATTACTAGAGCAGATAGCAAAATGATAGTATGTGGAAAATAGGTCAGTTTGCTTGAAGAAAGAGTAAAATGGAGAAGGTAATAATTGTAAGAGTAATTCTGAACAAGAAAAGGGTCGGAGTTTTCGCTCAGTACTTTCTCTTTATGTTTGGTGAATAGCGAAAGAGAGAGAGAGAAAGTTGTAGATACCTAGATAGAAAATATATTCCGATAATATTGTAGCATCAACTATCTGTGTGAAGAAATTAGTAATGTGATATAGATGGTCGTAAATGAATATAGAATGTGCTGGCGATAAGAATAGAGTGTGCCACGTACAGGCGTTGCTATATGGAGCAAGAGATATAGTTGCGAAATGAAATTAATTGTAATGAAGCATAGGCGAAGCGCGGAGGTAGTGTACAAAGTAAAATAATGGTGTTGGTCTTAATATTTATTAGCCTGTGTAGTCTTCTATCAACTACCTGCTCTGTGTATAGGCGGGTAGTGGGGAAATGCGCTGTGTGCGAGTTTAGGAGTGAAAGTGTATGCAGTGGGTGAGAGTGGTGCCAGTTAGACGAAAGGCGCTGGACCTGCCTGGCATTATGGAGGAGCGGAGAGGGTAGAGTAGTGAGAGAGCATATGCAGTCAACTCCTCACATTCACCAGTCAAGTCAAGGATGAAAGTTAACTGAGTCAGTAAGGGCTTTTGTGGTTCTCTATTTTTTATAGATAAAGAGAACGGGAAGACTAAAGAAATTCAGCGGAGAAAGGGAGCGTGTAGAGAGGAAGAGAAACAAATGACCATGGTGAGCGGACTATTGTGTCTCTATGCATAGAATAATCTGCCCTTTATTCCCCACCTACTTACAGCCCTACTCCGCCTGGCCTTCACTCTTTATCTGCCTAGAAACTTTTTACGCTCTCTCCCATCCTTAAATAACTACAGCTATACACTTATTAGCTCCTTTGCACCCGAATGTACATCTGCCCAATCTGGAGAAATACTCCTTCCTATTTACACTATCCTCAGCTTTCATTTAACCTCCGCTACGTCCCTAAAAAATGCACCAGCCACATTGGCAGTCCTTTAAAATAATCCCACTGCCAATTCCTAGAGCCTACATACAGACAGAAAACAAGTAATTCAAACTGATAGAGAAGATCCCACCCAAGTTTCTACATAGTGCACACTTTGCTTTACCACACAATCATTATTGCCTTTATATTGCTCTCTCCTACTTTCTCCCTCATTTCCAATTTATTCCCATCCCACACTACTGCAAATTGCATTGATTGATCACAAATTCTATTATATTGCCAGCACATCATTCCAAATGAGAACTCATTAGACACTTCTCTCTCTCTCTCTTCTCTCTCTACGATGATCATCCAACAAGTTTACGACTTTTCTTGGCAAAATAGCACACTTCCTCTGTTGCTCCCACTAATTTATCTTGCCCAACACCGAAAACCCTTATTCATCACAATCACAACATACATTTCTAAAACAGAATACCATGAATTAACGATATTCATTTTCTTTCTTCAATACTAATTGTAACAACTATGTTGATTGAATCCCAACCTGATTTTACTGATATGATGCGCTATAAAACTTAAATAAAAATTAAAGCAGGGCGTCGAGTTGTTGATTTTTTCTTGCAAAATAAAAAGCACTGCACGGTAGTTAAAGTTTAAGGAGAAAAAATCGGGCGTCAGTCATGGAATTCTTACATTTAAATTCTAACGATTAACAAATGTGGCACAAACGATAGCATTGCTTATACGCCCTAGGTTAAAGCTAGTCAGAGACTAGGAAAATCACACATTCCTTGATAAATAATAAAAGAGTATTTATGTTGTCAGATATATTCATCAGATATATTCTATGACAAATGTCGTTGTGCCACAATTGCAGCGTTAAATGTGCTATAAATAGTGTAACTCGGTTGAATATACTGTACTTTCTATTCTAAGTTAAAAAAAAGTAGAGATGGATGGATACCTATCTATAATCGACTAATGCGTCTGGTTCACACGTAAATTTTGTCGCTACAAATTTTGTGGCATGTGGAAAATTCGCCAGTGTTACTTATGCCACATGGGAAAATGGTCTGGTAATAGTTAAAATTGTCTTTGAGCAGATTTCGTTAGAAACAATTATTGTTCAGGCGCCCCAAGTGGTTTTTTATCTTGAATTGTTTAAAAATTGCTATTAAAATTCTGCGCCACATTCCAGACAGTTTTCGTCTGTCTCACAATAAACGCCAGCCAGTTTTCTCCGTGGAACAAAATTTGAACTATCAGACAAAACTCCCTTGTGTGCCAGACACAAAAGCCATTCCACCTACAATCTATGCAAAGCTTTAACACGCGATGTGACTTGACGGTAATTGACAGCAACTATCCATGTCTCCAAATGATATGTAGGTAATTCCATGATTTGTCGTCAAGGTTGTCTCCTCTTAAAGGCTAATTCAAAAACGAGACGTGTAGGAATGGCTGTAGATTTGAAACACAAAAAATGAGGGACAATCACGTTCTTTTGTTCCATTTTCATAGTAAGTATGATACGGTGTCTACTTTCGGCATAATGCATTTATAAGTCAGAGTGACCGGTTCTGAAGCCACAACTTGACAGCTGGGATTGTTATTAAATTTTGAAGGGGAACTCGAAAGAGCCCTAATTTTTCAATGGACACATCCACATTAGCACGGTACGCCCACAAAAGCTATCAATCCTGTTTAGAATGCTTTCTGTATATGGAGGCACATGTGCTACTTATCAATTTCGGATCAATAATTATAAAATATGAGTTATGTGATCTAATATTTATTTCTATTGCTATGTAGTGATATCGAGGGCATCTGTTCATTAGTACTACTAAACAATTTGAGCATCACTTGAAATGAAGTATACATTTGGAGCATGAAGATAGGCAGCTAATAGTAAACTGTTGTAAAACAGCTTTAATTGCAGAGTATCGTGACTACAATGATTAGTAATAGCGTAGTAGTGTAATTGTAGTTTTGAAAAGTATTTTTAATAGTGAACTAAAAGCATTCGAACGCTAATAGTACATATTTTAGAATTAGAATAGTATAATATGTAGTAGGTACGCTTTATAGTGTGGGTGGTAGTAGTAATTTTGTAGTAGTGCAACTGTGTAGGGCAATGGCGGTACAGTTCTTGTTGTGATGATAGAGGAGCATAAAGGTGTACTTAGTGGCGCATTCTTATGATATTAATCTTGAATAGTGGCATTATTGTTTTCGAAAAGTTTAATTCATGACCTTTTAATAGTATTGACTCCATTTTTGAACTCGGTGTTCCTATTGATCTCTAAATGACACACAAAATGTTTGGTTGTTGTACGTCAATGCGTTCAAAAATTGTTTTTGAAATGGACGGACAGACAGTGATGGTATACAGAGTAACATTCGTTAGTCTGAAGACAAGCATTAGCTTCGAGTCCACACAATTAGATATGTAAATAACAGCTACAGGAATCTGGACATATCCAGATAAATATGAAAACTAAAGGTAGGAATTTATAGGGAGCTACCGGAATTAACTGCACCGACACACACAAAAAAATCTGTCTCTTTTCTTTTCTTCACAGAATATTAAAAACCAGAAAGCATTGAGAAAAATCAATGAACTATGAAAACATTTGAGAGTAGAGAGAAAAGGCCGGGAGTCCATAAAAGAGGGATATCTTTTCGGTTGCATTATTGCACAGGGCATTGTTTTCAGCTCGGCATTTGACATAAAGAACTGTGTAAGGTTATGGAAAATGCAAAATAGCCAGATTGTGCTTATTAAGTCTATTCAACTTCAAATAAAGTCAGGGCAGAGAAGGATATTTGAGTAGGCACTACTGTCTTATGATACAGAGAGAGAGAGCTACATAATAACCTTTTGTCGGTCAACATAAAAACAGAGTTGATCCAGTGAGAGAGAGGCAGAGAAGGAAGGAATGGGGAAATACACAGTTAAAAGTGACTGAGAGATCCATTGCCTATTTTTTCTATTTTGCACTGTGGAGTTGAATTGAGGGAGAAATGTAGCTTCTTTAGCCTAACAATTGCTCATCACTACACAATTGAGGATGTTCCATTCATTGGTGAGTCGTGCTCGCATTCTGTGACATGACAGAGTAGCATACTTCACCTCACCAACATAACAGGACGTATCTACATAGACACACATTATCTAACTAACATAATACAAACATATACATATAAACTAACAAAAGACATCTGTCTGCTACTCATGCAAGTGAAAGCTCGACTGTTTTTTCGAATTGTCTTGTGATGGATGGATGGATGAATGAACGTATTCTTGTTCATTTCCACAAAAAATCCTATCCATGAATAATATGTGTATGTGCCCAGCCCAGTGCACGTTTTATTTTCTTGTTTGAGCACACTTATCGAAAGGCTCTTACCTTTCTCCACATTTATGAAATATAGGCTAAAGAATTGTGCTCTATAGAAAATGATAAAGAACTGTGCTATATCTATAGGGGGAATGCATGTATTATATGCGTATTATTAATAAAGATAAAACAGATAGGCATATAGTGACTATTTTAACTTAGTTGTTGGGAGAGTGAATAAAAGACTCTGCCTACATTCCACGTTTCCATATTAGACATCTATCTATTTTTCTAGTTTTCTCCCGAGGAGACATAGTCTGTTTATATGTGTACGTAAGTAGTAGGCAGGGTCGGGCTAGGAAGTGAAAGCAGCTCCCTCCCTCACTCTCTCTCTCTCTCTCACTCAGGTAACTTTAATATAAGTGAAACTTATCGATCTGAGATGATGTTGTATTTCCCCTGACTAAACTAAACTACACAACAGGCAAAGGAGCCAGCGAGCATTCAATTCAAGAGCATGCACACGCTAGGAAAGCTCGTTCAATACAATCGCTCTACGATAGTTTTATAGGTAAGTAAAGTACCAAAAGTAAGTAAGGAAACCACCTATCACTACATGTGTGTATAAAACTTTTAGTCACACATTTTCATTGGCATTGCACGGCTCCTCCGCTCACACACTCCCCACCGACTCCCTTTATACACAGAGAGATAGTAAAGTACACAAGGCTAAATAGCTAGACTATGTAATGCCGACCTAGCATCAGCCAGCACTGCTACGTCTCTCTTACACATTTACGATTAGGCCCTGTCTCCAGTTTTATGGTGGAAAGTACAAGTTGGAAAATAGGCAAGGAATCAATATCTCATTATGCTTGAATATTTTATAAAGATGACAAAGAGGCATGCACTCACTCACTGGCAACACAACATGTCACCACCACCGCGATCATCACAATCAACCATCTAATACACAGTCATCCCCAACTACACTCCTTCACATTATACTTGGCCATGTAAATCGAGCATTAGGACAACTCCACTCCCTTATAGCCTAGCATTTAAATCTCCTTATAATTTTCAATCCAGATCCTTCACTCTCCTAACCAAAAATCCAAGCACACCACCAACTTCATAAAATTCCCCATCTATCCCAACTTCAAATGTACATATTTACCTAAATTATAGCTAATACCTCGCCCTGTACACTGCAGGCCATTCATTTTCTAACATCATGAGTAATTATTAAATGTGTTTTCTTGTAAGGCTTTCCCGCTAGGCCAAATTTCTATAATTAACCACATTGTTGGATAAAGCTTTTATTGCCTTTCATAGGGACGCATAAATAATTAAGGGTTACTACCGAAGTATCTTATCTTTTTTGCCTATTAACAATATATACATGCATTAAAAATTAGAATTTTTTCGGAATTCAACTATTTGGACTAATTTTAAAAGTAGGATTGCGATTGGGCCTAATAAACAGGACATTCCTTTGGAAATATTTATGTTCCTGAGGCAGATAATGTTTTTTATCTTTTTTCTGTATACAAGATATTAGAGTTGTAGGTAGACCAACCAAATCGGATTGATATTCTCAGGTGACACATGTCCCTTAATTTTATTAGCCACAGTAGGTCTCATGAAAAAACGGCATTAAATATGACACTATAGCTACAGGCTATATATACACTTGTAGGTATATAGATATATATTGACAAATAATGCATTGAGTGTCCTGAGTGAATAGTGAATGGTAATACCCAGTAAATTTTTTATTACATTTTCCACTTTTATTTGACCATCGATATTTCTTTATGTGAATTTTGTAAAGAAGTTCTTTTCATTTACGAGCTCTTAAGAAACCCCTTCCATATGAGCTCCCTCCACACACTGAGATAGAGATTACTTTTTCTTCTTTTATAACTCTAGCTGTTAACTATATCAATAGATAAACGTATAGGGAAGAAATCTCTGAAAGGTATAGATATTTCATTATATGATATTAAAAACGTTGCAACGACAATGCAAGATGGGCATTTTATTGGAGGAGCCTTGTCCTAGCCATACTATTACAGTTTAATGACGCCTCCACTTGACCAGCAGTAAAAATCAAATGAAAAGAACAAACCTTTGTAGTTAAAAACTCAATTATGAAAGGGAATTCTATAGAGACATAATATATTGCTGTTTTCATACAAACTACACGGAGAGCTACGTTAGAAGACACGAGTGGGGGTTTGTGAAGGAAACGAATAAAAAAGAACAGGAAGAACTTTATAAGGAAAAAGTAGGAAGAGTCGTGTATTTATTAGCCATGTATTTGAACATGAGCCATTTTAGATGACGAAGAAGGATTAAAATGTAGCTACCTGTTTGTATGTGTCATGTCAACTTAGACTTTAGCAAAATTACAATAGAAAAATGCAAAGGGAATGCTTGTAATTATTTTCTGCATGTTGACTAACAAAAGTAGACACAAAAACAATTTTTCATGCTGTACTTTATAAACACTCCTGAATACAATATCCGCCGTTCTCTTTTTCTAGCTAAATGTTTCCTTTTTATAATGTTGGACAAAAAATAGGCTAGAGATACTTTAGAGAGATGGTGAGATAGGACTATAAGAAGAGAGGGAATTGCCTTGTTTAGCTATGTATCTATTTATGCAGGATGCAGTAAAAGTAACAATGGTCCAAATGTGTTTTGTGTCTATTCTGAAGATGTGATGTTTGTGTAAGGAGGGAATTGAGAGGCAGGTGAAATGAAGGTAGACGCTCAAGGAAGTAACTAGTCCAGATATAATGCTTATGTAAGCATATAATATTTAGGGAGAGGAGCTATAACACAGTCGAGCTCCTCTCGCCAGTCAACTACAGTTTTGACTTAACTGCTTTTGCCGTGTCGGAAACGATGACTTTCTTAATTCCTGAGCGATGCAATTCATTTGCATGCATTGGTCGCCTCCTCGCTCTTATGTCAAACTTTTGAACATACCTTAGCATGTTTTAGGAAGTGAAGTAAAGTGATGGGAAGAGAGGAAGAAGAGAAAGCGGGAGGCTCAACTATTCTCCTCAGCAGTTATTTAGAGTGAGGAGAGACACACACCTCCAGTAGAGAGAGAGAGGGAGAGATAGACTGCCTAGCTCTTCATAAATACCTGCTCCTGGCTTACTAACCTTCTCCGTCCTTGCTGCCAGAGCGTCAGGACTGAGTAAAAGTATAATATTATGAGTAGTGAAAGGACCAAGGTGAGTTGGGAGAGAGAGAGAGAAAGTGGAGTATAGGGAGACGGCTTTGGGGACTATAGTTTGATTGCTATAAGAATAGGTAGGATGGCAAGTGATGTAAGTAAGTCAGCTAAGCTAGGAGCAGTTTCCTCCCATTCGTCTACTAAAACCTTTAAAGGGAGCCGAGTAAGGAGCAGAATGAAAGGAAGTAAACGAAACTGTTAAGAGAAAGGCTGGAGAAAGTCCAGGACAGGACAGGAGTCCTATAAGCAGAACCTTAAGCACTGAACTAAGCCCAAAGCCTTCTTTTGATGTCAAACCGCGTGAAAAAGACATTTCTTCTAGGCAGGGATTACTTTAATTATACATGGAATGAAATGGGATTGGATGGGATATTAGGCTAAGTCTATACCCCTCTTCTTTTCTCCTCTACATACTCAATGAGAAAGAGAGAGAGAGAGTCAACAGAATTCATGCATACGAACCGCAGCTACCCATGTACATACTGCCACCAATAAAATATATATATAATAGTCTCTATAGACACTATGTGAGACTATTGTGAGAAAAACAGTGCCAAGCACGGCTACACTAAACAAAACACAAAGATATTTGTGAAGAATATTTGGATATCTACTATTTATTTACTCCTCCATAGGTAAATAGGGAAGGTATACGAGAGGATCGCAAAGCAAGGAGCAGAGAATGAGCACCTGCTCCTACAACGGCTACTATTGTTAGTTACCTGCTTTTCTTATAAAATAATATACGTCACGTTGCCACTGTGAGTTCCGCGTGAACTCAATGCTGGAGAAAGGATGCAGGGAGACATTTTGAGAAATAGGAGAATGCAAACCTCAGACTCTGTAGCTTCAATTCAGTTACATACAGCCATTCTCATGAAAAGGAAGGCGAGGGAAGACAAGACAAAACATCTTGACTAAATTCATTTGCAATCAGACTTTGTCTCCTCTAGCCTCCGTGAATATTGAGCCACTTTTAACAAAGAGCCCTACTCCCTTCCAATCCTCTTATAGAAATATATACATGCGTGATCTATTCCTATTAGCATTTGTACCTACCTATAACCTCCACACATTCTTCTCTTACACTAAATAATTCCTAAAATAAAACTCTTTTATCTCCATCTACGCTGAAAGAATGCCTACCCTAAATACCGTATCCTTTCAATTATAAGTCAGCCTTTGAACTCTATCAAATGAAAATGTTGATTAGCGCGAAGGAGCCATTAATGTTAAACTCAAGAACCTACCTCCATACTTATATCGTATAGCATTCTACATGCACCAAGGAGTTTAATGTGCAGAAAGCCGTACACTACTGTCATCTGCCCTAAAACAAATCCTACTCAACTGTCAATTCAGTATGTGTATATGTATCAATAGGAATTCCTGGATTCATCATAGATAAATTTATAGCTATAGGCAAGTGAAGGAAATAGTTTACTGAAGGAACTCAAGGTACTAAGATCTGGATCCTCGTTGGAAATATAATTATATATTTATGTAGGTATTGGCTTATATTGCGTAGAGTGTATTTAGCAAAGTCGTCGGAGGAAAGGAAGAAGCCAGTGAAGAAAGCAATTGCAGTTATCTCAAATACACACGTTTCATTTCATTTCCATATGCTGAGGATGACTGGCTGATGTGATAAGCTAAGAGCCTCAACCAAGGACTTTGCCCTTGCTCTCCTTCAGTTTCACAGGCTGTCCTACCTGGACTGCTCCTCCATTCTCCTCAATAGCCTCAAGATAAGGAGGAAACAAAGCTACGGAAACGAGAAATGGTATTAGTCATGCACTCATTCCATTTATACTGAATATAGCTACCTATACAATAACATTTCAGGTAATTTGAGTAGAATAGTAGGGATCGAAAGGTCGTAAGACAGCCTTTGCCCATGCATATCTCATAAATACAACGACTACTTATATATAGGTCGGACAGCACCTGAAAAATAACTACGACAAAGATGCAATTATTGCATTGCCCAAAAATCTCTTCGGTTTCGTATTGTCATTTTAAGTAAACTGCAGCATTATCTTCTGTTTTTAACATCCACTTACCTAAAGTAGAAATAAGACAATGGAGAAAGGGAAATGAAAGAAAGTCGGAGATGAAGCTCGAGCTTTTTACGCACAATGCGTGAGATCTGTGGGTTCCCTTGCGTTTCCGCCAACTGTTTTTCTTCCTTTCTCAGACATTAAACTTAGTTGAGTGGAAGGCGGAGCGAAGATAAATGTGAAGTTGTGTCGTGCATGATTGTACTACTCTCTTTAATGTAGACTTAGAATAACATCACATGCATCTTCCTATCTGAAAAATGCACGAGAGAGAATACGCAGAAATTCCCGCACCTGACTGAACCTACCACAGTGTATTCTTCAACTTGATACTAAGGAAATTATATTAATATTGTATTTGTGGTTACAGGTATACTCTAGCTCCACGAATTTACGCCGATTGAATGAAATGTTCTGAATAAATGACAGTATATATCAGTGGAGATAAATATACGCTTGTGTGGTGTGACTGGCACATCATGGATTTATTTCCTTATGTGTGCATTCACAAGAAAAATTGTTAAATTAAGCGAGCCCTTTACTAATCATTGATTCCATATTTCAGACTACACTATTTAAACTTACCTACGCGTTTATACCACTATACTCTAATGTATTTAAGATGACAAAAAATCAATGATCACATTTTATTTAGTGGAAATAAACCTATGCAATATAAAACATTTCTTTGCACTCAACTTATATTTAACTCAAAAATAACAGAAGCGATGAAACAAAGAATATGTTCAAATACAGGTGCATTTTGTTCAAGAGACTGAAGAGACAGTCAAAACAAATATGAAAACAAATCGATATTATTTTGGAAATGAATGGCAAAATGTTTTAACTGAATACTAAATAATTTCAGTGGCTCATAAAACAAATATTGTTCACATTTCAATCAGAGTGAGGGATAAATTATTTTATACGTTATTAGTTTAATTGTCTGTAAAAAATTCAGCAGAAAAGGTAAATCCATAAATCTGAATTGTATGTATTTGTCTGTATTATGGATATTAGTATCATTAATCCGCAGGTATTTCCTGCTTATGAATAAATTAAGGAGTTGAAATGAGGGCAAGTGAATTAAATTCAATTAATTTGAAATTGAATTAGAAATAGAAAGTAGTGTGCTTAGGGACAAGCTACATAAATATTTTGGACATTTACAATGAGGGCAAGTGACAAATGAAATTTGAAATTTCTGTTTGGCGGAATTATTTAGTTTAGAAGTGAAGGGGTTTTTATTAGAACAATTCCTGAGGAATAATGATGAGTGACACAAAGGGAGTGTTCACAGGAGACTAAGGCAGATTCCGATACAGCGAATTAGGCTTAGGCTAATGAAACCACACAAAGACTATAAGTTGTTAATAATAAGTAGGTAGGCAGGTAGAGGGAGGGCTAACAATGCTTGGGTCGGATTCAACTTACGTAATGCATGTATATGGCTATTATTTAATGTTATTTGGGAGGAGCAGTTAATGATGTACAAAGAGAGAGAGGAAGAGAAGTGAGTGGAGAGAGCACAAAGTGGGATTAGACAAGGCTAGTTACTCAGAGAGAGCATAAATTTAAGTAGGAAGTGTATATGTATAGCCATAGTAGCTACTTCTTAGTTATCTTAAGTAATTCAGGGCGAGTATTCACAGGAAAGCATAGCGCTATCTGTGGATATCATGTTAATTATGTAGAAAACATAAGCAGGGAGCTATGCAGATAGGTTTACGTTGGAATTTAGACAGTTGAGACAAGTTGGGATGGTGGAATAAATGAATTACAGTTGCCTGGCCATTGCATCTGAATGCCTCGTTCATTGTATGTATATTGCATATTAGCTCCCTGCCTAATAATATGATGTACGAACTCTAAATAAATAGGCATTCTTGCCATTGAGCAAAGAAACACTTTGAATCACTTGTATGCACATGTAGCTAGGCTCTCCCCATCACAATTTACACATATGCATAGAAGTGTGTAAGGAGTTTGTTAGGAAATTCCATGTCTGTGGCTTGACATTTATTCCTTTCTTTTCCTATTATACAGGAAATTCTACTTCTTCTCTGTAGCTCAGCTCGAACTAATAGTGGCCATATATCATGGGAGCTATTTCCCACACGTGACTATAACTAGAGAGCATAGCTACCTATGCATAATATCTGCAGGAGAAAGTGGATAACGAAGGGGAACTCACAGACACATTTATGTAAGTAGTCCCATGCATTACTGATAGGCACAGATCCTACATACATCACACTCACATCTTCCTCTATTAAATATACAGACCTGCATTCTTCATTATATCTCTCCTCGTGCATAGCATTACAGCCCTCGCCTACTTACGTGAACACATCCGTAAACATCCTCATTCCCTTCTCATCTCTTTTCTCACGCCGCTACACCCTACCCACCACATAAAATACAAACACAAATACATCCACTCACAATAAAACCAACTCATGCCCCATACAAAGATGACCAACTTAACGCTAACACTGTATCTGGAGAATCTGGACTACATCAATTCAGTTTGAGTAGCATGAAGTCAACAATGGGGAAAGTAAAACAACCTTTTCCTGTATGCTTTCACTTACTATACATGTAGGATAGAATTTCTACTAATATCACTCCAATATCAGCCCACTAACTTACATTTCCTTCTTTTTGCCCTCATTTCTTAACTTTCACCACTGTCTAATTCTTTTAATGAAATCAATTACTTAAAAAAACTTTCTGTGTCAATTTTTTATTTTGAGCCGGTGCATATATGGATTTTTAGAGTGGATTTTAATACTAGCAACTTGGATTATTTAATCCCTATTTCATAATAGGCGTATATAAATAGTGCAAATGTATCAGTAATGGCATACATTGTTGGCACTCAAATCCAATAAATAGCGGAAAAACGCAAATGAAAATGCTATCTACAAATATAATTGGGTTTGTATTCTTTGATTGCTGTAAGCTACAAGAGTATAATGTCACTAAAGCTAAGTTAGTTTCAGCAGGAGGTTTTTGTTTCCTGTGTGTAATTTGTTAGGGCTATAAAGTGTGCCTGGTGTCAGCTATGGTTGAATGAATGGAATGTTTGTAGTAACTCCTGTCATATTGCTGTATTATGTAATCGTTGTTTGTATTGGATGGTGTACCAATGCATCAGCAGGATTTTCACCAAGTAGTCAAGTAAATACACAGCCCTGTCGTCTGCACTCATGTTAGAGCAATCAAAAGTTATTGTTTTTGGGAATTGTGAGTCAAGCCTCATAAAATTTCTGCACCGAGCTCAATTGTACATAAAACACCACTCAACTCAGCTAGACAATCCAATATTCTACTTATCTAGACTAAGTGAAAGGGAAACAAAACAGAATAGAAATTAACTCAACCTTGCTAATATCAGAAACATACTCAAATCAACGAACCTACTTCACGATCAACCAAATATTCACTTCATTCATTTAAACTTCAACAACCAATTCATCTTACATTATTATGTTTTACGCTTTTAATCAAATGCAGGACGAAACCGAGTTTTGCTCTCTCCTCTGAAAATGTGTAAATAAACGTAGCATTGTTTATATTATCTGTGTGTACATATTGTAAAAGATGTCGCTTTTATTAATAGAACAAACCAATAAACGATTTTGCGTTCTTAATGTACACATTGACAAGAGGTTTTCAGAATATCATCGAAGGTAAAATCTTATTTCACCTTGAAAAAAACACGTTAATAAAGAAGGAAAGTTATGAAATATACAAGACACACAAATGAAAGTAAAGTTTTTAATTGACAACGGACGCTGCAATAAACTTAATCAGTATTTTCAGTTAAAGGAAAAAAATGTCATTTTATCTACTGATTCACTTTAATCACGTTGTTGCCGTAAATATTCATGAAAGTTGCAAGGTTAGCAACTAATTTTATTTATCTATTCCTCACTTTTTCGCAAATGTTTTGTAAACAAGTACGAGACGAGATTTGTACCCCATGTTAGGAAATCCTTTGCATATAAAAAAATTAAATAACTACACATTTACTCTTGTCCAGATTGGGAAAAAAGTCCAACTACCGGCAGAGAAACAGTGAGCACCAATTTTCGTGGTGGAACTTTTTTTTTAAATGTGATGTGGTTGTATTGAGGGACGAGCCTTGCTTTCACTAATCCCAAATGACTGAAATGCCGAAAAGGTGAAACTATGTGTATCTAATGTTGATAAACGAGAAGTTGCATTCCTTGTTACTTTTCAGACCCTTGAGAGCACAGGAATAAAGAAGAGATTTTGGAAAGCAGATAATGCTTACTAGTCACTCACACCAGTTTGTATAAATATACAGGCGCATGTATCACGGAGAAAACCCAAGATATTAGCCACGGAGTACCTATGTAAAAAGTTTGGCATACTTCATCATCTATATACAGGTTAATTAATTGATGTATTTAAGTAATCCCATCTATTGATTAAAAGTAGGTAAGTGGTATAGAGTTGTAGAGTAGTATTTAGACTGTCGTCGATATGCGAAAAAGTAATTAAATTTATTAAGTTTTTAGTTGCCGTGCTTCGAGTAGAAACACAAAAACAATAACATTAGCCTGTACCTACCTAAAACAAATACTTCAGCCAAGTTTGCATTCAAATTAAGCAAATGGATATTTGTTATACAAACAAGTTATATCTGGCTAATATTCTTAAAAAGCAACTCAAAAACGACATAATTTCTGGGAAATCCGTTATTTTATCATAGTGCCCCGGCTAGCCATTTACATTAAACCGTCCGTAAATTATAAATTTATGATCGGTATGGCCTAAAATATTTAAAATTAGGTTAAATTTTTTGTGTATGGATAGGTGCGTTTTCTATAGGTTCGTTGTAAGGTTTTCTGTAGATATCATGTTGAAAAATAAATAGGTCGATTGTGAATTGTACTATCGGATACATTTAGCTTCATCTATAATAAAGTATCATATCAAAAAAGGCGGAGTTAAAACATGAATATATCCAGCCCAAAAGTAGCAATTTCATTTTGTATTACAATGCTACATGGTTTTAATTTCTACATTTGATGCATTTAATAATTTATTGTTAGGGAAAGGACTGCAGTATATCTGAATAAAATGTGTGTAAAAAGTATTTTTCGAAAAGAAGGAAAGCTGCGAACTCATAATTTAAGGATAATCTCCATGTCATGCCATCTTGCTTAAATATTTCTTAAACGGAGAAAAGTTTGAGTTTTCTTTGTTCTCCCTGTTAACATCAATGAGGAGGATAATTAAGGATGAAGACAACTTTCCGCATCGAAGCTCTTGTATTATGTACTTAGTAGTTACTACATCCCGAGGAGTCGAGATACAACAGAGATAAGTATGTCGTAATGCTGCTCTCATTTGGAAAGTTTCTGTCCGCGCTGCACATACTTCCATCCTGTAACATAGTCGCAGTGGATGGATCCTCGTAGAAATGTGCATTTTATAAAACTTGTAAATATCCAAATTTCCCTTTCTTTAAAATGTTAGTTGGTTGAACTTTTCCGTGAGTTCCTCTATTTTAATTGTCTTCTTTGCCACACTTATCGTTAGACTGGCTTTGTACACTTTAACCATACATGCAAAAAAAAAGAGTTTATTAGAGCTCTGAACAGACTTTCATCTATAACTACCAGAGCTCAATTATAATATAGTCGACTTATACTAAGGATGTTGAAATTGGGACAAAACTATGGTTTCTAGAATGCCTTCCAGAAATTATGTCACCAGAGCATAATAGGCAAACTACTGCCTAATTACTGAACCATCGGATTTTTAGAGAGAACAAGTTTTTTTTAACAAAAAGTTATTTCACTCTCCATACTTTCCATACACTCTTATAATAATGTAGCAGTATACTGGATTTCGCATCAAGCAATTAGAAAAGTAAATCCACTATGATGACAAAATGCCAAATTACATAGGACACTGAATCAATAGTTTACGCAGTAGCAATTATATTGAGCAGTAGCCAAGTTTCTCTGCAGTGCACGCAGCGCTAACTTCTGGAGCTGTACATACATGGGCAAAGCAATTCAATAATGTTGAAATACGCTTATTATTGAAACGGTATCTTAAACGAAACTTAGTATATAGTGGGAGACAAAAGCTGAACTGCTGCGTAAAAGTAAATTTCTAAGGCATTTCTGTTCAAATAATGTTTCCTTTGATGTAACAAGATCAATCAGAATGTCAGTGTGTTTACATATCCTATGATAACGGGAATTTGCAAGGACTCTATTACAATTAACAGTAATGACTAGCCGAATCAGCTGAATGTACATGCACATGCTGAAATGAAGTTTGCCAACACAAATCATGCGGAAAGCAATATATTTTTCTTCCTCTATTAAGAAAAGGAGGGAAGAATTGTCTTTAACTCTCTCTCCTATCTGTAGACATCTATAATAAAACGAGCGTTTGCAAAATAAACCATTACCTAATTAAATTGCTCATGCATGTCTACTTTTAAATGAAATTTTCTAGTAATAAATGTTTACTCTTTCCATAGAAGCATTGAGAATCAAAGTTGGAACTTAGTTTCAGTTAAAAAAACATTTTCACATTAATTATTTTGTATTTCCTTAGTATTCAATGATTTGATATTTAAATTATAGGGATGGAGAATGTTCTTCCGCTGGAACAGGGGACATAATAATATTTCATGTCTCTCTTTTAATAAACTATAAAAAAGAGTTGATATTTGCACGGTATGCTGAATACACCTTCACACAGATATATAAAACACTAATTGTACGATATGTGAAAAACATTCTTTATTTCTTGAAATATTAGACAGAGAGTTAATGTCAGAATTCATATGATAAAGGATTTGCACATTGCACAGTCCATTAATAAAGGGAGCAATTAATTTCAACTGAATATAGCAACAACGTAAAAAGTGTTATGTGTAAGCATAAAAGAGCGAGAGAGAAAAAGAAAAAAAAATCAATTTCCTGCGTTTTGTGTTCCATTGAGAGTTGGAGTGCGATTTAATGAGAGCACTTACTTTTAATTAATGACATAGAAAGTTGGGGAAAATTCTGATTTAGGATGATAGAGGGAAAGCCCAGGGCTGTTGCTAGACTACTGTCAGCGATTTGACAAAGAGATAATGTGTAGTGCAGAGTTAGTAATAGGGACTAGTGAATTAATAATGTCCACACTACATATTATATGACATCAATGAATTAACAACGTCATTCCAGTTGATTTAGTCTATTATTTTCCTTCGTGGTTTATCTCCCGGCTTGCACATATATGCTAACTCTCTAATATTAGACTGGCCTCTTGCATATATGCAGTGGCAACGTCCAAGTTTGAATTCTGCTCTCTGTCTGAACTAGTACAAATATTTGCCTAGTTTAACGACGACTATCTCCTGGATAATAAATAGGCAGTAATACATCGAATGTGATTTGGCCGTGTTTTATCTGCCCAGCTAGCACTGTGACTGTAGTTCCTTTAACTATTGTAGTGGTGCTGATCTTGAATTTATATGATTGCAATTTTAAGTGAAGTGCCTCTGTCCGCACGGCTGAGAACATTACGACAGAGCCGAAGAAGGAGAATGCATTGGCGGCGCAAAGAGGAGAAAGTGATGAAAGTAGAAATGTAACTACAATACATATGTACATGGTGCTGAGTGCTGTGTGTGTGTGTCTGTTGTAGCGTGCAGAGAGACAGGGCGGATATGTGTGTCGACTCTAAGTATAAGTAGCTGGCTGACTGTAGTAAAGCTCGTCGGTGGATGAGCAGCACGGATTGCAGTTTGCATTGCAAGTAGCAAAGGCTAAGCTAACTTCCAGCCTCCAAAGCCACACACACACAGAGGAGAGAGAATAAGCTGCAGTCAACTGAACTGACAATGAGTGAGCTGAAGTGAAGCAACCAAGTTAAAACCAGCAGCACTAAAGAGAAGTCCTGAGCTGAATCCTGGATTTAGATTTAACTTGGATTGTGACACCGAATTTCTTTTCTATTCCGCAACCTTTCCTCGGATTTTAACAATCGCGACAAGACACGTCTGCAAAAGAACAACCTATTTAACGCAGGAGCATCTCTATCATTTCACACTGAACACTTTGTATTTTATTCCCACACCCTCTAAACTAAAATACTAATTGCAAATCATTCGATCTATTCCACACCAACAGATCAAATCCTTTTTTTTATTTTCAACTTTTTTTTCATCTTCATTTTCATCGCGGAACAATCAAGGAATATTATGCAAATCGTGTCCTTTGGAAATGATGGGGAAAAATTCATGGCAAAGAAGAGAAGACGTGCAATTAGGTTAAATCTTCTTCAGACTAATGTACTACTATTTATTTACGTATGAAGATTATTAATGAACCCGTCAGAATGTCAATTTGCAGAGTGAAGGCCAGAGCTACTACTAAATCAAATCACTTTGAATAAACACAGACAACAAGAAAAAGAAGCGAAAGATTTGCAATAGTCAAAAGGAAGAAGGGAACGTAAATGAGATGAAACTGGGACAAACAGTTCATCTTTTTGCCCCATGCATTTAGCTAAGATCGTGGTTTCTTCTTCTTCGAATACATACGTACAAGTCCTACAAATAAAAAACACTGGCTGAAGCCATGATGGAATGAAAAAAGTGGCCCAGCACACTCTATGGATGTGTATGAATAGGAAACGAGAACTCTAGTGACTGAGATCTATGGAAAACACAGAATCTAATAGAGAAAACATCACTTTCGATGAAAAATACGACATCTTTACCCATCCGCCCCAATTCAAGATTAAATTAGTCTGCTGGAATAAATGCAATTACGTGTAGGTACCGATGAACTTGAAAGATATTCCTTCGTCATTCCTCTAACAAAACTTAGACGAAACTTTTATAAGTGGTTCAGCCTAGCGGCTCAGCTCAACTCAGCGTATATTATATCTGGGACAATTAGCAATGCTAATAAATGGCATCCTCTCTTCCATACATCGCCAGCCACAAACAAATATTCTGGAAACTAATCCCTGACACAATACTATAGCGCGAAAATTTGCTTTTGCAACTTACGGACAAACAAGTAATAAATTATTGTAGATAGGAATTGGCGCCAAAGTACTTCATCCATAAAGTAATCAATAATTAGAATAATTTCTACTGTTTTTTCCAGCTCATTCGTTTTTCAATTTTTCAAGTAGGAATTCAAAAAAATATATTAAAAAAATATATAAAAAATTTAAACTGATTAGATGTAATAATTACGTGGAATATTTTTTTCAGCAAATGAACCTGAAAATAATTTCTGGTTTATACGGACTTGGTGAAATGGCAAGTCCAGAAAAATCTTTCTCTTTGCATGGTGAATATTATGAAACGGATCTGTAGTGGAAGGAGGTGTAGTACAATGAACTTTCACTGGGAACTTTCACTTCCTCAACTTTCTTTTGTTGGTGGGTTATAGATGGTAGAATGACCAAGAGTAATACGTTTACGCTGCTAAAGACGATGCACGCATAAGTAAGTACAATAAAGGAAAGTGATAACCATTTGAGAGAGAGAGAGGAGAAAGTGAGTGAAGACGGAAAGGGTTGGAGAGATTGACGATAAACTCTCCATTTATATTCTGATGGAGATATTAACTAATTTGTCGCCGAAGGGAGCAATCAACTATGAGACCTAAACCAACAGAACGGGTGAGACTGACGAAGGAATAACAAGACAGGAAAATAAGGTATACATAGTCGACGAAGGGATCTGACTTAGGGCTCTTATGCACCTCACAAATGAGTAGAGTGCGTAGGGAAAGTAAGGAAAGTTCTCATTGCATTTCCTAGTCAAGGGTAAACTTGCTCCGTTTAGCTATTTAGTTGAGAGAAAGTCGCTTTCATGATGTTCAGAGATATGATACGAATTTCGTGAGGATACTGTACTCGTGCAAAAGATTTGATATTATTTGATGCAGTGTGACGCGACGTTCTAATATTCCCAGAGATGAGATGAGATAAAATAGACTAAGAGTGACTTTGAGAGGAAAATTAGTCGATCAGGGGGAGATGGCACACTGAGATGAACAAAGCAAAACTCTTCTTATGTCCCCTCTCTATTCAGTACATTTCGTAGGATTCAAACATTAGTCGCGAATTATATTAGCTGTTTCATCTCGTCGGATTATTTTATTATAGTTATGGCGGGAACATAATCAAGAGCGGGATTTTTCCTCAGAAATTCTCTTTCCCTCGGAAATAAATAGGAGGAAGAGATGTGTAAGCCGTAAATGGATAGGACGATAGATATTTTTTATAACAGTAAATGGGGCATTGATAATAGAGCGAGATTTTCGATATAATATGTCGGTGTAAATTGTATTAAAAGAGCAATGTGGCATGTTGAAAGGTTTCTGTTTATTAGTTATGAATGTAGGGCTATTTATGATGAGTATACCTACTCATCGAGTGGCTGTAAATGAAGAAGGAGAAAGTCTTGGGATAAGCTACATAGAGAAGGGAATATTATTATTAGCGTAGATAGGGAAGATGAGTCGTAGTAGTGAGCGAGCTATAGTATCAATAGTCAGTGACAATGGGGGAGCTCGGAGAGTAAATACGTGAAGTTATGTTGTTACGTATGGCAGCAATCTATCTCCCTTGCAACAAAGATAGAAAAGTAACACGGAGTTGTCTTAACACAGCTGTGTGTCAATATGAACACTAACTGGAGGTGACACTTGGCAGCTGACAGAAAGCAAAGATTGGTTCTTACTACACAGAGACTCTCTTGGGAAATCATTTATCTCCAAAGAAAAAGGATATCACTGGCGACAATGTGTATTCCGATTGCCACGTTGAGCTTTGAACATCGCCTAGCATATCTACGGACTAGCCGATTTGGTTTCAGCTTCAGCTTGTCTTAGCGTCCGTTTCACTCTCTATCTCGCCAGCCTTACTCAATATCTCCACACATACACATCCCATCTCCACTATACCAAGCACCGACATCCCAGCCAAGGTAAACTATCTCTCTGCCCCCTCATCTTCCTTCCTATTTACTTCTGTCTCTATAGTCAAAGTAAACGAAAATTTGTTTAGTGGCCTGTATCCATTTGTATAGCTCTCTCTCTCTCTCTCACTCTCACTCTCTCTCTCCGTATAAATCTATAGCTCTTTCTCCTGAATTCCCCAATACAAAAAGCAAATGGAGTTGGACAATATGGATATGAATGGATGTTAGCCCCTTTTATCGTTCCTGTTTCATGATTTCTATTTCTATGCTAACAAATCTTTAGGAGAGAGATGCTCACAGCCACTATACATATAAATCTGTACATACACAGCTATATATTCCTACGTGATAGCTTCTCAATCTGATAGTATCTACTTACGTGTCCTAAATGGGGAGACAGCTATGCTTAGTATACATTTATGTAGTACAAATAAACTTATAATAGATAGAGAGATAGCGTCTTGTGCAGGGACTTTGAAGGGAAGACAAAGTGAAATATATGTAGCTACCTACGTCCTTGTACTTTTCCATCTTCTCTACACAGACGACATGGCATGACAAGAAAACAGTCTCATCTCATCATTGTGCTGACAGTCTACCTAACTGTACACTTTTCTCACAAATATATTTCCAACTTGACTACACACCCAGAATTTTTAAATTATATCTCTTCTCACTGATGTTGCATTCTTATATCATTTATCTATTGCTAGTGTAGAATAATAGAGTGTGTAAAGAGTTGTGAAGCCTAAAATAACATCAAACATTATAGTGGCTATTGTGAGTCAGAATATTCAGGTGGTGACTGTGTGCATAAATCCCACCATAAATACAGAAGAATTCAGAGCGGAATTTGGCATTTAGTGAGAATGTAACCAAACTTATCGTGTCGTAATATTTACCATTCGCTACACATTCCCCAGCTTTTACTTAACTGTCTGGATCAATTCTGCTTCCTATTTTCCATTTGTCTTTAGGCTTATTTTATTCTTCCGTATCCTATAATCATAGTTTATCTTTTGTGCTCCTATATCGGCACTTCCTTTAGAACTAGTCAGGAGAAATATGCAGTAGAGTTGGGAAGTGGGATTGAAAGAGCTGTACAATATATTGATTGTCTGTGACATAACGTTGAAACTCGGCTGTCTCAGCTAAAATGAAATCAGTTGAAATCCCAATTCAATAAAAACCACAGCTTTTACGAGTGGAATTAAAATGACGTATGAGTGATCCCCAAAGAATATCTTGCCTCAGAGGGAAAAAAGTTTATTGTTCGAAGCAAAATCTTTGTGTGATGACAGGACAGAGAGAAAGTAAAGTAAAACCATTGTAATTGGATGTGAGAGTTAATAGGCTTCACTATGTGGAACAAATATAGAAGAGCTATCATCTGATATACCTGTCTCTTACAAGAACTACATAGCTATGTATGGCTTAAATAAGTAGTACAAGGACCTGTGATATGCTGTCAAGACATATGCGCAGTATTTCTATCAACACTTTATAAATGCACATTTGTTTTCTACTAAGAATAGCCGAGACGTAAGAATAAGTTGGATGCACTTGGGTTTATTTGGGTGAGGTGAAAAAAAGGGAGCTCTCTTATTTTAAAGATCACCGTTTGCGGAGGAAGGAAATAGAAAGTGCAGAATGCACAGTTTGTTTGGTGTGGTGGTGCAAGAGGTGTATGTCTGTTGTGCTTTGGCTGACGGAGCTGTTGTAGTGTCTAGTGCAAATCCTCGTTTCCTGTACTATAGTGTGTCGGAAAGGTTATAATGCATTGTAATACATGCCATTGTATCTTTTATGAAGGTATATGTTGGGGAAACTCAATTTCATTCGTCCACTTGCCCTTTCTTTTCCGCATGGAACTTTCACTGTGCACTTTCACTCCACCAATGCAATGCAATACTGACAACCTGAAAGTTTTCATATTATTTTATATTAGATTGCATGTAGTAGGCATAGGGTTGAGCCAAGGAAAGTCGTGATGTCGACGATTTCGTATTCCTCTATTCTATTACAGACGTAGAGAGAGAGTCTGCATGCATTTGTAGTAGTGTGTAGTATTCTAGTAGTAGTCAGTCGTCGTGTAGTAGATTTTCCATGTAGTGCTTTCTCTCTGTTGGTTCCTAGTTGGCAACTCTGACTTTTCCATATGTAATACGATACTTTATCTGGACTAGATCCGCTTCTTGTGCAGACACGGAGTCAGCAATGAAAATACAAGGGTCGTAAGTGAGCAGTTGTACATAGGGACATACATATAATATAAAAAGTAGGGAAAGTGAAGTATTTACTTAGAAAGCAAAGCAAGGGAAGAGGTACTCTAGAGAAATAAGAAGATACATATATTCATACTCCTATTCGCTCCTACACATACAATAATAGTCAGGAAGGAGGAAGAGCGGGGATATGGTCATGAAACTTTTCTCATGCTCCACCAAGGCAACTCGCTCCTATTATATTTGGAATTGTAAATACCCCTGCTCACAGTTAACGTGCCAGTATAGCGTATAATGTACTCAAATGCAACATGGCATCACTCTCACACTCAAATATATTTTCCACTTATATTCATAAAATGTAAAAGCGTACAATTCTCCCTTTTGATTATAGAAAAGGGAAAGGCTCTGTTCCTAAATAATAGCATTAGCTAAGGAATAAGTGCCTAGGTAGATGTCCTATATTTTCCTAAGTTATGTTATTCCAAGTCATGGCAAAGCCAAGGGGCCACAAGAGCCCGACGCAGTCCGAGTCAAGAGCTCAACGAAAATATGCATGATGTGATGATATAAGATGTAAAGGTGGAGTTTCACTTGTCGTCGTAAGTCACACTCCTGAATATTGCATAAAACGAATAAGGAAGTGGATATTAGACTACACTACACACCAAGTCTCTGTACTCCCGAGAAAACCATCAACTCCGCAAAAAACCAGACAACTCAACTTAGAGAAAAGAAAACTAATATGAATTATTAAACACAGGCACCTACCTGTCTAATAATAATATTATGACCAGGCTACAGCATTAACTATATACACATCCACGCTTTCCTTACTTTATTCTTAAATGGAGACTTTTACGCCAAACTACGATACCTTGTGGATTCCGTCATAACCATAACATGTTCGCAGACGTCCCTAAACTATACTGCTCCTCATATTATTACTACTCATATCATATTGCATACATACCTGAGTACCAACACATTTTACTTGAACACATACCATACCAACACATAAAGTATCCACTTACCATTTACAATCGGGTAATTATAAAACACGCTCATTGACTTTTACCTCCTACATAAATATCATTCACCTTATACACAAACTATGCACAATATATACTATCCATTTTTATTTACAATAATAATAATGGATAATAAATGTAATTGTTATTTTATCGCTATTAGACACGCACTCTTCTAAACAGCCATACCATTTGGTAGTAAGTAATACTCGTAAAACAAATGAATTTTTTGCGCATAGCACAGGAATTGGAGCAAAGGGGTTATGTTGATAAAATATTTACACATCTGCAAATGTTTTTATGTTTATTTACAAAAATCAACCCAGTTATTGCGGAAAAAGACAAGTTACATTATTTTGTATTAGGTAATGACAATAAATTAATGGGCTACCTAACCTTCATTCTCAAATATTTCAGGTATCAACATGGAACTTGGAAGAGACCATGAAAAAATTTGTTCATACAAAAAAATTTCTGAAAATAGGAATAGCAGCAGAGACACAAAGGATGTTGGTATTTTCAACGTGGCTTATTTATTATGGTTACCTACCTACGCATTTAGCAGTCAATTGGAAAGTGATTACTTTCAGAGAGCTAATGAGAATCTGAATGCTTGAAAACAAATGTCTCCGCCTGGAAATGAGTTAAAAATTTAGTGTGGGACGGACAAAGCCACAACAGCCAACTCGTTTCGAAACCAATTAATTTCTCAAAGTTATTGATTTTTGAAAGGTTTGATCATCCTACTTGAACAATTCATTGGTTAATTGAACTGTCTGTCTTATAGTAAAGTGCATTAGTGGTTGTTAGCATTATTTCATTAGTCAGGATCAATAATTGGGTACTGGGCGATGCTGGAAGAAAGAGGCTCACGCTGAGCCTTGGACAAAGCAAGGAAAAAGAGACTGAAAACAAGTCAATGGTGTGTTGCCCGAACATTTATTCCATGCTATAAGTAGGGCATACTGTAAATAATATATTCTGTACATACGCAGACTGTGCTCGGATTATCGTCGGCACAGACTGAAAATTGGGAGGGAAGGACGGACGGAACTGGAGGATCTGTTCTACTATTCCAATGCAGAGACAGATTTTCATAGTGGCAATTTGATTTCTGGGTTGAACTATTAAAATTGCTAGAATTTTTGAAGTGAAGGAGGTCAGAGGATTTGGCGCGGGAATTCAGTCCCACTGACAAAGAATGCGTTGGCAGCAGAGAAGAACTAAAGCAGAATTGCCTCTAATTAAATTAGAGTTCATTTGGCTATGATTATGTGCAGAAGGAAGTCTGGAGAATGAAAGGGCAGGTAACTAGCTAGGTACTACACACAAACGTTCTCATGCATGTAGGGAGCCAACTTTCAAAGATATCGAAGACGTGAACAAGTTTATTACACGGTGTGGTTGTCTCGGGTGAAATGTGACTGTGTGAGTCGTAATAATAATGTGTATGTGATACAGATGGTTGTAGGCAAGCACTACTTTTCTTCCGATTATATTTATAGAGAGAGAAGGAAAGCAAATAGATATTTATGGCCCTTCCCACTACACACTGAACACGTATGTAGAGCAATGTCGTCTGTGCTTTGAGGACAATGTGCATTTGCAGAAACCTGTTTCAGTTGTGGCATTATTGCAGGAGAGCCCTTTACATTATTCTACCTAACCATTATTTTCCCATGCTATCATAACCATAAGTAACAGCATATGTAAGGTTGAAATGGCACTTAAGCAGATCATACTTAATGCAGATACACATTATATATTGCATTAAGGGAAAGCCGAATAGACCCCAGAGGTAACACTATCTCTATCTTCCTTTCTCTCCTCTGTCCTTTCCTTTCCCACTCTATTTACACGGCCCGTTCCCAGTTTACCTCCCTATTTACAGTCATACAGTCCTACAATGCTCATATCATCCCATACAACCTTTTCATTGCACATTAACTCCACACTACTTTCCCTCAACGTCTTCGCCCTCCGTCCACATCCCGTCCAATATCATCCTCTATTCTACTTCGTTTCAACAAAACCTGTTATTGGACAGCCCACACGCAAATTACTATATTAAACCGCTTCTTCTAACATTCCATCAGGAAAATGAGGATTTGTTTGCTAGACATCTAATTACACTACAGCAGAAAGCAAATTTTAGATAGGTACATAAAAAGTCCATTTCAAAAACAATCTACTTAACCTTAAGAACTGAATAAATAACGTAGATTTAGTAATTAAAAATCCCAAATATTGTTGTACTCAAACGAATTTTCTTTGTTCCAACAAGCAATTTCATGAACTGCAGTGCATTTTATCTATGGTGAAAGTACAAAGGGGGATAATCATAGGGCTATTATTATGTACATCTAATTTGTAAAAAAGATTAAATTTAAAAAGAAATCCACACGTATTAGCACTCCATAGACAAAGATATTCAAGGTGATAAATGATTTTTTTTCTACTTATAATCAGTCACTATTTATTTTTTTGTCCAATCTGAATATGAAATTTTTAATTTATAATTTTAAAAAACATATTTCTCATCTATGTAAATGACAATTTTAAATTCTTATGGATGTTATCATTAGTTTTGCGGATTATTGAAAGTTATTCAAATTTTTAAGGTCTTTCTCAATTGTTCTAGGGTCTCTTTAAATAGTATTCTTCGTTTGAATACTTTCAGGCGATTAAACAAGGTGCAATTTTATGAGTAAAGTGGATTATTTAGATAGTTGTCAGAGAGAGAGAGAAAGAGAAAGAAGCAGCAGGCTGAAATGTAGAGCCATGGATTTGTAGGGCTAGACAGGTGAAAGCATAGCCAGTGGGTTAGTGACCCTTTATGAGAGATATACATTCATCTGTACTACGACATGGATATTTGGTATACACGTGCACCTGGAAATACAAACATAGCTCATTCGCTAATACTTAAAGTTAGTTTACATTCCCTTTCCTCCATGATACATTTTCATTGTAGACAAAACAAGAACGTCATCCATGAGTACTAAGCAAATACGCAAGCATAAAGTTACAAATTCATTTCATTCGACACGAGCAAGTAAATAAGTGCACTATAATTATATATAGGCTACGGAAGAGTTGAGACTGAGCGAGAGAGGATGAGGAAGAGCTGAATTATTAAAGTTATGAAACAAGGACTCTTGCTCCTACATGCACTCCCTGTCTCCCCTTAATATTCAGTTAATAAGGAAGCACGTTGACGCTATGCTGGTAATCTGTCACTTGTTATTCATTTTGTTTGTGATAATATTATTCCAGAGAGGAATGGAGGAGCATGCGAATTGTCTTGACAGAGCTCAGTACGAAACATGCCGCATCTCAGACGTACTTATACTAGGTACCTATATATACTTATAGAGCAGAGAGAGAGAGACTGTGTGAAATAATTTATTGATTACTAAAGAAGGGTTGACTTGAAGCAAAAGTCACATTACTAGCCCTTCCTGTCACTTAAACCTACAAATTGAAATATTTTGAGGGATAATTCAAAGTGGCAATAAAATTGCATCCTTACAACATCCAAAAGTGCATCGTGTCACATAAAACCATAGAAAATTTCTGTGGATTTTTGTTATCATTGATAGGCTACTGGAATTAAACGCACTAATGACTCGGTTTGAGTCTTTATAAGGTGAACTGTGAGCATGTTCCCTGAAAAAACAATGTTTGCTGAGTTTGGGAGGGTATTCCCTATGAATGTTTAGTGAAGAGGACAGTAGAAAGGGAAGGGAGTGATAGTTTATTATGTGATTGGAATGGTGGCAGTGGATGTGAGGTTTGGTTGCGTGTAACCAGGAAAGAGAGAAATGACCAGAGCGGGAGAGTGGAAAGAAGAATGTGAAAAATTTAGGAGTGAGAGGATAATTATGAGGCTAAGTATTTGTAATAGTGAGAAGCGGCGGTGGGTAGGGAGGCCGGAGGCAGGCGGGTGAAAAGTTCGAAAGGCACTTGGGCTTTGTGAGCTAAGCACTAAGTTATGTACATTGGGAGAAGGAGCGGAGGGGAAATAGATTTCACGTGTAGTCAACGGCTCAGTAGCTGTCCAAATGAGTGACTTGCTTGTCACAGCCAATGTTATTCAGTTTGTAGTAAGTTGAAAACTGTTCGACTAGTTCTACTTAGTTGTGTGTAGTGCTCAGGCAGGCTGTAGTGATGTTGTTGGTTGGTGTTGGCGATGCGATGGCGAGGCGACACGTGAAAGCTCACATCCAGACAATGTGCACGCTTAGATTTCCCATTCCCAGAAATTCTATATTTATAAGTGTTTCTACAAACATTTACTGGGAGCTTGAATCTACTTCACATTCTATGTGCTCAGGCAAGGACGCACGGGCAGGCGGCGGGAGTGAGTGAGGCAGTCGTCGCGCTCGTCGTGTAAGTGTACTAAAGACTCCATCCAGACCTCACAATCGAAAGCTATGAAATATTAACAAAGGCTACCTGCGCAAAGTGGAAACACATGACCACTGCCTTGTTTTATCTCCAGCTCCAGTCCCTACCGTAAGGGATGGCTGTTTTCGTACAAGTACACTCTCCACCTTTCTCCCGGCCAAATTGCATCCTAACTTAGAGAAAGAGAGAGACTAGACTAGACTAGAATAAGAGAGAAGGTTCTTGGACTCTGGCAGATCCTTGAAATGAACTGAAGACCCAAAATGTAGAGTCAGAGAGTGAGACTCCACTCAAGTATCATTAAACATATTCAACTCCAAGGAAGCCAAATATTATTTATGTGGAAAGGAGGGAGTCAATTGTCTAGCAAGAGTAGAACTAATAAAACTATTATCAATCCTCTACGCATTGTACACTGAGAAGGAAAACAATCATTGAATTGGATGGGAGGAAGAAAGATTTTGTCAGATTTCTTTGCAGAGTCTATAACTGAGATTTAGTCATTGATAGAATGGAGGTAGCTGGAATTGTTGAAGTTGAGAAGCCTTCCAATTGTTCCATACTGAGAATAAGTGGGAACTTATTAGTTTGTTATTGTTTATCGACATTTATGTAAGTTAATTTCCCAATTTGTACAGAGACTCGATTTGTTGTTGCATTTCTTCATCATTAAAATGGGAGAGTAATGCCGGATGCTTGGAGAGGAAAGGTGTGCGAGATGTACAGGAGTTGGCTATGTAATACAATTTACAGGAGGAGAAGTGTTCCCAAAAGATGGACGAACAGAGCAGCAATTTTTTTCCGAGGAAATGCTCGACTAGGAAAAGGAAGCCAAGGCTGAGCCCAGCCTTCCTAGGGAAAAAGGTAAACTCTCAGAAGTAAGGAAAATTCGTTGGTTGTCTTCTGTCTACATATAGCTACCTATAAAAAGGGCCTCCTTCCTACACTCTTATTGTTACATTCTCACAAAGATAATCAGCTATCCAGAAACTTACATTTCATTTCATAGCAAGAGCAGAATTTATATGTGTCTGCTTAGAGAGAGTAGACATATGTACATAGATCCATACTTCTCTAATAACAACCCTTTCTCCATATAGTCAGAGAGAGAGAGAGAGAGAGAGAGAGAAAAGAAACAGTTTGCTCTCCGTTGGTGTTTCGCCATTCTTGGAGGAGGAAGGAGCCTTTAGTGTTTCAGCTGTAACACTTTCGACAGCAAAGGAGAATCTCTTCTTCTGGTGCAATGGAATGGTGAAGAGGAGATATTCCTCCAACATACCCGCTATAACAATAAGCAACGTCTACCTACAGCCACCATAGACACTCCTCTAAAATAAAGCAATGAGAAATGCAAAGGAATGGGAGTAGGGACAGAGAAGGGCCTAACTCCCCTATTATCTCTCTGTAGTGAATAGGAGGCACTTACATGCTTATTTCAGATAAACTTCCCTTCCTCGCCTAGATCAATGCACTGCCGAAGAGAATAGGAAGGCACAGCACGAGATATTATCAACCATATCAACCAATTCCAATGATTGATGATACTTTCGATCCGTCAAAATTATTGCTCAGGCATTTGACTAAGATCATGCCAAGAAAGAGCAAGGAAACTCCTGCCCACCAAATCAAACCCAATCATCGGCATAGCCGACTCAACATAACGCACCTCCATTACAATTTTTACTAGTAAGATTAACTTAACAGATACTATCAACTATCTTCTCAACACCTTAATATATCTAGTAGGTACCTATAATTCCACTTTCACCAGACACAACACATAATCAATGCCAATCCCCTCGACTACTCCCCAATATTCATTTACCTCTTCATAACCAGACCTATAAATAATGGAACATGTGTGTCAGCAGTTTTCATACTCAGAACAACAAGATACAAATGTGTAGCATCTCTAATCCTTAAAATTTACAGGGTATTCTACACTTCTTCCACAATGAACCATTTTATGTTTACCAAATACTATATAAACATACCCGAAATCTTACACCATATTCCAGGTAAATATTTATATAATTGCTAAAAAAATGTAAAAAAGTAATAATATCCAAGGAGAGTAGATGTAATATTTTTCTAGAAAATAACGATATCATGTTTGTCTGCAAAACCACAACCCTCGTGCTATGGAGGTATGTATACTTAATTTGGACTGGGTTGGGGACTACCATAAATTTAAATATATAAATTATAAACAGTATTTACATTTTTTTAGGATTGTAAAGTATGCACATATTTTTGGCGTAAAGCCCTGTACAACAAAAAGTTTCTGTACTTCCGCACTGAAATAACTCAAGGATTCATAGTACTTCTTCGTAGATACATATAGATACAAAACAATGTTTTAAGATAGTACATAGTCGGCGTAGTCAGAGTTATGTCTGCATAGAGAAATATATTAAGTTCATAGGAATCTAAAAATTGAGTGACTGCCGAGCTAAGAGAAGGTGATTTTGCGTGAGTTAGAGGAATAATGAGAAATAATGGGGGTTGGTCTTTCACAGACTCCCAATGTAATGGAATAGAAGAATCAAATTCTAGAATGAAATGAAATGGAAAGCTTAACAGTGCACTACAGACTCGGCTTTGTTTCACATCACTTTCTTACAACTTTGCTAAACATTTACGTGACTGTCTGAGGATTTACACCCGGAGAGTGTGATATGCACGTAGACATACGGCTGATAGCGAACTACTTAGACATAAACGGACTCTATAAACAGAGTTTAAATATACACCTGAATATCCTATCTGCATTTAAATCCTATGAGAGAGACCGGACTGGAGGTAGGAAGGCAGGGCCAAACAATTTCTTGTAATCAGTAGTAGTGATAAAGCAAGAAGTGTGGGTAGTGCTGCTATGTATCTCTATGCATCTCTTTTGCAATAGCTACCTTGGAAAATAGGACAAAATAGTAAAAGGCTCCCTCCGAGAGCAGAAAGTTCATCCTTGACAAGCCAAGCAGACGAAGACTGTCTATTGTGTCTTGCCATGTTCTGATGTAAACTAATGTGCTAGTCTAATATCGTAGGAAGGAAGGAAGCGAGGCAAGTCGGAATAAGCAAAATCCAAGGAATGTAAAACCAACTTGCCTTCAATCTAATACCAGTATGAACAACGTACTCTCCTACACAAATTTCGAAATCTTTATTCCTACATTTATGTCCTTCAGCATTACATTCATTCTAGATGCACTTTCATTAGTCATTAACTGAATTTAAGGAGTATGAACTTATTTTAGATTGCTTCACCCATAGCATAGAATGCACTATTTTCGCAACTCATATAAATTGCATTTCAAAAGTAACACAAAGTACAACAATTTCTGTCAAAGTGTGCCAAAAAATTTTCTATAGTTTTCTGAGTAGGTACAATAAAAGTAAATACCTGAATACCTATCTAGTTAAACTGGAAGAAAAGTTAATTATGGTAACGTGTTTACCATTGTATTTAGACGAGGCAAGAAAGCCTTTGCTTATAATTATAGGGTGTATATAATTGCACTGACATTCTCGTAAAATCCATCATTTCTCGCTTAACATAAGCAAAAAAAGTTTCACGGGGATTTTTACGTCTTGGCGAACATTTATGCCAATCCGCAATTTGACTTGGCTACAAGCTCATATAAGTGAGCTGGTTGTTCATAACATCCTTACATCATGTAACATGGTTTATTTTCAAAAACTCTTCTGTGCTACTATTAATAGCATTTTTATAGTAAAGCCATAGGACCATGAATAACTAACCTTTCTCGTGCATTTTGTTGTAGTTGAGTATGTATGCCCCTTTGAGAATCTATGTAATATGCATATATGTATAGCTACCCACTTAATAGTAAAAAGCTGTTACTTTGTTTGTCGGTTTCGTTTTGTGAGGTGCGTTGGATTTACTTTCCCGTGACTCTTTTCTTTGGCGTTCCGGTTTATTGCTATGCATCCTTATTACTATGTATGATATTTGCATTAGCTACAATAAATATTTCTGGTAAATAGATGCGATGAAGGGGAAGTGAACTAAGCACGTGGAGCATAAAGAATGAAAAGAAAGTTTCTATAGGTACTATGATGACTTTCACTTGATTTTCTTTATGGTGTACTTTTAGCACTATATTTGAAACCAACGCCCATGTCTTGAGTCTGAGGTTCCTTGGTGATTTGTAAGTTGATTTGATTTAGAATGCCAGCATTAACTCAGCTCATATTCTACTTACAATATAAAGAACCGTCGGACGGAATTAGAATGCTGGCAGTGATAGGAAATGGATAGGACTAAAGAAAAAGACCTTGGTTAAGTCTCTGCATTTAATCCTAATAAATAAACAACTGTACAGATAGCCACAGAAGGAGCTATTTCCATTCGATCCTTACTTATCTAACACCCTACGCGTATTTATCAGTTCTTAGACGCTAAAAGTTACTGATTGTGAGTGTTAAGGAGAGGAGTATTGTTGGATTATTATAAGTAGACAGAGGTATATGTCAACTAAATAGAAACAAAAGAGGAAAATTGGAAGGAGTTGTTGTTTGAGGAGTGGGAATTAATGAGAAGTGGGCAAAGGTAAAGTCGTCATGCACTGCCTAATGCATATGCTGCTGAAATATAAGAAGAAAGGCAGGTAGGAATGGACAATTTCTCCAGCAAAGGATGATAATGATTTCAACCTGACGATGTGTATTCCAAACTGTAATGGACAAGTCTGCACGCGAGGGAAGTAGAGACGATACTACTTCCCTATTTCCCCGACTTTCACTTTATACGGCCATATCTCCTTAATAAATACTTACGGAGTTTGTACACTAACCACGCTGTAGGTTCAGTAGCACCCGCTTAGCAACCTCCTCCTATTTACTTTTTGTTGACTAAGCATTGCCTATTCTCTCTACTCTATATATATTTATATAACTCTTTATATAAATATATAACTACATAGTACAGTGGCCTATAGCCGAACAAGTCCGGGAAGCCAAGTCAAAGCAAATCAGCCAGATGTACGATGTCATGCGATTTCATGGCTTGCTTTGCTTCCTCTTTTTCCCTTCCCTCACACAGTAAGTACATAAGTAGCAAGTAAGTAGAACTATGTAGACAAACGACCCTCTCTCTCTTTTCCACACTGACTTCCTTCTACTTATCCACTTCTCTCATTATTTTTTTTCTTTTTTACAGCACTTCTTAACGTTTTTTACTCTTCTTTAATGCATGTTCAAAGTAGTACACTCTTTCTCCTTCTTCTTTTACTTCATTCAAAAACAAAGGCCCCAACTAATATTATAAACAAGTACAATAAATTCACTTTACTTGTTTCTGCTAATGCACTACCTTCATAATAAGTCACAACCTACTTCCCAGAAACTCTCTTCAACTTTCTCTTTACCTATTTTATCTTTTATCCAACTAAATGTGAATCAGTAGTTGAGACTTCATTAATTTTAAAATTTTTACAGTTGGTGTCATTGACCTCTATTTCTATGTAGGGATGTTTCACAATTTAACTATTCTGAAATGGATATTTAAACATAAATAAGTCAAACACTCCATTGTTTTAATTAAAAATGCAATAAGAAATGATGTTACCTCCCTCCGGTCACACACACTACTAAAGGAAAAGCTGGCTACATAATATATATTACTGAAATGTCAATACTTGAAGACTTATATATTCGATTTGCAAATATTTGTTTCTCGTATGAAAATTTTATTGGCTCACAGAATGCAATTTAGATAAGCAGGATAAGTAGAAAAATAAGTAATTTATTTCAGTTGCAATATTTGCACAGACAATTCGTGACACAAAAAAATTGTATGTCATTGACTATAATTGAGTAATTATTCATGGATGTGCGCCTCTTCAATTACACACTTAAGCAACTTAATACTAGTACAAACACTGCATTTATGACGGAATATTGAACTTTGCCAGTAAATGTCCATTTAATTCTTAATTTTCACAAACAATGTAACGACATAGTTTGTGAGAGTTGAGATTTATAAATTGCCCATTAAATATCAATAACTATGTCTAAGAACGTATTTGTTCCTGTCTTACATGTGTGATTATTTTACGTATTTACGACTTTTATATAAGTATGAGAAATCGTAATGTACTATGTAGCCTTTGCATTTATAATTCCGTTGTTCATTATAATTACTAGGTTTGTAATCGGCTAATGGAGGATTTTGTATATTTATTTTAGATTCCATTCCCTAGAATTCGGCATGCATATGAACTACGGCGGCATTGTATTTGCATTGTAGAACTGTAGACATTCAACATTGCGTTCTATTGTGGTCGTATATAGATATTTGAGTTGCACTGACATGGTTTTATTGAAATGGTGCCATGTAGAGCAGCGTCGTCTCGTCTCTTGCGAGGTTGGAAAGGTAGAAAATTAAAATAAATAAAATTGAATAAATAAGGGAGGTCGGAGAACGTGCGTATATAGGAAGTAGGTTTTCAGCAAAAGGCGTCGTATTTGAAGAAATTCAGAGACAGAGAGAAAACGGGGCGACGAAAGTGAAAGAAAGAAAGAGGAATAGTGAGGATATGAGTTTGGCGTTTGTCTTATTTTAAAATATTCGTGTTTTTACGAGGAGAAAGGGATGCAACGATGCGGAGTGGCATATATCTGGAGTAGAGACTCTGTATATGTGTAGCTGCGGAGTAGATAAATGCAATCCACTGTTGTCTGTATAGTAAATTACATTGACACACATACATAGAGACGGGAGAAGAGTGTGGAGAACGAAGGGCAGCACACCTTCTTTTATTGTTGTCTAGAAAATGTAGTTAATATTGCAGAAAGTGGAGCCGCCTGCGTGAGTGTCTTTTTGTAAATATTATATTAGGAGAAGAGCGCGCGTCTAGGAAGGAGTGAACCCACGTCTCCCTCCCACTCCTCTGCAAACAATAATAGCGAAATATTTGTGTACTACCTGGCCAGAAAAAACAAGTGCCTACTTAACAATTTAATGTATTTACAGTGCCGTCTGCGACTAAAGTAAATGGTAAGAAGGAAGGGCGGCCATAATAAATGGCATTAAGGAAATGTGCAAGGCGATGACAGTTTAATCCATTGCACTGCACCACATATTTATGTAGAGTCAGAGAGAGAACCTGTGTAATAATGTATGTACAGATTAATATACATTAGTGGGCCGTGGTGTTGTTGGTCGTCGCCTATTGCTCGCAAATAGCAGACACTACTAAGTGACTACTAATTCAGCCAAAGTGTCTATGTACTTTTCCACACCGAAATAACGCCTGGCCCATGTATGAATATTGGCAAATGCAATGCAGACATAAGTAGGAGAGAACGGCGCTAAGGTACGTGGCTCTTTTGATTAAGTAAGTCGTAAGCCTTGAGTTTGGCTCGTGTAATAATGCCGAGCTATACCTTAACTGAGTTCCCTAACGGCCTTGCTTCGTAATAGCAAGGAAGGATAAGGCCTGTAGCTAGCCGAGGATCTATTATCGTGCATTGCACTCAGAAGTGCAAATTTGGCGGGATTGCTGTGCCTACATAGTTAGGGATTGGAAATAAGTACCTGGAACTTCAGTGGTGACTGGAGGTGTGACGGGGACGTTTTCGGGGTAGGAAGGGGCCATGCCGCCGTGGCCACTGTGCGGGGGCCCGGAGGGCTGCTGCGGGTACACAGAGTCACAGCACTCCCTCTCGGGGAACTCACTGCCCATAGTTCGGGTGATGATCAAGTCTCCGACAGCCACGACCAGCATTGTCAATACCACGTAGACTGGCACTGAAGGAAGCGTTCTGCAAGAACCCATTCTTTTATGGGTCTTCTCCTCTCATCTCATCCACCACCTCGCCGTCAACAATTAGTCGCCACACTCTCACAACAAAAAACAAGGCGCCTTTTCTAGCAGGAGACAAGGGACTCCCGCTCAGTCCCTACACAAAGAGTCGATTTCACTTTCTCGCTTTCTCCCTCAGGCTTTTTTCATCATTCCAAATTTCTCTTGGCTTCCTTCTTTCAATTCCCAGTTTTGCTGAGCATTGAGATTGCTACAGTGGGACACGGTGTTGCTGGAGACTGGAGTTCGTGTGTGTACACAGCAGTGGAATACTAAGGATAATTGGAGTAGTAGAGTCGGTACTACTATTTCGTAGCTATGTAGCTACCTACTCACATCGCCCCGGTGCAATGCAGTAGCAAGTATTTAGTAGAGTCACGCAACACAACGGAAAAAACTAAGAAAATCAATCCAGTCCGCCTTTCCCTAAGTATATAATATCTTTTCTTATGGCTTTTCTTATTTATGTCTTTCTACGATATTTTTAATGCTACTTTGAATTTTATCTACAATTTCCTTATGGGTATTTTCCATTACATTACTTACGTAGTGCACTCTATAATGTCTCGTTATTCCACTGGATAGAGAGAGAAGTATATTGTCAAAACATCACCATTGCATTCACGAAACTTTCTAGAGTTTATATAAATTTCTATATTTATTTCGTTTGCGCTTTATTGTCTGCCTCACAGCAGTGTCCGGTGAAAGCCTGGATTGGGAGCTTATGCTTTCACTATAGCTCTCTCCCTTTCTTTCTTTCTACTCCTATTTCACTCACAACTCCCTTAATAATAAAAATATCTGCTGTAGTATAGCTACTAACTCCCGTTTTTATTGAGAATTAACCTCTCTCCAACTTACATTTATTATACGTATTATGTATGCACCATAAATAACGCGAAATGCAGGAGATTATGTGTTACTAGCACTATGTCCGTTGTAAATAGGTAGCTAACTTTCCCCTTACTCTCTCTGCTGGATTCTATCAGGGCACTAAACACTCTCCAGCCACACTCACTTTAATAAATGTATCAGAATTAGGGAAAATTAGTCAATTAATTGGCGACAACGGATTTTTAGGTTGTAGTCTGTTTCTTTCCCTGTTATTTTTAGACTGACAACCAGTCCAGATAATCAACACTAAATTAGTTATCTGCAAGACAGCCGACAGTCTACTACAGCAACAGCATAAACTAGGGTCGTGTAGCGAGTAGCTCACTTTAATTGTTCTCTCGTCGCTTCTAATTGCTTTAATTTATGTGAAACCTTCATAAAAAAGGCTGTAATCCTGTGGTGTAGAGTGTGCAGTGCAGTAGTGCTCTCTCTCTCACAACGCAATCAGTGAGTTACTCGAAGAGACTCTTTTTCGCTTCAGAGTGAAGGATATAGAAGATGTTTGATAGTTTATTACATTTATGTTTATATGGAGTTGTGAATGTTGACACTTGAATTCTACACTTGTAATTTTAAAATTGATTTGTTTTCAAATGTCTGCTAGGATAGAATTATAAGTTGTGCCCCATATTTCATGCACACTAATTGTAGAGCTAAGTATTGCGTAAGAGTAAGTCTATGAAGGAGTCGCATATGTTGTCGTCGTTAAAATTAGTTTAGGTAGAGTTTATTTGGACAGATGAGAACACTGAATTTATATGAATAGGCAGGTTGACGGAGAGTATGGTAGCAGTGTGTAGCGTCTGTATAAAGATAGAGAGCACGGGCAGGAGGTAATGTAACGTGTTGGGTGCGTTTGTTTGTTTGTTTCTCGTCAAGGCTGTATCTGTTGTGTACAAGTATTATTGTTGTTGTTGTATCATCGTTTGTTATGTCCTAGCACGGAAGTAGAGTAGGCATTGAGTGTGGAGGGCAGTGGAATCTTTTCTTTCTCTCTTGGAGGCAGGGAAAGTGTTTTGCTCTAGATCGGGACTTTGTCTCTGCTTAGGTTTTAGCTTATGTTAGTTTATTTGAGCTTAGGCAGGAGAGACGTGGCTGGGTGTCGTAGGTAGGAATGGCAGTTTCTAGGTGGAAACTAAAGGGAGATTCGGATGGAGAGTGAGAGAGGACACGGAGGCGAGAAGATGGGAACTGGCGAAACTCCTTCTCACTCACGTTCTTCGATCTTAGTCGAATGGCACAACAACTCACTGTCACCGAAATCTAATGTCCCACTAGGACCACCACTCCTTTTCAGTTTCACAAAAGTTCTTCCCATTTTGCTCCATGGCATACTTAACTCTGCCAGCATCACTTTCTCCCTTAGTGTTACTTTGGTACTTACGTCTCACATCCTCCTATCTCTGCCCTTCCTCCTCCGACCACTTTCTCCCTACTTTCTCCACTATACTTAGTCTCCTGGCTATCAGTCCCACCACTATCTCTGCCTTGGCAGCTCAATGTTGTGCTTTCTTCTGTTCGGCCCACCCAAGTTGACTCCACTTTCTCTCTCTCTCTTTTCGCCAGACTCCTTGTCTACCTTGACTATTCCCGTAGTTGCGGATTTAGTGATATCTTGGCGGCTAAGTAGCTTCCTTATAATAATATTGAGCGGAGTTCAATGGCTGGGATTTCTGTTGTCCTGTAGTGTCCGTCTCCTGAGCCATATATGTTCAAAGAAACATAGAGAGAGAGAGAGAGAAGACACAATCTAGACGACTACAGACAGCCACTTCCTTATTTTTTTACGTTCACTTTAGTTTGTTTCTATGCCGGGTGGTAAGAGTTCTATCTTGTCATTTGTACTTTCACTTCATCTCAATTCATTCGAATTGGCTAAAGAAAAAAGACTTTCCCTCGACTTTACTTTGTTTTCCTTTCGCTTTCCCTGTCTTGCTCCAAATATTCCAAGAACTCTTTTAGAGCATCAAATGTGGATACAGATATCCCATCTCTACACAACTGTACTAAAGAGGAGGCAAAATAACTTCTCCCTATAAGACATACGACCACCAATAGAATTACCAATAGTTAGGACACACAAAAGATCACTGAACACAAAACCACATCACGTAATAGTCTGCTGCAACAAAGTTTCTTTGCATTGCAACTTCTCTGGATAAGATACTAAAGTCCTTGCATACATAGTTCCCTTTTCGCCAACATCTCTCAAGACAAGCCTCAAAGAATCAGTCAAAAAACTGTGCCAAATCCAATTCCACCCTTACTTAATATCATCTATTATGAATATTTAGGATTTTTACTTGTGACTTTACATTTCATTATGTAATCTACTACTGAATCATGACGTTATTATGTAAAGAGCACTTTAGTATGCACTCACAATACAGTCAAACGAAACAAGAACAAGAATATAGGAGAGAAGAGGAGGAAATCAGAAGAGAAGAGTTGGATGGTGAATGTCAAGCCATAACACTGCAATACAATTCATTCTTTCCTCTGTGCATTTCAACAATGGATGAGTAGAAGTCGGAAGGGTGAATGGAAATCACACTGACAATGTTTACATTTCCATTTGTATTCTGTTCTCAGTCTCACTCACATCACAATCTTTATGATTATCTTGTGAATGTTATTGTTTGGCCCAGATTTGGCCTTAAGAATAATGGCAAAGAGCAGTATCACATTGCCTCATTCAAAACACGATGCAAAGAGTGAGACACTTCTTTTAAATATCTTTCTCGCACACAACTTTCTTTTAAATGTTCATAAATTTGAGATTGTCTCACTTTGTAAATCCTTTTTGAAAGTTATGCCAAAAAATCCCAATTTCTCAACAATGTCTGCAACTCACAAAAAACCCTGTCAGGGATGTTTTTGACAATTTGAAACCGTTTTTCACGTGGCAGTTAATTCTGCCGAAAGTCTGACACTGACTCGTGTCAAGAGGCAGAGTAAGTAATTGTGGAGTAAATTTGGGTGAATGTGAGTCAAATGGCGAGAGGGTGAGTAATGTCAGAGTTTGGCAGAGAGCTTGACTTGGAGCGATCTGGACGAGACCACAGGTTGTTCACAACTAAGAGAAGAACGGTAAGAAAACAGTGTATGGAGGCACCGACGAAGGAGGCGAGGAGCTACCCGGCTCCTTTTCCTTCGTTCCCGAATCCTCGCTCCTTTCCCTGCTTTCCTCTTACAACATTCGGTGGTGGTGCAAGAGTGTTGTTTTCCCTATTCCTCCGACATGGCCACGGCTCCACTCACTCCGTCCACGTTTCAATCCCATTCCCATTACTTTTGCAACTGTGTGCTTTATGTGTGTTCATGGCATTGCCGAGCGGGCTTAGTTACTCTAATATCAGCTACACTTTACATTTATTTATAATCTGGACGGAGAAGCCAGGGAACAGCCATGCATAGCATCACTCACCGACCATTTCCTCTTTATTCACAACCGAAAGAATCCACCGGGCTCCACTTCGTCTTATTAAGGCTAGTTATTATGCCCCCACCTATAGTGCGAGCCCTACACGTCCTATCTCTCGCCAGAAGTAATAATGCCGATAAAGGCAGCGCGCCTCTTCTCACCCGCCACCAACCAACAATGGTCAGAGGAGAGAGGGAGAAAGAGTCCACACATGCCTCCTACTTTCTCCCTGAATAAATTAAGATAATTTCACCTGCCTTGCCTGACTCCGACTAGATTTCCCATCTTCGATTTATATAGGTACTTAATATTCACTTCATTCAGTCCGACTTCTTATTTACTGTTACTCTTCCTTCGTCCACTAATCTACCCAGTTCTCTCCACTCTCCACGTATTAATCCCACACGACAACTGATAGCCCATTCCATTCTACTCACCCGACACGGCCACTGCATTATCACATTATCTCCACTATATTACACGATATATAAATGTATGTATGTAGCTTAGCTACCTATTACTCCTGTCACAATCCCTTCCTTTTTTCTGTCAGCACTCTAACTCAAATTACCAACTTAATTCTCAATTCTCCTGATTGCCTCATTTTATTTCCCCTTTCTCCATTCTACAAATAGGACTGACGACCTACGTGCTACACACTATCTATTTTTATCCACACTCATTATTCACCAACCAACCAACAAATTAATTGCTTAATTTCCCTTTCCATTTCTTACTCATCCATGTGCACGCAAATAGTTAACACTACCCACCAGAAAGGATTACATTAGCGATAAACTCAACCAATAAATTATTTATCTATTGATAATTACAGCTATTTCCCATATGTTTCTCAATTTGCTCTGTATAACCTTATTACCCACAAAGTAACCAATTTCATCTATCGCTCCAAACATTCCCTTGACTTTCCTTTTAATTATTTATATTGCTTTCTTCTATATCATGCTCATTAAGTAGAGAAACACTAAAAGTGTTAAAAATACAAATAGGGAGTAGAAAGAAGTGAGTTTAGCAGAATATGTATGTGCAATAAATAAATCGAGATTTTTGCCGGCATTTCCCTCTTGGCATTCTTTGTGCTGGTTAAAAGTTTCTCTTCCACTATAATTACGCAAAATATTTGTAGAGGAATTAAATGTAATGCCTATAGTTTTATTTAAGGTGAACCTGACCTTTGAGCTAGTAATTTTCTAATGAATCAGTGCGTATAGAAAGCGGGTAAATAGGTATGATTAAGCCCAAAGGGCATTGGACGTGTGTCCTATAGACATATGTGCAAATAGGGCAGGGGAGTTAAAAGGAAGGAGATGAAAGGGCGGAAATAGAATAGAAATAGCTCTAATGCTCGCAAAAGATGGGTTGTGCACAATGGGGATCTACCTGGAGGGCCAGAGCAACACGGAAGTGTAACCTTGTTAGCCATTGGTTGACTAACTTGTGCGAAGAGCTCTGTTTCCATTGAGGAGCTATAGGAGTCTGACCGAGGCCGAGAGGAGAGGTCGAGAGAGATGTCAAACAAGATCCACAGAAAAGGAATCTGCAGTTGTTACCTTAACATTAGTGCTACAAAGGGAGAAAGTTTATTTCGGCTCTGGCTGTTTACATTAGTTCTGTTTTTAGTGAATAGGGATCTGGTGGGCTAAGGTTAAGGCAGAGGTGAAGTGGTCGCATCTCATCCCATTTTCTGCGGCAACAACTCAGATATGAACAATAAAGGCAAAGAGTGAGTGTGCACAGACCAGGAGCAGATAGGTAGGCACTTGGGCAAGTGCACTACATATTAAGGTGGCCATACAGGGAATATAAATAAATATCTGGAGATGCTGTAGCTGCGTGTAGCCGGAGATGTTATGATGCAGCGCAATTCACAATCAACTCTCCGTTTGCCTCCAGGACTCAGTTAAGGGCTTCTGCACTCTTTTGACTCTTTCAGTCGAACGAACTTCATTGAGGGAAGAAGGGAGAGGAGAAAAGACAAATCGAAAGAAAAGGAAACCAAGTCAGAGCGTCGCGTCGTCGAGCTCCAAGAAAAGTCATTCATGTACCTAATAGAATGTAAACATTCAGAATCTAAAAGTAGGTAGCAAAGGAATGAGGTAGGCCAAGCAAACAGGACTTTATCTTACCTACCTACATATTATTAGGCACTGTCTGTCTATCCCACATTCTCCTCTCTCATTTATCTCCATATAAATCTCCCAACCTATTCACCGAGAATGTGAAAAGCAGAAATAACTATTTATACAAATTCAAAGGGAACTTACAGTTATTATTATTGTCTACTCCCATACTCCACTCTTTACTTTACTTCTGTAGCTATTTTCTCAACTTCACTCTCTCTCTCTCTCTCTCTCTCTCTCTCTCTCTCTATTTCAAAATAAATGTAACACACGACCACATCATACTAAAATATTATGCTAGAAATGAAAATCTTTCTGTACACGTAATTATTTTGGCTTCAAAGAAAAATAATTTTTATTCACATGTGCCCAACTGCTCTAAAACCGTTACTAGCTAATAAGCACACCTTTTACTCTGCGTAAGACGTGAGACTACCTAAATAATTTACATAATTGGACTTGCAATGGAAAGGTTTGCAGGGCAGAGGATTTTTTTCAGATCAGAACATCTGGTGAGCATACGGAGCTAGGAGGAGGATATTGTCTGCAGTGCAGTATGCCAAAGTGCACTTTGTTTTTGGAATTGCACTGATGTTGTGTGCATGCATGTTTTCTGGTAGTTTTATTGACAAATACATGTGGGCAGCTACAATGGATCTCCATGTAACTGTTAAAGCCTCTCATTGTCAGTTGCCTTACAATTACAATTTGTTGTTCTCTCTCTCTCTCTTTCTCTCGCTCTCGGTGTTTGTATATGCGTGAGTCGGCGGGAGGCAATTCGTGTACATTGGCCATAATAAGTGGAGTCGGCTACAAATGTTCGAGGGAAAGAGGGATATTATATTGCATTGCATTGGTAGTTTGTAAGTTTGTAGTTGGGAGGAGGAGATGGCGGAGGAATGGAAGACGTTCGACAGGTTACAGATATCACTACCTACAATACAATGAATGCCACAGGGTACAATCCATGAATAGGGCCCAAGGGTGCCGTTGACTTATCGTCGCTATCCAAACTACCAACTGACTGCTCGCATATTTCCACCGTAAAACACGAAACCACTTTGACAAATTTTCAAATTTCCATACAATTCCAATTTGTGTCAATCCCTCCTTCCTCTTTCTTTCACATTCCCATCCAATATTGCACCTCTTGTCTATAGCCCCTCACATTAGTGAACTCCGCATCCATATCCATTACACACATCTATTTTACTTTCATAGCTGTTACTTAGTTAACATAAGTAAATAATATCTTACGCTCCCCACCTCCTCATTCCTATACTTCTAATGCCACACACTATTTGCATTGCGATGCATTCACGCATCCTTCTTCCCTACTTTCCCTATACATCTTACGACATATCTCTTCGCCATACTCCTTAATAGTTTATAGCATGACTTGTGCCACGAGCATTGTGCCAGTTACCTTTTTCCATTGCACATCACTAGCCACGTTTACTCAAACTTTTCAGTATCACACATACCTTAATCAATAGTATAAGGCTAATTACATGGCTTTCAAGGTTTAAAAATAGAAACTAACTTTAGTGGAAAATTAAATTTCTAAAATAAATTGTAAATGGCGTCGAAATACGATGTATGAAGATTGTAATAGATTCAAAATAAATAATCGTAAGCATTGAAACATTTTCTGTCAATAGAATATTAAATTCTGTGTTTATTAATGTAATTTTTAATCGTAGAAGAGGAGCATTGTAAAATAAAAGCCGTTGTGTTTTGCTGGTGCATTCTTGGGACTCTCAGGGTTTCTCGTAATGCCTGCATAGAGTACCGTTAAAAAATTGTAGATTTTTATCTGCGGTTCTAAACGTGTATCTAGGAAATTGCTAGGTATATGGAAAATCTTTTAGCGATTGCCAGTATTTCCTTATTCGAAACATGTACTGAATAGGTAAATGAAATGTAGCAGTTGCCGCGTTAGCAGACTCTCCTATCCTTAGCAAAGTATATGGCTGTCTAGAGCTCAGGGCTTTCTCCGTCTCCATTATAGATTGCAACGGCAACCAAACAGAACTGCCAGAGGGACAAGCTTTTCAAGTGTATGTGTGCTTTATGGCTTGTATTTTCGAGGAAAGTTTCAATAATCTAAATAACTACATTGTTAAGGCACTTTATAGAGCCTTTATAATTCTAAAGCCCTATAATAGCTCCGTTCAATTTTTCCAAAATTTCTCTTGCAAGAATTGTAAAACCACTTTATAATGATTGGTTTACTCCATTTTAAAGCTGCTCTTATTTCTTGGAATGAAGATAGGAGATTTTGTAATATTATAAAAATGTTGATACCAGGTATCATTTGGTTATACAATTATGAATGTCTAATTAAAAGCCACGATTCTCGCTCATTTTAAAAAAACCCTAATATATTAATTATGTGTAAATGTATAAAATTTTGCGTTCTAAGCTCCTTACAACTTCTAAGAAGTTTTATTTTAGTTGTACTTAGTCATTGGCACCACAGAAAATAAGTATAGTATCTCAGAAATCCATTTTGATGGTAGTTTTTGATGGGCAATTAAATTGCCAATGTTGTACATCTAAATTGAGAGTCATTTAAAAAGGATGAAACGTAAACGACACTTGAATTGGGAAATAAAATTTTGGGAGCAGTTTTGACAACAGAATTGATAAGAGGATGAGTGTGGGTAACTAGTTGATTATGTTATAGTAGTTGTTGTAAGTAGAATTGGTATTTGATGCTTTTGCAAAAAATCTGTGGTCATAAATTGCATTGCGTTTGCAAAGTCGATCTACTTTGGAAGAGATAGTATATAGATAGCATAGTTTGGGCAGGAGGAGGTAAGTAGTTAGGGTTGAGGGAGAAATAACTGGACATGCATTAGCTAGTATAAAATATTTAGTAGGTATGTAGGTAATATGATTTGAACATTATTGAAGAGAAAAGGGCGCAACGAAAGAGGATGTAGCAGTAAATCATAATATGCCTTCCTGACTGCATTGCAACCCATAACTCGAGAATATAAAGTTGGCTTCTCTAAAATTGACTTCAGCTCACTTAACACGGAGCGACAGTACATGCCTTAGTTTGGTTTACTAGAGTTTAGTTAAGTTTTTGATGTGGCTGTAGTTGCTTTGGGCTTGGTTAGATTTTGTGGGGCAGAGTATCTCTACGGCACGTCCTATATTTAGATAGATAGTGAGTAGGAGAGGCGAGATGGGTGCTATACATGCCATTGCATATGTCTATTAAATATGTGCTACAGCTTTTGCTCTGTGGCTATGCTTATTGCCATCTCCCCGTCCGCACATAAGTGAGCTATGTATGTACATATGTATAAAACGGTGACGGAGGGAACAGCCTTTGCTGCGGCCTTCTTTTGGCAGAGAAAGTGAGTGGAAGAGAGAGCAAGTGAGAGAAAGGAGCAGAGAAAGAACAAACGGGGCACGAAAGAGGTTCTAAACGTGCTCTGCTTCTTAAAAGTCTCCAAATTGAACGAACGGGTCGAACCCAAGGAAAGGAATCCAAGCCAAGCATTCCCTGCCAACAGAACATGATGACAAGTCAAGTGGAGAGGAAGAAGAGCAGGACACGGCTCAACAAGAACTTCATGAACTTAGAGCACAAGTGTCCCTCCGTACACACTCCTTCACACACTCCCCCATCCACCATCATTACCAAATCTACTTTTGTTTACCAAACAGCCCACGCCACACCAAGATTTATCTACTTATACAACACTGCATCTCGACTCGATGATACACAAACAGATTCCCATCAACCTCCGCTCCCTTTCTTTACATCAACCTCTTATTACAACTTCTATTCAATCACAATGAAGAAATACCAAGAATCAACAACACTACATGTACTCTGTAAATTTGCACAGTAAATCAGAGTATTTAACTTGATCCAATTCAAATAGTAGTAGATCTAATTGATTGTCATCTACTGCCCAGACGAAAATAAATGCCAACACTTAAGCACCATCGTGTTTCATATAGAATTCTTTCGTCAAACATTTCACTCCATTCAATCTAAATGAATGAGCCTTAAAATAAAAATTCTATTTAAAATAAATTGTCAGCGGCTTGAAAATGAGACTTGAAAGTAAAATAATCAAAAAAAAAACATTGATATTTTATGTTCAAATGGTTTCATATTGTGAAGCAAAAATATTTATTAGGACTGAAAGTGTTTATCACAAAATTCTTAGTAATTGGATTTGTATGAAAAGCATGCTAATTATTAAATCCGTTGATTTGGTATAAAATAATAAAATAATATTTGGTTTGGGGAGGACAAAGGGAGAAGTGTTGTACAGACTGGACATAAATCCCTGGATTGGTTTACACGACATGTCATGTCACCAACCATCTGTTCGTGTATCTTCTGAGTATAGAGGCGCAAGAAATTAGCATAACTTGCATAATACAACTTTTGTTCAATTTTCTCTTTGGGTTTTAGTATTTGTTAGAATTTCATTGAAAAGGGGGAAGGCTTCTTTTTGCTGGCTTGACTTTTGTGCGTATATGAAACATAAATATATTGTCTATAGGAGGCAGTTCATAGGTTTGTATAGTTATAGTGGAGTAGCAATAGTTTCTATGTGATGTGGATGAGTAGTGCAGAGCTAGTGGAAGTATATGAGTGTTGGGGATTTATATAAAAATAATATGCAGATGGTATGTGATGACATGACCCTTGTGAAAGAAGAAGGGAAGGTGGTGGGAAGTAGAGTATAGAGAGAGTAGAGAGAGAGAGAGGCGAGATAGAATTAAAGAGAGGAAGCGAGAGCGTGGCCGTAGGTAGGTAGATCGTGTAAGAGCCATTCCCACCATGTGACATAACATACTTGTCAAGTGGAAGCAGATATGAGAGTTTTAAAAAGTGGTTGGCCACGTTTTGGCGGAAGCCAAGCCATAAAATATTATTAGCATTGAGTTGAGTTGACAGAATCACAGTGAGAGTGTAGAGTGGGATGTTTCCTGACATCAGTTGGCCAGAATGGCTTTCACTATACATACGTATGCTCATAATCTACGACAAGGAATGTCCATCTGTGTGTAAATTTTTGGTTCTGCAATAACATCTAACTAAAGGATGCAAAAAACGGGTGTCTCAATTCCAACACTTTCGGATTCCCTCTGGGGAAGATTTCGGCGGAGTAAGAAAGTGCAGGCGTGGAGTAGTAGAGTGCAGGGCCTGCCTATCTGTCTGCCGAGACAGAGTCATCCTCCGCAAACCACAATGCTAAAATCTCTTTTACAGCAATAAGATTCTAAGTGCCTTGTATGTCCTATAATATATTATGCTGTGTCTTTTAGGCAGAGGATGTTCGCGTTGTGCCTACTTGGTGATAGCCGCACGGAAGTTGTACATTCTGAAATATCCACTAACCACTAGGTAAGTAAGTGTAGAGAGTGGTAAGTAGTATGTTCCCGGGTCGGAGTGAGTTTGGAATGCTACTCCTATGAATATGTATTTCTTGGCGCCGTACATTTCACGGAATTTATCTTCAAATTGCCAGGACGGAGAGAGTAAAGCATTTGGAGATAAGTTGAACTGGAAATGCTAGACATATTTAACTATGTATGTATGTGGATAGAGAGAGGAAGAGTGCGGGATGTGATAGGATCGGATCAGACAAATCAGATCACATTCTAAAGCTATGATCCTAAAGCAAGTTTTCCATAAGCCCATTTATTTCAAAGCTAAATTCAGACTCAGGACACTGTAGTCCTACAGCTCTGCTGATTGACTAAACTGGACAGGACAGGGCCGTGAAGATATGCAAAGAGATAATGTTAAACATGGCTTGCAGCTGTTGTCCATCTCCTCCTCCTTTTACACACATGACATTCCATCCCGAAAGTGGAGAGATAGCTAGCCGAGCCCTTTAAACGCAATTGTATATATTTGAGGCAGAGAGAATAGGACAGTCTTATTTTTACTCTTCTCTCTCTCTCTCTCTCTCTGTCGCCTAAATGTAACTACCGTCATGCTCCTTCCTGACTCAGCACAGAAATTCAGCGTCAGGAACGGTTTTTGGCTTTCTTCGTGTCCACGACGAATTCCATTATATATGTAAGTTCCGTCTAAGTACAATGGCCCTGCTCCCTATTGTGTCACTTCTCCACTCCTGCCGGCTACATGTGCACTCCACTTATCCATCTAATAGCTACCTACTATACGCAGATGGATTAGAAGCCCAAAGGCTCTCCGTGTTGTCCAGACTCTCACACTTTGCCAAATAAATAATGTATGTGTAAAGTGCATGCATGGAATATCTATCCAGACGGCTTACACTTTCTCTCCTCTTCGCAATACACCTCTAGACTCTAGACAGACCCACATTCACATCTTTCCCATACACACACACATACACACATACACACACACACACACACTAGACTAGAGCAGGATCCTATTTTCCTCGTCGGGGAATACAAAAAGTCACTACATAGAACAGCGCAGCAGGAAACACTATTTACGCTCCTACATAAATGGCTACCTAAGTAACTATGCATGAAATCTAATACTCTCACTTTTCCATCCAACAACAACACTATTCCAACATTTTTATCTACACAAGAATCAAGATCCACAAATATAAGTTCATCCAGCAGGGAAAACAAGTTCGACATGAATAAGACGCAGTTCGATCTTATTTCATGCATATTAATTACACTAACAAGCCTCGAAAGCCATTCATTTCCTCTTACTATTCAAGCACATGAATGTAAACATGTTTCGTATCACAACACAATAATGATCATAAATTAAATCTAAAAATAAATTTTGCTCCAGAAAATTGTAAATAAAAAAACATCTACAAAAAAACTAGTTCCATAATTATAAATTGTTTGATCTGTCATGCCCTTGTTAACATAAATAAACCATTATAAACAAACGAAATGTAACGGAGAGGGAATATGCGCAACTTTTTAGTTTTTGTCTGTAGAATGCAATGGTAGTATCGAAGAATGACTGTGATATAATTTAGGTTTCCTGGAAAAAACTGTAATGAGTGCGGTCTTTTCCTGGAAAAAAATTTATTTCAAGTTTTTTTGTTTCGTTTTTTGCAAGTTATCTCTGAAGATTGCAATTTAACTGATTCAAAGAGCTCTGGATAGCAAATTGGAAAATTATTCTCATGGTCAATAATTAATATATTTGGGACGTTTCGGGATAAAAAACTTTTGCGTCATAGTCGATAGGAAATCGCATGGCTGTTTAACGAATAAGTGATTGTTAATTTATCGTTTATTGGTTAAGGTGGTGCTTTCAATTTGATTTGCTCATCGCTAAAATACACAAATAAATTATTACTAGGAAGGATAGCTCGAGCAGTGCTGGAAAGTTACGCCTATTTTTGTCCTCTTTTTATAGGAGTGTAGCGTAGAGTATAGCTGCCGTGTTGGGAAAAGGATTGGAGCTGGGTGGATCATCGTTTATAATAAGTATTTGGATGTTTAATTAGGAATTATGTATTTTGTAGGACAGTTTGATGTGTTTCAGATAGTAGCATAGCATCTGTATGGATGTATTGTCTGAATTTATAAAATGATAGTAGTTTAGTGGAGAAGGAGCGATTAGACGCTAGTTCTTTTTATCTATAGGTGTACTAAATAAACTATCATTGTTGAAGGGAAAGCAATAAAGTTTTCAAAGCCTTTAGTTTAAATAAGGGTCTGGGTAACTATTTACATAGGAATCGTCGACAGAATCGTCTGCATAAATACACAGGATAGAAAGACTAGTATCTCCCTATATGCACAACTAGGACAATCGTGCATCTCTGCGTGAATTCTTTATTTGCCTGACTTTGTATGAGGAGATGATGTGTACGTATATCGATATAACAAGGTTAAATAGAAAACGGTTGTGTTCCACAGGATTTTATGATGCATAGACAACGTATTTATTTGTAGCTGATAAAGGTAGCTACGTTGTTTTTTCAGGCGCCGTCTATTATGTGCTTAGTAGTCGTAAGGCTCTAACAACTGTGTGTATTTATATTGGCATGTCGACTGTCGACGACTATGTCCTCGCTCTATGCAACCAGATAATTATATTGGAAGGAAACTAAGGCTATAGCCAAATATTTTGTTTAACTTTGGCTCTGACAGTAAGTTTGACTTGCTACGTGTGATCTTGATCACATCACGTCATAAAAAACTCGTAGTCTCTGCAAAATAAAACTGCATGTTCTGTTTTTCTTATGGAACAAGCATTTGGATTTTCCGATGATGGAGAGATGTTTACGTACCTACTAACTACATAGAATATGTTTATATGTATATCCGTACGTACCTAGTGACGAGCAATAGGACAGGGTTGTAAACGGAGGAAAGTGCAAACATACATGAGTGCTCTGCCTTGTGCCATGCCAGACTAACAGATAAGACAGGACAAGGGCTCTTGACAGAGCAAAGAAAATTCACAATGCAGGAAAAATACACAAACGAGGACCTCAAAGAGGAAAACTCAGGAACCTCCGGCATTCACGGAGAAATGAGAGCAGGTAGCCTCCGTCTCCCAACCTCCTTCCTCTCCATGTGGTTTCATCAACTTTCTTCTCCTCAATACTGAATATGTAATCCCTTTTATATATCCCAAAATTATTTAATAATAATATGTAAATACCTATCTATTCATATCAAACCATTTTTTATCGACATATCTTTATTAGAGCTATGGCATTACAGATACCTACTCCTTGACACTACATTCTCTCTTATTTCATTGTATATTATTTTTATTTGGCAGTATAAAAAGATATATTAAAGGTTAGGCTATGGCTTTGCTAATTCTATACATTGCGTTGAACATATAATTTATGAAAGTCTAGGTTGCCACGCACCATGGTGTATTATGTAAGGAGAAGTATAATAGAGGAGATGTGCACGGAGGAAGGGCATTAAATCACAAGTTGAAACAGACGTCTTTCACTTTATCCATTGAAATCGCTTAGAATTTGCAAATACGATAGATGAAAGGAAATGTCTCATGTGTATCATCCGCGTAGAAAATCTCACAGGACTTATTGCATTAAAACCCAATTATACCTGAGAGCAACTCAAATCATCAACTCCTCTGCCGTTTCGAAAGCCTTCCCCACCTACTCCTCTATAATAATATTCGAGCTAGGGAGCTGCAGAGCGAGTTTCCGAGAGCAGACACGCTACTCTCTCCTCCTCCTCCTCCTCTCTCTCTCTCTCTCACTCTTCAGCTTAGTTTTCACGAGAGCACTGCTTCTAAATGACATATTTGCAAGGCTGATGAGTTAAGAGATTTGCGCTTTAATTCTTCCTCATAGTTTTCATCAAATTCTACTTTGGCTACACACGCTTTCATGTCTTGTCCTCCGTTCAGTGTGTTGGAAATGAAAATGCAAATCCGCTACATGGCACACAGTTCCCTTATCTATATTGTATTAGTAAACTAATAACAAATTAACGGAAGAAACCTTAATGAATAGTAAAACACATTTAAAATACTAGGTCGCCCAAGCAAAATTCCCTTACATCCCTATACACTCCTCTCACATCCTTCCTACAAATTGCACGACCTAGACTCGGATATGTTCTACCTTCCCCTGCCCAAGTACTTGTGTTAGCTATGCACACTAAACACCTATTGTGTGTTTAGCAATTTAAAAGCAACACATAAATTAAGTCATGGGCTGTTAAAGGTTAAATGTGCACTTTTCATTGGAATTTCTCCAGGTCACATATTTTTTCAATTTCAACGCTAGCATGTACTTTTATTTTAAAAAATGGAGTCAAAATAATATCCAAGAAAATTTCCTCGGTTATTTTGGGTCCACTTTGGACATCATTCACCTATGTGAGTGTGCACCAGAAAAGAAAAAACTTTTTGAACCCGCTCCCATCCTAAATCAAAGATGTCATATATGGAAATTTCCTTAACATCATTTTGTTGACAGTAATTGCATTATATTAGATGCGCAGCCAAAATTTTTGATTTTTCTGACCTAGCAAATTACTTAGCATTTGGATGATTTTATTATGTTAACTGCAACTTTTGCATAATATACTCTCATGTACCGCTATTTATAGTCGTCCTTATAACACCTGAAATAATATGATAAATTAGTCAGAAGACGGTAGTGGAAACTCAACCTTAAGGTCTACATAGACTTTTAAGTATTTTCAGATATTATACAGTCTGCTTAAGCATACACATTTTAATTGCTCAAAATAAAAATAAGGCTTGTTTACTTATAATTGTATATTATAGCAACTTCCGCCTGTTATTTAACAGGAAAGTGTGTTAGAAATATTTGGTTTGGATTTAATTGAAAACCAAGAAATAGGTTTTCAAAATGAGCAAGAAAAATTGTAAGTCGGGAAAAATCTGCACAGGAAATGGCATCATATTTCCATTTTTACTTGATGTTTATTATGCTGTTTTCTCTTGGATTGTAAACTAACTGCTCTTCCGAAATTCTATTATCCTATAAAGTCGACATAAAGCTGAAATGTGCCGTCAACACTACAGATAATGGATTATAGTGTAATCTAGCGTATTTAGAGCTGATATGTATATGTAAAAGCATTAGTAGAAAAATTATAATGGTGATTCAGTAATCATTTTGTTGATGCTATTGTGCATTTAGTGAGTTGTTGGATTTGTTATGCAACGTCCCATTTCAATTTGGCCATAATAATTCCGTAGCAGAGACATAAAAGATCAAATAGATAAAAGTTAGGGGAAATGTGTTGTATGTACGTACGCAGAGATGGATAAATAATATGTACATGTGCATAGGCTCGGAATAAAAAGTACTGATGTGTTGTAGGGAAGGAGAGAAAGTGTTTGTTTTCTTTTTAGCATATCATAGCCGCTATGTACTTTCATACTGCTTGCATCATTTCAATAAATCTCTCCCTCCGCCTATCTTCAATTCAGCATTTTTACCGTCCGAGCAAGAAAACATGTGGTAGTTGATAGTTTATATATTTTTCTTTGAAGATGAATCGCTTTGTTCTGTATGACAGGAGTTTTATTTCACTTTTGAAGACCAAGAGCGGAACGGAGAGATAATAAAATTATGCAAGAGAGCCATAAGGCTATTTGGAAGCTCTACATAATATACAGATGGTATACAAAATGAGGCATGTGTGACAGTACACACTCTGTAACTGTGCAACAAGACATCACAATAAAATAATTCCATTTCCCTCAGATTCAGGCTAACAGTCAACTTGCCTAACCCACCCACAATTATATTGACTTAAAGATTTTACTGATAAATAACAAATATTTCTATATTAAAAGGTCAGACTAGTGTTTCTTACTATATAAAGATTCTTAAGATGCATTTCTTGTATCTACGAACTATTTCTTTAAAAATTAATTGTATTTTTTTAAAACTTTCTTTAATACAAGAGCATCTTGTAGGAGAGTCTTGTAAAAAATATATGAATGCCTTTAAAAATGATGTCTACTTAATTTCTAAAAATAAAAATATGATTGTCAGGAATAAGATTGCTATGTGTAGTAGATTGTAGGGGATAGAATGGGAGCATTAGTTGTCGAACAGAATGAGCTGTGTAAATATGTATTATTTCCATGAAAGTGCAATGTTTGTGTTTTGTTTTTATAGTGCGTTTTGGGGCAAAGACATGTGAGTGAGGACAAAGGCAAGCAACCAGTGATCCAGTTGAATTGAGAACATTGTGCTGTTGTTGGAGAAAAGGTTAAAATGAGTCGAGGTGGTGGTGGGTTGGCTTGGGCACGTTGGCTCAAGAGTTTCCTCTGGTTTGTTGAGCACTTGAGAGTATGCAGTTGAACGATTAGGGAAAGTGTGCACACGATGTACGAAGTAGGACTACATATCTGTACTTACGTATAAATTTGCTCCCATGAATTATGAATTATGGATTATTCCATCCTAATGCACTCAGGGAGAGAGAAATAAAGCTCTCTAGGAAAGAAAATTGACCCATTTTCAGATGGGAAGTTTACATTAAATTTCTCTCAAGTTGTGGCAATGTGAGTATCATAATGAATACCATAATGGACCATAGCAAAGGTACGCTCTTTCCTTTTGAGCCACGAAATTATTTAACGATTTTGTGAAGCCATCAACTCGTGGAGTTTATGGGAAGCGATTTGAAAGATATTTACACTCTAGTGCCATTCCTTTCTACTTTTAAAATAATATCAATACAAACATAACTAAGAGCACACTTACACAACAACTACTCCCCATCCTTAATTACACCTTGAATAATAAACGTGAAACATATGTATTGCTTTCTCCTCCGACTCCAGCCAGCCTCGCCAATAGAAATCCCCATCTCCAACTCCATTCACACAAGAATACTTAGTTTTCCCAATGATTTCCAATTTATCAATAACTTTTGATTACATGCTACAGACACTGCCTACTGACAATTCCAATCCAGCACACCATTCTCTCCCCTCCCAGACTTAACCTATCAAATATTGAACACTTTAAGATTTCAAACTGCTTCATATATAAATTATGAGCATGGGACATTATAATTATAACCTCATTCAACTCTATGACGTATTCACAAGGATTTCATTTATTGTTACTGTGCTACTTACTTACTTTCTCTTCAATGTGAAAACGTAGTAAAAATTATCAGAGGGAAAGTAAAGCTACCTAATGCTACAACTGAAAAGTAAGTTTCCCCAATGACAGTCTCAACTAAAAATTGGAAAGCTGGAGTCCTTTGTATTGGTATCATGTGGATCTACAAGAAACTTACAAACTTTTCTCTGAAAATTCTTCGAATGCACTTCAATGTGCAGAATATCTTCAGTACAATAGTAAAACATCCGAAACACCACAATGGCCATTTATTACTTTCGAATTTTCCATGAGCGGCTTCTTTACAACAAATGTAGCTGCGTAGGCTACTTACCATTGCAAATACCTACTCAACCTTTTCAATTTTCTATATGTATTCCACATTCAGCTATATCCTTCTATCTTTTCCCTTTCTAAATATAATAAAACGCAAAATAATAAAATTTCATCTTATTTTTATATCAAAGTCGAAAATTTAAACCAGCAAAACTTCATTATAGAAATTTATTTTTAAGACACTTTTGACAATAGAAGTAATAAGATTTTCATGGACTATGAACTAAACAAGTCTTTTATGAAAGGGATCATGTATGATCTCGCTCTGAATAGAATATTCAAGCTGGTTGCATTACTATTTTTATTATGGGCAGGTATAAATAATTTATAAAGCTTTCACAACCTTCGGTTACCTATGTATGATGTGTATGCACGTATTTCACTTCCAAACTAAGTATACATCTATATGGAATACTACATGGCTATATCTCTATAATAATTCAGGCTATAATAAGTAAATGCATTGCTTAAAAATATGTTTGTGGTTTGAAAGGGAGTCGAAGGGTAATTTTGTGAAGCTAAAATAAAAGTGTGGATGGACGGAGGAGTCTTCTGAGATAGTTTGTTGTGAAAGAAAAGTAAAAGTGAAACTATAGCTGGTAAGATCCATTTTGATCTCGGCGGGGGTTGAACATGAATGTATGACAGTCAATGAATCATGACATGATTTGATCTGGTCTTGTAAAAGTGTTTCTTTTCTATTTATCAAGCTGCCATGGTAAGTATTATTAGTATTCTCTTGTATCTACATTCAATATTTCAATGCATAACTTTTCCCTTGCCCACAGAGCAGAACCAATAAATAAAAAGTAGAGGAAAAAAATCATAAAAATATACGTACACAGATAAATATAAGGCGCGTAGGCTATTTCTCATCATGAGCTGAGAGTTAGTTGAGGAGAAGCCATTCTCTACTCTTTCTCTCTGTCTAGAAAACTAAAGAATCCATTGTATGCAAGGCATGTGCTTTCTCCTTAGCTCCATTTACACATTGTAAAGACATTGGAAGGGTTGAGGCTTGTAAAAATATATTTTTTAGCATTAGAGTCGCCGCTCGTCACGTCTTTCTACACACAAATACACACAGTATATTTTGTAAAAACATTAGCGACTGACTGACGATGGCTGTATCAACGAATCACACTACCATAAAAATAAATGGATATTAGTTGTTGCTAAAGTTTCTTGTGTGTCTAAGAAACGATAAAGACACCCTTTGTAGCACCGATAATTCCAGTGTAAACATTCAAAGTATGTGATAGGAAATAGGAAGCCGAAGAAAGAAAATAAGGACAAAGCTAACAATAACATTCTCCGTACATAGAAATACAAGACGCGTGCATATCCTAACTAAAAGTCCCCTCATAGACATAGAGCGGAAAAAAGCGTCTTATGTATGTGAATATGGCTACATGCAGTCAGAGTGTATAGAGATGGGAGTTGGATATAGAAAAAAAACAAATTGTGTCTTTGTAATAGACTAGTTTGATGATAATACGTATATAATAAGGCTTGACTTAAAGTGCCACTAGTCCCAACCTTTTCTCCTCCATTCATCCATTTGCTCAAGAAACATATTGTGGCCCACAAAGAACATTATTGTACCTTCTTGCTCTTTACAAGACTAGGACATAGAAAGAGAGAGAGAGAGAGAGGGAGTAGTTGCGAGGAGAAGGTTCATTGCAAGTCATTACATTAGAGAGATAGGAAGGAACGTCGTCTGTGTACACCGCACTCACTTCACTTTCTTTTTGTGGCCGGGCTTAAGAAAGGAGCCTATCTGTTAACTATACTTTGCCGGATTCCTTTCCCTCAGCTGGACACAACAGAAGTTCTAGATTGACCATCGAAATGGGAGTGTAATGGCATTTGAGACATCAAGTGTTGTTGTTCCTACATCCAGACGGCCCTTCCCTTGATTTAGATAGACTGCTTTATAGACAGACATCTACACTATGTCTGTGCATTTACACACGGCCGAATTAGCAATAGCAGCCTACTGCAAGGGGAAAGTACAAAGAGAAAGTGCAGTAGGCACCACCACAAACTTTTTCCTATCTCTCGCATGTCCTTCCCTAAAAGACCATGTTAGTCTACTAAACATACAATGTTTGTTTATGCACTGGCATCCTTCTTTATTGCTTAGACTTGAGTAAATAACAATTACGACCAACAGAAAAATTACTGCAAATATCTATCCCAAGGCTGCACAACTCAAATCACTCAAATTGATACACAGGCACAGTGAGCGTTTTTAGACTCAAGAAATAATATGCAATCTAATATCAAGGACTTGGAGATAGTTGCCTGCCTGTGACTATAATCTCGACTTTTATACATATACCTGCATATATATATACTGTATTTTTTGGTAACATGGCTAGGATTGCGAAAAAGAATCAATTGGAGAGAGTATGACAGAAATTTAAAAAATGTGAGCCAAGGAGCTATAGGTAAGTAGTACAGTGTGCACTAATGGGTAGTTTTGTTCCTATTAGAGAATGTATTTTATTGTTTGCCGTAAGGCAATGCATTGCCAGAAAAGCCTTGTACAGCCAATTTAGAAAAATTGTTTGAGTGAGTAATGGAAAGTCAGGCAGAATCATGCCAGGGAGGCTAGACTAAATATATTAATCTGACCAGCCAGACCGAAAGCAGACCGTTTCAGGTGTGTCTGCTATGGCTATATAGCCAGATATATATTAGCTATACTCATTTCGCCTCTCTCCCTCTCTCTATGGGAATTCCAACGCTTTGGCAAATGTAAGTAGAAAAGTATTAACTACATTAGAGTATCTACACAAGTCACTATGTAGCAAGGGTCAGTTGTGTGTATATGACCGAGGTTCATGAAACCATACAGCCATCACCCTTCCTTTTTACTTCCTTATTTTTTCCCAGGACATTAGGTCCCTAACGAATATCCCTTTTACAAATATTTAACTTATATCTAATTATAACTCGTCTTGTTTGTCAATTATGCTCACAACTTTATGTACTTTCTCAAAACTACTCTAATTTCACATTATTTTATTTTATTCCTATTTTATTTTATTTTTATTTATTGGCCACAGCTAAAATTGTATTTGATTTACACATTGATATACATTACAAACATTTTTGAAGTTTTTGACAGGGATCATTGAATTTGAAACATTCTTGTGAGAGCTTAGTATCAAGTAGAGATAAAAATAAGAGAGTAGGATTATTCCGTGTAGGAATTGTCCGCCGAGAGTTAATTTGGACTTTAGTCTGTAGCAAGCAGGAAAGGAGTTTGTGGTACAGGAGAGTGCTGTACTGTATTCCGTATGATTTTCTGTGCTGTGAGGAGGAAAGCAAGCAACTTCATCGATTTCGCCGTGTAGAACTTTGATGAGGTTATGATAAGCCAACTCGCGTGTTTGGTCTACTCTAAACAACCATCGATTCCATCTTGTTACTAGTCACCTTTATTCCCTACTCATACACTTTCTACTACAATAAGTCGTAAGTAGGCACTACTTACGTGCATAAGTAGAGACGCAGAGAGAGAGAGAGAGAGAGAGCATATGCCTAAAGAAAATAAAGCTAGCTACCTATACTATACTTAATTTATTGTACTAACACTGTTTTACTTAACCTCCTCCTCACTTTCTTTGATTTTCTTCCCTCAAAACAATCCAGTTCAATAAAATGTAGAAACAAAGGCGTCGGATTTGCAACCGCTTTTTCTGCCATCATTAAATATTCGAAATTCATTTCGGCAGTTGTAGCACAAAGCTCTAACTATGGTGTAATTGGCTAGGCACTCGAAATCAGCTTTTAACCCAGGTGTAACTATTGTTGTGAGTTAAGTGTCTACTTGGCTTGACGCCTTCTTCCATCGACTAACCCGGCCACCTCACTGATTTCTACATGTTACTAGACCATTGTCCTAGTATTTCTCCCAGATAAAGATAATGAACGGGAAAATGAGTCAAAACCACTTCGTAGCTAAGGATAATATTATGAAGGGGGATTTTCAAGGCGCAGTTACATTTAATCATAGGCTATATTCTGTTTCACAGAAATTGCCACCGCATTGTTTAAATAATTATGAGATTCTAACATGGCTCGGTGCGTAACTTTCACCACTTTAATCGATACGATTGAACGTTATAATTATACGAGTTAACACAATCACAACTTATATACAAAGCCATTCACTCTATCCAAGATATCCATACATTTCATTCAACTATATCAAAATCCATTGATTCGAATGACGCATCTGATTGGTTAATAAAATATATATTCTCCAACAAAGGAAAGAAATTTTTTTAATGAGCCCTTGTTTAGGACATGTAAAATATTTAAGAGCTCTTGAACATTTTCAATTAATTTTTTGGAGGTCAACCCTATTTAGAATAGCAATGCGACAAAGGGACTGTTGCACCCCTCAAATATTTATCACTGCCAATTGATGTTATGCAGGTGGCCAATGTAATTATATTGCCCTTTTTTAAATTAACTTTCAAAATATTGTAATGCTATTGCTATTATTCTTGAAGGAGATTAGCTTTACTTCTATATATAGAAATGTAATTCGTTAGAGGTGAATTTTAGGATTCATTCGACTTATTTTTAGAAAGGAGCAAGAATTAGGGAGAGGAGAAATAGTTTAGGAAGAATGGCATCAAGGACTGCATTTTGTAGCTTAGGGCACAAGGTACATTGCTAAATCCGCGTAGAAAAAGAGAATATGGGTTACGTAGGTTGGTAATGCAGGAGTGCGTGAGGAAAAAGTCTATGAGAGATTTTTGTGTTGGTTAGTGACTGTGTTTCCGACGTGCCTTCTGCACTAAACTGATCTGATCTGATGTTGATCTCCTCCTGATGGGATTGGATAATGTGCCGGAGAGAAACAAAAGTGACAATCTCATCAGGACGCACACCAAAACAAATAAATATCCGACCGAGACAAGAATAATGTCAAGCGCAAAATGCAATTGGATTTTTCTCAGACTCAGCGTCGACTCTAATGTATTCAATTTCAGACAATCATTTTTCTGGGCTCTCCAGCTCCCTTTTTTTCTGTTTTAGATCATCTCTGCCAGAAATCCAGACTATCTCTGCCCAACCTCCCTTCCATTTCCAACAACATATTTTTTTTTCTCTCTCTCTCTCTCTGTCGACACTTACACATGCGGGTGTTGAAAGCGAGTTAAAAAGTTCCTACCTACGTATCTACCTTTTACTACTAATAGAACATTTAAAAGTTGCTTTATGTGTAGTTAGTCTGAGTCAGGGACTGACGTTTAGTTTAAAGCGGAGCCAGGTCCACTTCAATTTAAATTAGAAATAAAATGTGCCAATGATTTTCGAGGGAACGACAAACATTAGGACTTCCTCTCTGAGTGAGAACGCTTCATCGCTCCTAAGCATGCTAAAGAAAGAAGGAACGGCTGCAGAGTTGTAAAGTGAGTCAAGAAAGGCTGCCACTACGAAGCGAGGCAGCCGAAAGAGGAGAACAGGGAAGAAATCGCCGAGAGAGGAAAGGAAATAATAATACTATAAGGGAAAGAATAACGACAGCCAACTGCTCTTATCTACACTCACTTTAAACTTTTATTAGAACTCCAACCTTGCAGCCGATTATCGCTTTCCACACTAATTTCCTATAGGCTTCCCTAACAGAGAAACTTCCTCCCAGCCAGACTCTATTAGAACAGAGCAGAACCTCTTCCCATGCACTTCTAACCACGGAAAGCCCTGCTCACTATGTTTCTGTAATTAATGTACAACTAGCTTGTAATCGTCCAATCCTTCCATTCTTATTACTGAATATTTCTTGCCCTCTTACTTAGACGCAGCACAATTAGCCAGGAGCTGACTATAGTTAGCAGTCAATCGCATTTCTACACCCAACTGTCTATGCATGTAGCTTATACATACTTAATTCCGGACATGGAACAAATTAAATTAAATTGAAATCAATTCTTCGATGGAAGAATAAAAATTGTTTCTTTGCCCACACTAATGGCACATATTACATTTATGGCACTGGCTACTACTCTCTTTTGACTAAAGGTGTTATTACCAAAATTGACTTAGTTAATCGACTAGACTCATTATTTTCCTATTTTCTACCAAACCAATTGCTCCTTCCATTTTTAACATTTAAGACTCCTAGTAAGTACGAAAGTTGAATTTTTGTATAAAATATGAACATTTTAGCTCCATTTGCTTTGTTAGTAATGTACTAGGAGCATAAATTATATCAATCTCGGAATAAATGGACTATATTTTTGAACAATCCAATGACATGTGCATATTTACAGATGTAAACATTGATACTGCTGGCTTTTAATTAAATCTTTTATCGTAATTGAAATTAATTTAGCTGTCAGTGATTGATTAATCGCTTTCCCTCAATGATAAGGAGCGGTACGTATATTTTCTTCGATCCTATAATAACAAAAACTGTGTAAATGTTGAAATCTGTGAGATTTTATCAATTAACTTTGGCTGTGTAGCCAATGTTCTATAAATGATTTACATCCACTGAGCAACAATTTGTACTAAGTGCACTCGAGTAGTTCATAGAGAAAGAGAAAATGGCTTTCTTTCGAGGATAAGCCGCCCCAGAGTTTCTCTGGGTGACAAATGGACATCTTTAAGGTATACCATAGCATGAATACACCAAGGAATAATACTCTGTAAACCTCAACTATAACGCTTAGGAAAATTGTGTGTAGAAACGTTCGAGTAGAGTGTAATGCGAGATTATTTAGTAGTATAGTTACTGCTAGGAACTCCTAGCCACATAAAATCCATAAGAAAGTCTACATTGTTTACCTTTTTTGAAAAAAATAAGTTTTGCGATATAATTTAAGGGACATTATCTTAATGTTACACACAAAATGTATTTGTTGGCTATAGCAATAGGAAAGTAGCATGAGAAAGGCCGTACAGCGATTTAAGGCTCAGAAATGCTCTCAATCTTTTTTGTTTCGGGGGTTTACTCACCTCTACACATTCTTCTCTGTTTGTCAAATCATGTATACGCCATTTCACATCACCTTAACTCACCTTAACTCTACTCAACCTTAAATAGCATTTTTCTTTCCTTCAAATGGCAATCTCCATAAAATCTTTCACGACTACTCATAGCCGTGAAATTTCTAACTGCCAGCTCTTCTGCGCTTTAGAAATACGTATAGACTAAAAGGATATATCATTATAGCATGGTCACTATCAATATTCATTATTCCACTGCAGTAAATAAGTCCTATTATATTTACACAAAGATTGTATATGAACAACACACTTAAAGTTTGCAACTCTTACTTTGCCATCAAACATAATACATTATACAGTGTGTCACATAATATTCCTATTCAAGATTTAAATAATTTATATGGAATAAATAATCTTATAAAATCATTGATTATTCAAAATTCTTTACTTTTGAAAATTTTCTTATATAATTTCAAAGTATATATGTTAGGATATATAAAGAATTCTAATTGTATACTTTGTAAAGGTTTCTAATATTTGAAATTCAGAGGGAGTTGCAAATTAGAAGTAACCCTGTATGTTTACAAGTTTGTAAGTGTAGTGGAAATGTTTTGTTTGTGTTGGGGAAGAGAATATTAAGGAGGAAGTATATGGCTGGAAATCTAAGGCACTATATCAAAGAGAAGTACAGATATAAATACAAACATAGTAATATATCAGGGAGAAATATTCATGTCGATTGGAGACTAGGCTGGAGAGCAAGACGGACTACCTACCTCCATGCAACTTCACAATAAGAATTGCAGCCGTTCTACCTTGGGCTAGACTGAGGTAGCTCGGCTAGGCCGAAACTAGTCCATCCATCCAACCAGTCCACTCACAATCACTAAGTTATGTAATTCAAGTTGAGTTAACGTTCCTTTACTTTCTTCACTGCCAGAGCTTTTCACCATTTTTCCAACGCTGAGTTACACTCTGGCCGTGTAGCTAATCTCAAGAAAAGCAAACCATTGACGCTGAACTGAATGAAGATAAAATCTAACTCTTTAGTTAGCAACTTGGTCACGAAACTCCGTTAGAAGCTTAGTACAAAGCGCAGATTTTCTCTATCACGTAATACAAAATCTTTTCTGTTTTCTTTCTAACGATGTGTAATATGCTACAGTCGCCAGGCTCCCCACCACAACGCAGCAACATCTATTGTATCTTTGCGTATAAGTGCTATTCGATACGCGTAAACCCAACAGCCACTGCCACATATGACATGAATATGAATACAGTTAGCCATTTTTCAAGTTTACCACTCCGAAATAAAATATCTGTTACTGTCATCGTACAGATAAATCTCTTTTCCCAAAACTCGGTTACCTATTTCTAAAATGATGTGAGACTAAAAACAAAAACATTTTGCGTTTTAAAATATCTTTGAAATCAAGGCTAAAAACTACAAGGACCTTAATAATAAGAAAGTGAAAGCCTTTGCTCATTTTAAAACACAATTGATTTTTAATGGCTCTTTCCCAAATGCTTTGGCAACATATTGTTGCACGGGAATATCTTGTGTATAGAAAGCAGAATACTGTTTCAATAAAAATGTTTAGCTTGTATTACCATATGAAAAGTGCTATATACATATTTATTGCAAAATCATGTTTATTATTAAAAGGCAATGTTTTAAGATTTTCATTGGTTTCTTGCTTGTAGTTTGTGTTTCTGTCATGTTGGTTTACTGCACGCAAGTTTTTTTCCTTCCTCATACATCAAATTTTACTATGAATTGAATGACTTCATAATAAGGTTCACTTACTCATTCTAACAACATTATACATACATGTACTAAACTGTACTAACAATGGCATATAGCGAACATACACAGTAAATAATAAATACTATTATTTACTATAACTGGCAGTTTGAAAATATGAAAATATCTGTCTCTACATAATGGTTGCTGATATTATATCCATTTCTGGGCCGTATGAGTAATAATTTCTAATCTTAAACGGGTTGATTGTAAGTTCACGAGTGAGTGAGCCGAAAAATGAAATCTGTCTCGGCTTTTCCGTCAATTTCATAAATGAGCAGGAAGAATAGCCGAAATTGTTTGATGAAGTGCAGGGCAAATCGCGTGTAATTGCTCCAAATAGCAAAGCAAGTAACTTTACTGTGCACTCACAATTAATTTCAGCTCTAATGGCTGTCGAAAGAAAAAGACATCAAATTAACAAAAAATGAATTTTCTTGAGTCATCAAGAGAAAAAGTGAGTTGTAGGGAAGGTTAGTGCACTAAACACTCCACTTCTTCTCACATACTAAAACTTTCATATTTAAAGTGGATGACAATTGCCATTTTCGTTGTTTATGTATTTCCTGTAGAGGCTAAAAATAGTTTGTCATAGGAAATGTGGGACAGGTTTATGGGTTGTTCTGAGAAAGTGTAACTACTGACCTGCTCATCTTTAATGTAGTCATGCAAGTCGTTTAAATGACGTGATATTATAGAAAGATAGATTGTCAGGGGAATTTGTATCGTTAGAGTGGGGATTATAATTAGTTTGAAATAATTCAGAGCGTCAAAAAGTTTCGTGTCTCATAGACAAGGTATGACTAATGGGAGTGTTGTGGTGGGAGCTGAAGTTGTATAGTAGGTGGTTAATAGGAGTAATAGCCTATACTTTAAGTTAAAATTGACATGATGGTTGTATTTTATGCAAATTGTAGCAAACATAACATGACAAGTTGTTTTATTGAATACTTAGATAATATAATGGCTGTCGTAGGCAGGAGGGAAGAGTAAGTTATAGTGGAGTTGAGAGTGGAGTGTGCAGGAGCAAAGGAAGGACAAGAGGAGGAAAGAAAGGTCTGTAAAACAAATCAATCAGTAGGCAAACGAAACCAAAAAGAGGAAACGTAGAGCCAACGAGTCTGCATGCACACACATGCATACATGCATAACTAAACGTTTTCTCTCTTGCGATGCCATTTGACATTTAAAAGGAAACTAGTTCTTTATTATTTTACCTGCAGCCAAGGACTTTCTTTTTCTTGCACGTAACATCTACACTTAATACTACAAACACTATACTCTTCCAAACTCTTATAAGACTCTCATCGTGACTGTGTGCACACATTGTATGTAGTAGAAGAGTGCCACTGTCAAGCCACGACAAACTAAACCACTCTCACCTCAACTCACAATCCTCTGCAACCTATTAAGACTTTTTCCGAAATAGCTACCTTTTAGACAGACAGATACATATGTACATATTTGCTTACGTCTCTTATATGCACAACTATACAGAGAGTCCTTCTTTCTTATTATAAGAGACACAGTATAATCAAACGCTATAGTAAATAGTTCCCATGAAGTTAGTGCCTATTATTTATAATGTGATTTCTCTCGTACCGCACAGCCCACACGCGCTCCTCACCTTCATTCATTGTCTGGCTGCTATAGTACTACTATTGAATCATGTGAATTGTTTACAAATCTCTATTCCTTGAATTCTAAATATTTTCCACGAACTGAGCTCAATTACAAGGAGAGGACGAAAGCTCTTCATTTATGAAAGACGTTAACTCCTCTTCTTCCTACCATGCACTGCCTTACTCTTCCTACAAAAAATTCCTCATTTATGAATTTTCGTGGACTAGTTGTGTCGTGGAATGACATGACATGGTATTAAGGCATCGTCAGTGCCATCACTAAATATGTAAATCATTACGGCACTGTCTCTTTCCCTTCCACTCCTGCCTAGCTATGCAGATTCTTCTGTGATTACGTATTTTAATGGAATGTCAAACTCTGTTTTTGACACCTACTATGTACGCTCGTGCATCCAATCCTCGAAAAACACATTTACATGGAATATCTAGAAAAAATTCAACATTTTCTTCGAATCAAAGGTAACGAGAAATAGCCTGGAGCGAGATGACTCTAGGGAAGCACATGGCACAATTCAAAGAAATCCATAATCAAACATTCCATCATCCTCTCGACGCCTATTCGCGCAAATTAAACACTAATGTAGGGCCACCACTATTTGCAAAGATAAACAGGACGACATGCAAACTCTTATTGCACATTCTGTTTTCTAAGTACTCGTTGTAAGTGATACGATTTACTATTTAAAAGCTGTTACTACGTCCGTCGTTCTGTCGCACTGCCAACGCCTACACTCATTCTTCTCCGTATTTTAATATGCAATTCTGCATGTGCTATTGGATATATCATAATAATACGGAGTAGTTAGAGTAGTGTACAGATGTGAGCTAGCCATATAAATTATTTCCCGACTTTCTCAAGGAATCGTTAGTCATGACAAGAGTGCTCTAGTATAATTTATTCAGTTTACTTTTCTTAAAGGTCATAGCAGTCATAGGAAACGTGAAACTAGCTAAGTAATTTAATATAGCTAAAGAAGCGGAGCACAGCAGGAATAATGAGGGAGAGGGAGCAATGCTAACTAAAATGCTCAATTTTATGTATCTGCGTTTTAAATCAGTAAAAAGATAAATTGTTAAGGAGATGTGGTAGTAAAACGTGTCCGACTTCATGTTCAGTGTACTTATGTACAATTGCAAATGACTTGTTTCTTATAATCATTGTGTTTTATAATACACTAGCCATTAGTATTGTTGAACCGAGTGTAAAAAAGCATTAGCTTTCTTTCAAGAGACATTAAATATATTAACCTCACACTTATTAACCCTTGTTACACCTTTGTTGCCTACTTATCTACATAAAAATGGAGTGTGTGAGTTGAAACACTTCTAACTAGTGCCATCGCTCAAAATAAGTAAAGTTGCTTTGGCTTTAATAACTCAAAAACGTCCACCAGTTTCCCAAAGCAGGAAATAGACATTAGAATTTATTGCGCTACTCAGTAGGCACCTTAACTGATTTACTCCCCTTGACTCTCACTAGGAAATAGTTGACTTGAGCTCTTCTACTCCTTGCACTCGAGACTATAGCGCAAGAGCCTTCCAGATTAACTTTCTCACAGCTTTCACTTTAGTGAAACTTGTGTGCATGGAGCGAAAGGTTGTAAAATTGCAATTTTCTCTAAAGTTTGCCCTTTAATTTCCTTACAATTGTTTAATAACTGAGTTTATGAATTCTTTATAAGTTTTTAGTGAGTCTCTTGCCGCAATCTTACTGTCATACAAATGACCAATAAATATCTTGCGAGATTTATGCGTGTCCTGTGTAATGTGTAATAATATTTCCTACTTATGTAACGCTATATTTCACTACTCACTATATTATTCCAGCTACCTACGAGCAATCAGTAGGTTTTCTAAAATGTTTCATGTATTTCAGAGAAAAGTAGTTAAACTCAGCCCACCTCTTGTTGTAATTACTGTGTACAAAGGCCCCTACCCACCTTGTTGCAATTTTCACCGGCTACATTAGCCAAAACTGCAGTTTGGCCTTTTAAACAGTTTTTCATGTGCAATTGTATATGTTGGGGTGAGTGGGATTAGTGTGGCGATGGCATTAGTATATCTAGAACATAATGCCTGCCTATCAACTCAGCTATGACATGATGAATCTGATTATGAGTAGTTATGTGAAAGTAGGAGAAATTACAGTTAATAGTAGGAAAAGGAAAGTTGAGGGAAGGGAAGTTGTTTGGTTTATATGCCACTATTAGTCTCCAGTTTAGCTGAGTGTGTGTTAGTCGCCTTGCTCCTTTATTCTTGAGAGACATGAGAAACATTAGAATATGTACAATTAAGGACATGGACAAGGAAACTTTGCATTTTCTCGTCGTGTGCCCTGTGAAGAGGATAGTTTAGGATTTAAAAACACGTCCTGTATTAACAATTGAAATGCAGACATGCATATTAGAGTTTTGTTCCGTGCGGCAGAGTACAACAGTTAATTATGTTCATATTCATGTGAGGATTTGATTTTGCGTTGCAAGGACTTGCTTTTGTTTTTCCTTTCGGCTTCTGTTATTCCATTAAGCAAAGTTGGGATTGGGGAAGACGGAGTCCGTGCAGATATTCAGTGACACAGAGTACAGGGCGTTGTGCAATGTGTAGCCTTGTTAAGTGCTACAGATAGAAATGGTGAGCCTGCATCTGTTTCCACAAGTTTTACATAGTTAATGGCGGGGGGAGGGCGGGGGTAGGCAGGTAGGTCGCTCGGCGGGAGAGAGGCACGAAAATGTTGGAAAAGTGCCGTGATTGTGTTTGCATGTGCAAGTAAAAAGTAAATAGAGTTAAAGTGTAGTGTTTAGTGTTAGGATGTCGTTGGGTCATGTGAGGGAAATGTTGTTTAGTGAGTGGGCATGGCACTGCACAAGGCACAGCAGCACATCCAGCCGAGTTGACTGAATTAAATCCTGTGCTTGCCCTCGGCCTGTCTACCATCAAAGTTGTATGATCTGCTGGGAAGTGCTGTGGAGACCCATGCCCGCTTTAAATTATACACTGAGTTAGTGTATTGCCATAAAATCATAAAATTAGCCCATTTAGGCAGTTGAGCAGTCATAGAGCCCCGTCGTTACGTAAGTACACAGCCCGAGTCCCATTCCCGTCTAATCCAATCTAATTTGGAAGTAAATAGGAAAAACAAGGAACTAACTAATGCTAAACAAAAGTCAACTCGATTCCAGTTCATTTCAATTCGGTCCTGAGCTACAACGCTGCTCTTTCATGGCGAACCGCCGAATATTTGCATGTGGGTTTTTACTTTTTAGTTCACATTGCATGGTAATTTGCACCTGCCTCCACCCGCAATAATCGTATCGCACCGCAGAGAAGTGGCGGTATGCTATGCCAGGGAAAGTCATGTTATTCTATGCTAATAGTTCTTACATTACATATAACTAACCGAGCATGGCATATGCTTATACTATTTATGTCCCTCCTATATGAGTAATAGTATAATTTACTCCTGGCCTTCCTATAGTCAGGACTCCTGACTATATCTCTCCTGGCATCTACACATAATATATATTGAAACATGCCATGCTCAAAGACTCAAAGGTGAAACAAACAAACAATTGTGAAAATACGTAGTGCTACTTTAATATATTAAACTATCTGTAGAAAGTCGAGTTTTCTAGGACGTAGTAGAGTAGGGAGGTAGGTACGGAGGGAATTCTCTGCTTCGCATCGCCTCTTTACTGAACAGTAAGTAGGTGACTTAGCCGAACACTTTCCTTTCTTAACTAGGATACACTCTGCTTTTGTAGCACTACGTACCTACTACGTCTCCTTCTCCAACACTTAAAATAAAGTCGCCATATAACATATAGCAAAAGGCCTAATGTCATATCAATGTCTGTGCTCGACGAGGCAGTTGACTGAGCTAATAAATATATAGAGGAAGGTTACTTACGAATCCTTTTAAAACACAACCTACTTACTGCATTCCACCACCACTATCTTGTCCATATTATTTTCTCCTTTGCCATTTCTACTTATTATTATTATAGCTACTTTACTTTACCTTCGTCTGCCCCACATATCAGCCGAGAAAGGAATAAAATAAGAAAATGCAGCCGAGCAAAGGAAATTAGCCGCACAATCAAGTAAATACCTTTCCTTTTGAATTCTGGCTGAAAAGTGAAAAAATTGAGAGGGGCCGCGAAGTCCTCCCATGACCAGACGGTGCCGGCCAGTCAGCCAGACCAGGAGACCAACAACCAAACCAGAGCACATATAATTCTCCTTCCTTCCTCCATCCACGAATCTATGCATGTGTGCTCTATATATGCTTTTGTATCTTATTTGGTGGTTGGAGTGCAGAGAGAGAGAGAGAGAGAGTCCTTTCTGCATGTGTACATGTAATCCCAATGTTGAGCTTTACTTTTCCAAAGGAAAACTTTCTCCAAGGTCTCCCTCCACCTCAGGTCAGGCTCTCTGCCAATTTAAATGTATACAGTGGCAATGTAAGTATGCATTTATTTCCTTGTAGAAAACACAAGTCGCATTCATTAGAGAATTGTAGCTGAGCTGTTTGAGTCAAGAGCTAGTCGTCTTCCATGCCAGCTCACTATCCTGCATCCCCTTTTCTACTTCTCTCCTCCAAATGGCAATGGTGTGAGGCAGTTAATAGCTTTCATGGCATTACTTATTGTTAGCTACTTCATGCATAAATACTTTATATTATTTCACTCCACAATCCAAGTGCTTTCTTATGTTTCATTGTCGTCATCTATCCAAAACTAGACAACCTTCCCACATTTCTGAGCCTCATAGCTCCTTACACGTCCCAACCAACACAACGACAACACATTCCCACTCACTAATAATATTATCCCTTAACTTATCTCGCTACTACTACTAATCCCGTTATATTCCCTCTGTAGTGTCGCACTAATTCATTTCATCGCCTGACTTCACTAACACAATATTGACAAATTGTTAAAATATCAATGAATACCTATATAGAGCCTTAATCCACATCCACATACAATGATAAATGGATTATATAAATACTATAAGAAACCCCAATCCTTCCTACACCTCTCCTACTACACATTCCCTTCACTTTCTCAACACTGTTCACTGCTCGGAGAAAGTAAATGCTATTCCCCCTTCTCTTTCTCCGTCACCAGCGCCTTCTATCAGAATTTCTTCTACATCCTTTTCACTCTGAGTTGATTTTCTCCCGAGCGACTTCCTAGAGAAAGTACACTCTGCGCCCCCTACGCCCAAACGCTCCTATTTAATAGAACAAGCAAACTTTCTCCGCTTTTTACTTCACTTAACTTTCACTAGAGTGCCTTTCCTAACCTTTTTCCTCCGGTGAACATGATTTCAGTTTATTCTGCTAAGCTGGCTTAAAAGTTAATTCCTCAGCTTTCTCATTCGACATTAATATTTTTCCTATCTTTTATCATGAAATACAGCTGTACATCCCTAAATGTAATTCCTCTATAGTTGTAATAGGTGTTGTATTTTGCAGAGGAACATAAGTTTCTGTACAATGATGATAAATGATGTTGTATTAGAAAGTTATCAGTGAGCAAACATCCTGAAAAGATTTTATGCTGTGCTTGTTTCAAATAGTAGCAATGTTTTAATGCCCGGCAATATTGCAAATTGCAGTAGGGCAATAAATTAAAATATGCAATTTGAGTCTTTCACACTAGAACTGTTTTATGGGGAAAGTAGTTGTGTCGTTCGTGAGTGCTGTGCGTTTTTCTACTTCATTGAGGAAAAGGACGTCAGTAAATTTTAAAATTTATATTGCTCCATGCTAAAATGTTCCTATAGATCATCAGCTTCCTCACAACTTCCCACCCGTGATTAATTCCATAAAATGCACGGAACAGGAGCAATGGTGATATGTTTACACTTTCGTGCTTTCATGACTTCGATCCGCCCTCTTCTATTATTTCCAAGCTCCACACTAAAACTCAGCATCAGCTCATTCACATTTCTATTTATAAGGGATCCCTATTCATATAAGGCAAAGGTATCACTAACTGCCGCCTTTAGTCTCTTCTACTTTGTACTAGAACAAAGTTAACTGGTTACTAGCCTACTTATTCCACTGAACTTTAAGTCATATTTTCTATTTTGTGGGCTCTATTAAAGATATTATGCTGGAAAAGAGAAGGTATTCCCATGGGACAGATGAGGCGAGAAAATTCTCTCATCTCTTCATTTTCCACTGTACTATCTTCTTTAGAAGTAAGACTGGCCCTGGCTAAATGCATATATTGCATTTACGGAGAATGTATCTGAATATATTGAAGCTCGACGAGATATTATCACTTGCGTACAAAGTTGAGGTGAACTAAAACTTTCAACAAACTCACTGAGAAGCCCGAGCCACGAATTTATGAATTACTTAACACAACAAGATACTTATACAGTAGTAATTTAATTACATATTATCGTCTGTACAGAATTACACAAAGAACTTCGTGTACATCATTTTACCTGCCTATTTTTTATTTTCGATTTTTGTAGCAAGTAGCTTAGAAAAATAGAAAAAGTCTTGAGTGGAAGAAATAGAATGATATAAGGATACGCCATTAATCATAGTCTGAAAATATCAGGAAATACTGTCTTACGACATAGTTGTTCATTAATTGAGGTGTCATGAAAATTATTGTAGCTGCTCAATCATGGTGGATTTCTTAGATATCTATTTATCGTCAAGATGTGACAAGAAAATATCTAGGAATGTGTGACAATAAAATCATTAAAGGATATTCAGGTGCCCAGAGATGAATTGGAAAAAGTGATTCATTATGTAATGTTTGGTCATGCAATGCTTTATGGCACGTTGTATTGTTGTTTTAGAGTGAGAGCTAATAAAATAAACCAGGAGGGTCTATAAATATCTTTAGCGCGAAGGAATAAGTATAGCGTTGCAATAAATTCACATGGAGTCCACCCACAAAAATAGTCAAGTCTATTAGTAATACAAATACGTCCGTCCATATCCTTACATTCATCTTTTATAGTGTTCAGTGAGTAGCAAGAAGTAGGAATGGAAAATAAATCGCCTATAATCTGAGTGCAACTAATAGATCTCGCTATAGAGATTTAGTATCATTACAGGCACTCACATTAGTCGTTTCGTAGAAATTTTGGAAAGATTCCGATCTACTACGTTTAGTATGTTTGGTTATTTGAGCACCGCCTACACGAGAGACTTACGGTCATCGAGTCTCGTTAAAGAAGGAAGTTCAGTTGAGTCCGAGCCAGCACAGGTCAGAGAAACAGGAAGGAAAGGAAAGGGCGAGCTCATGCATTTATAGCAGCTACTAGTAAACATCTGTACGTATGTACATAGATATTTATATTCCATCCAGTTGCACAGATTAACTATACCTGACTCCTTTTCTTCTTTTTACCTACCTAAGTAGTGTTGTTTCTGTGCACAAAGTGCCTAGTCCCATGTTATAAAAGGGATCTGTATGTAGAATAACACTATGCTGTCCAATTGGACACTCCGTAACTCAGATCAGCTCTGGAAATAAATGCCTCTCTTTAAATAAATCCAATGTGCATTGAGGAAACAAAGAGTTAGTCAAGATAAAACACAACACATACATGTATAGATACATTTATAGATTTCGGCTTACGTTTCATTGTGACTAGAGAGGAAGAGGACGGGAGTAATTTGCCATGTGCATGTATGTATCTGTTTGAAAACTGAAATAATATCCCCCTGCCTCCTTTCTGTGTTTAAGGGTGGCAATGGATATAGAAAATTCAATCATCATTAGTTGTTGGAGGCGAAACCAAAGCTTATCCGACAGAAACCACAGCACACTATAGTTAATGCCATAAGCTAACAATTTAAGTAAGCTGAGGTACGCAGTAAACTGAATGAAAGGAAGTCAAGCCACAGGAAAGGCAACCACCACACGTTGTATACAATTTACAACATGGCCAAAACCCACCGCCGATCCACAACCAGAATATGCAGCTGAACGATGGCTCTCTAAATCTCTGCCTCTATAATTATAATAACATACACAAGACGTCCCGGGCTACACTCAAGATTTCCTCCACTCTCCCATTATATCTCGAACACTACTCTAAATGCAATGCTACCCAGACGATTTGATGTTATGTTGCACCTAACATTTCTCTTCCTTTCTCCACACACAACTTGCCATGGTATTCATGTTTCCATCCTATTCCCGAACATTTAGCAGCGCCGTATTTACTATCGTCTGTTGACTTTAAGTGCTAGGTAGGCATTGCAGATTACAAATAATTTTTACGACTTTTCTCTTTTTCTACATGTCATACACTCATACATAGAAATATGTACAGGGTCTTGAGGCAGAACAACAAAGATAAACAAGTTAGACACAATAGCCACTTTTGCATGTGTATGCAATGCAACTGATAGGAGTTGTAGGTAAATGCAGTGGAAAGGACGTATTTGTATTTTTCCAGCCAACTGCTAAATTACAGGGAAGAATGATAGGAGCAAAGCGATTATTTTTCATTCAACATGATATGAATGAAAGTTAATACGCAAATCAAAGTATAGGAACCTCATTAGTAACATATGGACATGTACATGTATACTTCTCATTGTTCCTTCTCCTACAATGCTACACAATCTTAGTCACACTTATTTACACTTAACAACCTCCTACTCTACGTTCCTATGTAGGCATGCACATTCTATTGTGTATACATAATAGATATATTTTGTGTAGGTGCACGTACAATTCCGTAGTAGCACTCCGTTTACTTTACTGTGCTACACAATTAGTAGCTATAGCTGTTGATCAAGATCCCGATGAAGATGGAGCATTAATTGGCTAGGCAAAGCACGGCAGCTTTCATTCACGGAATGGAGAAGTAGGCAAACAATGCGGTAACGCTCACAATTGATGATTACAAAAACAGAGCCTCACTAGAGCATTCATAGCCATAGCAGAGCTATACTTCCCATGCAAGGCTCACAGAGTTCGCAACCTGTGAGTAAATACACCTTGCAATTCTCCTTCCTTCAATTTAAACCAGAGCCTCTCATTTGCCAACTGTGTGCTCGTGGCAGGATTTATGTTAACAGCAACGTGAACATTTTTGGCAATTTAGCGATTATTAAGGGCGATGATTTACGGGATTTTTTCCCTCCCTGGTTAAATGTCTTCTTTTCAAACGGGTGCACTAAAGGAGATTTTTATAAGGATTTCAGAAGGCATTCTCTTGCTGATAAGAATAATTATATAAATCAACAGAGTGTATTGATAGTGATCCTCATGCAAATGTATACGAGTACATTGCTAGCTGTTCTCGTGGTTTTGTTGACCTACCCAAAAGCTTCAATGTCAATAACTTGGGCATTTACACGCTTTAGTGCTTTGCTTGATATTGGAGATTAAACAAATACTTAGCAAACGTTCCCTTCTCACGTAATGACTGGTTGGAATTTCAATTTACAAAGCCGCAGCTAAGATCAAAGATACAATTTTCAGTGAATTCCTCTCTGTGTATATGCAACACGATCGAATCCATGTAAATACATTTAGAAACTGGAGCAGGCCGCTAGTGTATTATATTTATGCCTAGCCTGAAACAAAATTAAATCAAATGAGACACTTGGAATAAGTAGGGCAAGTAGCCACAAAATACCAGGGGATGTGATATCGTAGAAGGAGCCGCCTCTAACAATCGGCAAACCGCTCATCCACTTTTCTATCATTTCCTAATAAATTTCAATGGGAGCTTTGAATCCCGACTTCAATGACTGTATTATGTCTATGTGCTAATTCAGCAACAATCAAATCAAGATTCTGAGTTCATAGTCTGTCATATCCACGCCTAATGGAATGGCAAAAGCAAAACTCACGTTTTCTTTGTATCGCACTACTTAAAGGCAATTGATTGCAAGTCATTAAAAGGCATTCATAAATTACCCCTAGTAAAGATTTAGAGATATAATCTGGAGGGGAAACAAGGCGTAGGTACAACATACTTTAGCAGGGAATTAATAAATTTACTTCATTAGCGCTCACTTCTTCCCTTGGACCCTAAAAACATAATAATGCCCTGCATAAATATACAATGCATGAACATGCAAAATTGGAACTAAGTAGCTTTAATATTATAACTATGGCTATGCGTGGCTAGACTACGCAATAGTAGACTTGTTACTACAGAGGACCCAATAATTATGTGATTGTGTGGCAAAGGAATACTTCCATCGTAAGAAAGGAGGAGGTCGTGTGCATAACGAATTTATTACAAGACATGCTACTTTATTTATTGACCAGTCACATAGTATTAGTCTTGGGTTGGGACCTACTCTTATTTTTATACCGAAAAGGACTCCCCGTAAGATGCCACTTTCAAATATACTAGGTCAAAACTAATTAATGTGCAGCTACTTTCCTAGAATTCTCCTATCAATAAATCAATTCAACAGTTACAGTAAAAAAGGCACACTAAACCAAATTCTCCCTTTCATTACAACCAACTAATACCTACATTGTATCGCATATTCAAATGCAACGGCTAATTTATTATTGCAATAACGCCACAGATTTCAGGATTTAATAAAAACAATAAATAACCATATCACTAATTGGCTATTATTACCTGTGTCGGAAATATTATGAATCATTCAAAAATGCTACGCATGATGACCCAGTTACCAAGCTTATGGATTTCTAGATTTTTCCACATTGCACAGTGCAGTTCCAACTTAGAATGAAACTACTTTGATTTCCCATTTGTATTTGTGCCTGTGCAGTTATTGAGAAAAAGGAAAATGGCAAGTCATACAATATTCATAATACATTGGCATACTGGCTTTAGAGTCATAAATAAAACTTTGTCTGCTTATATTCTGGTCTTGATTGATACGAATTCTGGCAACCACACTTCAAAAGTAAGTAGCAGCATGCAATTACAAAACTCCTGCAACCATAACTAACACTCCCAAAAAATTCTTCCATTTTCACAGAACGAGCCGAGTGGTTGCACATATTTTAGTTTTAAATGAAAAATGACGGATTTTTGCTATGCAAATGGAGTCTGTGTACACACGTAAATAAAACCGATGTTAAAATGTGTGCTGTGAAAGGTAATAGTGTGTGAAAGAAAAAGAAGGAGAAACATCTCGCAGAAGATATTTCAATGTCGACCAAAGCCCACTCATGATCTTCAATTTTATTCCGCAGAATGCATCTGTCTCGCTCCTACTTCTCATACACACAACACTGCCAAGTCGTAATTTAATGAAATATATGCAGACAGACTACACGTAGCATCCCTGAGGCAGGTAGAAACAGTAAAACTCAAAATAATATCCCAGCTCCTATAGTTGGCCTTCTTGAAAGGCGTAATTGCAAAGATACTCATAATGATATTTTTTTTAGAAAATTTCTGAGAGAAATCATAAAAATTATTTTCAAAACTTTACATCCTGGATTAGAAATGCAGTATTTTTGTTAAAACCATTGTTTTATTTTTTAGACGCAGCGATTTCATAATTAAGCGAGTGTGAGAATAACTCTGAATACTAAACCAGTAGAAAAGACATTGTCAGAGAAATAGAAAGAATATCTTCAGATTTCAACTAAAACACTCTGAGGAGTGACTTGGAGTATTACGGTGAATATGTTTAGTGTTGTAACTCGCACGGCAATAGTTTTGCCAATTCCATAGCTTTTACTCAGTTGTCAGCAAGTGTGTCAAGCAGATTTACATATATAATATTTATCATGATAATGCACTCATATGATTTTACAGCAAAAAATTACAACTTTTGCAATAATTCCGAATGAAAAAAGCGGCAAATATCTTTCGAGTGTGTGGATTTACGCTAAACAAATCTTTTTACTGGAAAACTTACAATTTCTTTTGTAATTTCCTGTAATAATTACAAGCGGTAGTAAATAGCTTATTGGTGATGACATTGCAGTAATTAATATCAGTCACTGCATGAGCATGTTTATTGTAAATCTTTTTCAAAAATTCAAAAATTCTATGAATTCAAGTGAAAAAATGAAATGGATTTCCATTGTGTATTTATAGAGCGTAGTTCCATTTTCAATTTATTTTTTAAAACAGTTTTTCTGTAGTAGTTTAAGTAAATAGTGGTTGCAGTTGCAAGGGATAGTTTTGATATAGATCCATGTATGCTAAAAAGTGTGCAAGAGCTTTTGTGTAGCGGTTTTGTATGGCAGAGTTTTGTAATTTATAAAAGTCGGTGGGGTTTTGGCTATGAAGACGGGGAATATAGGAATATTATTTTTCTTATGCATGTATTAGGTGTATTTTGAAAGGGAGAGGGATTTCCTCCAGTCTCACATCAGAAATGACAAGGAGACGGAGAAGTAGAAGATTGTAAGTGCAATGTCATGGTAAAGCCAAGCAGGACGCATGATATACTTATCCAGAGTAAAGGGTTAAATGTAAGCGTCAAACCAATTCAATATTCTTTTTCTGTGTATTACTTATGTGAGTGAGGTAGAAGAAAGTGAGACAGCTCTTGAATCTTCTAAAGTGATACAGATGAAGATGCAGATTCATAGCGTAAAGCCAGTCTCACTCTCACACGCAATTCCGTAGACTGAAAGCAAGTCGTGCAACAAAAACCAGGAAGAGTCCGTATAGCTATCCTATTTCACTTTCAGTGCCATTCCGAAGAACATAATAAATTCATAGTGTGGTATCCCACGCTGGCCTGACATGGCTTCCATTATGTCTCCTTTCATACGCACTCTCTTTTTATAAAATCATAATAAGTAGCATACACCTACTCATTCTCACATCAAAAGCAAATTCACACATTTACCATCTTAATTGGCATCTTCTGAAAATGTGTACTCAGTGAATGCATAGTGATATGACTTGATCAGCAATTACCCAGTAATCCTTTGGAGGAAATTACTTTTTAGAATTTGTCCTTGGTTTTGGAACAAATTAAGACTTTACAAAGCTCTGGAGCAGTTCTGTGAATTTTGACTTGCTTCTTTCATTAGTAGCTACCTACAAATAAGGAATTTAACTTTGAGAAGAAAATGCAAAGAAAATATCGCTCTAAGTTCAGACAGTTGTTTTGACGGGAAAAAATTGACGTTTATTTGAATTTAGAACTTGCGGGTTGGGTTCTTAATGCTGAAGAGAATGCAAATGTTGGCTGCGTAAAAGAATATACAATTCGGTTGCAGAGAGAGAGGAATTCCATTAAGGCAGTGCTTACTTACCTTGAAAGTAAGTGCATTATTGACGGAGTTTCTTTTCCCATAATGAAATCCGGTGCAGTTCTCAACAAATGTATTTGTATGGAAAGAGCCTAGCAGAACGAGGAGCTTATTTTCTATCCTAATGTTTTCGATTGCTTTTTGACGTCAAGATCCCTGGAGAGAAAGCAAAATGATTTTGTGCAGATAAAACAAGATAGTCTTGTATAACAGTATTTGTCGGTATTCATTGGAAATCTGAGCTTGTTCTCTTTTCTACATACGGCTCCTAGATCCTAACTTCCAACTTCTATTATACATGCAAAACATTCTTATGCTGCAATACAGATACCACTATTATTACTATTTGCTTTATTCTGTTGCCGACTGTCCGCTGTTGGAAACTTCCATTTTTCTCCAGAATAATTGGCCAATGTCAGAAAATTGTATTTATTTTCCTCACTGCCACCATCAATAACAGTTTTTTGACTTAAAAAATGATAGTCAGACGAAACTTGAATCTTGTTTTTGATTTGCAAAGGAAAACAAAGAATTTTCAAGGCAAAATTTCGGAGTTGGAACTGAGTGAGGTAATAAGATGTTTACAACGATGTTTACGATAGTTTTAGGGATATTGTGGGAAGACCAGCAAAAAAAGTCACAAAAATACTCGCATTTATTCGATGCCATATAAAAATATCGATAAAAGAAGTTTTTTCTCAGAAAGAATGGTAATTTAACGGTTTTGCATTCAAGTCGTGTTCAAGAAAAGACTAAATGATTTTTATTATCAAAGTAGCATGTAGTAAATTAACTATTATTTACATAATGGTTCTAAACAATTGACGAGAATTATTTAAGGGGGAGCATAGCATAGGGCAATTGGCGAGAAAGTATGTAACTTAACTGTCCATTAAAAATGTAATATGGTTGTAGATAGGCACCATAGCAAGCTAACTTAGGTAAGTGGATTGTAGCAGTGCGTATTAAAAATAGAGTCTTAATTCTATTCATGCAGCCATTTAAATGTTTTTAGCCGTGTAGTAGAAGGCTGGTTGAATTAGCGTCGTTTGTAGTTGTAGGTTACACATTTATAATTTAGACGCTATCATACAGGTTGATTCAGTAACTAAGCGGACCTAATGTTAAAAATGACGATTTCGCGTGTCACTGTTGCATCTCACTATTGGCTCGAGTTTTTCTCATAGTGAGATTACCCCAGCGGAGAGTCTCTGTAGAGAAATGAAAGTAAAACACACATATGTACTGTTCCCAACTGCAATATAATATTATATACTATACACACACAGACGGGCATTGGCAGAGTACAATCGTTTTTAGAAAAATACAGTAATATTCCATAGAGGCATGTACTATGTATTTGATTAGCGAAATTCAGTGACGCGTGCAGTGACTTTAGCAAGACATAGGAGCTGGAGTTATGTAGATTTGTCCAGTCTCGCATTAAGTTTGATATGAATGGCATTACAATATTACAAATGCGTACACAGAAAAGAAAATTAGGGAGACAGTTTTAGATTAGGAATAGTAAATATAAGAAAGCGTCGTAAGGCTGAATGAGAGTGATAATATCGTCCTGAGCTTTATGGCCAAATATACTTGTATACATTTCCCTGAGAATTAGTGTGCAAAGTATAATGATGGAATTGCCAGAAAAATTCTCAGCCATTATGATTGAGGTAATCGCTTATAGTATACGACTAAAGTGAGATAAGTATAAGAGTAGAGAAAAGGAGGGAAAGTGGAGAAAGTATATTGTGGGTGGATCGATTTGGCTTATTACCTCTGCCTAGCAATATAACATACATGCTGGATCAATCAGCAACGATAAGGTGGGCCTAATGTGATACTTGTAGATATTTTCGAATTCATTTTACCTAACGTCCCTCCTAGTATTTTTTGGCATATCAATAGCCAATGTAATAAAAATACAGTAGAAATTACAACTATATAAAAACGTCTAAGTACTCCAGTCAGATACACTAATAAAAGTCATGGAATATTAGTATTTCTTAAAATTTGCACTTGTTTTTAGTTATGAAAACGTATACTGGCGTGAAACAAATGAAATGCGAAGGAAGACACAAGATTACGATGTGTTTTTTGAAGAAAGTATTTAATAGACATGTAAGAGGAGGAGCTAAACATAGTTTGTCCATAGATATTTATTAAGGAGTGGAATTCCCCAGAATTCCGAGAATCCATTTGTACACATGTATAATTTCATTGGAGCCTAAGAAGATGTATGTAATGCAGGAAAGAATGGTAGAAATGTGGCTGAGTGGAGAACTTAAGTTGCCTAGGTACAGAAATCCAGTTTAATACAAGTTCCTCGTAGGTACACACTCATAGAGCCCCGTACAATGTAAATAGTTGTTTTGTGTTATGGCATGTGCAATCTCAACTGTTTTGTGTCAGAGTGAGTAACCGAGAAACCACTAAATGTGAACAGTGCTAGAAGTAGATGCGGACCTTGCTTTCTCTTTACATGAGCCGAAGAACTTGATTTCCTTGCTAGTGGCGAACGTAGCAATGCACACCAGGTAGGAGTGAGGGCCTATAAAACAAATGTACATGTACACAGACAGACAGACAAATCTATAAGTGGTGGAAGGGAGCAAGAGGCAAAAGCTCCTATGCCAATAATAGTGCACTCCCAAAGTAGTTTAGCTCTAGCTACTCGGAAATTCAATCGAATTCTGAGTTGTGCTTACGCAGAAAGTTAGATTGGGACCGCTGCTGGACTTTTGCTTTGTTTTACCTTGACTCTTGTCAAGTTGGCCGTAGTAAAACCAACTGAAATGAAATCACTACCTCCCTTTCTTCTCTTTCTGCCTCATACCTACCTGTACTAAATAGAATTTATATATAGTATACGTAAATATAGATCACTACTTCCTTCTCACAACACCCACTATAGATAACTACATTTTTCTTCTCTTTCTCTCTACCAAAGACATTTATAGGTGAGCGTAGTCAATGCTATTTTAAGTACATTTCTCCGAAAATGATATGTACTACTTCTTTCTTACATCCCTTTCTCAAGTTATGAACTGTTATTTCTATTTGTAGAGCCAATATTTCCTTTTTTCAATTTATTCTTTTGCGCCAAAGTCAATTGTGATTTTTATACTGATTCGATTGAGCACATTGAATTTCATTTCAGTTAATTTGTTGGCTAGCGACCCAAATAATTGGCTATGTATCAACAATAAAAGTCCGTTTAAATAACTGCGCATTTACAACGGACTAGTGATCATGAAATTATCCCATTCATTATGCACATTAGCTCCAGGTCCACCAATAATGAGATTCTAATTTGCATTTGTGTACTTTCTAAGTAGTACTCATGGAATTTTTGTCCTGTAAATAACTTCTTAAATGAACTTTATTATTTATGGCTTATCATTACAAGATAAAATTAAAGGGATTAAATAGGTTGCTGCATAATTATAAACAGCATAGAGTGGCTCACCAAAGCGCAGCGGTTAAGGTTATTAAGGTTTTAACGTATTACAAAGACTATTATTGTACGACTAGGTTAATGATAAGGTTGCTTTGAAAGTGCAGTGGAAGAGAACTTGGCTATTTATTTCTATTTTAGAAACACTAATTATGTAATAATAATGACTGCCTCGCTAAAAGCATAATGAAGTGTCAAAAGAAAATTTTGGTTTATATCTGCAGTTACTGCGATTTAAACAAATCCTCGCCTGTTTGCATTAAGCATGCCTTCCATTCTCTACACACAAACTATGCCTATATATCTTTAAGGAGTGAAAGCGGACACCCAACAAAGAGCCATGTTGGCGCAGATCAATCATCACGCTCAAAACCGCGACATTTCAATCATAACCGTCGCAAATGTTTGTATACTGTACATACGTTTAATCGACTACATTGTGTTAGACATTCTTAGGACCACATGGTTATTTACTATTAATTGTTCTGTGAGAGCATGCAAAAACAATTCATGTCTGTATATATGCAGAGCGAAAGATTAATTAGCTGATAGGCTCTCTTCTACATAAATGCAGAAGTGCAATAGCACATGCTGCTGGATGGAAATAGTACAGCTCTACGAGTAAGTCATGCTCTGAGATAAGTTAAATGTGGTTATATGTATGTCTGGAGTCAACTATTATTATTTTATAACAATAGCATCTTGGGAATGCATTGCGTGGCATATATATTATAGTTAGAGCATCACCTGGTTTGCTTCTGTCCGTACTAACAATTATGTTTGCAAGATAAGTTAAAAAGAAGTGTCTCTAAAGAATATAATGCAAAGTTAGTGAAAAAAATTCGCAGAAGAAACTTAAGAGTTAAGTATAAATTAAATGCCTCTTGTGGCCAGTGAAAGAGAAAGTAAAAGGGAAGAGGATGAAAAGCTAATGAGTCGACTCTGGCTTTGCTGCAGATAAAAAGTGGGAATGCGTGTAGAGTAGTGCTAGCTCCTTGCTTACGAATTCATTAAAAAGTTGAAGAAGGAGAAATAACGTAGAGTCAAACTATAGTCAGTTGAAGAGTCTGATTTATAATGACTTGGTGTTTATTCAAACGTCTGAGAAATATTAAAAATGTTTGAGTTGAAAAGGGAGGGGCGTGCGAGAGAGAAAATAAAATAAATTTCCTCGAGAAAAAACGAGGAGAGCGAGGAGGGAAAGTGAAACGAAGCCTAACAAGAGGAACAATGGGATTTATTTTGTGAGCAAAGCCCAGCCTAGGATTTCACTCTGAGTAGAGCTATGTAGTTGTGTATATGATATTTTTATTCTGGCTGCACATATACGCATTAAAGGAAGAGGCTCTTTGTGTGATCCTCGGCTAAGTCAAAAAGGAAGCGAGGAGTGAGGAATGTAGAGGTGTGCTAAGTGAAATGAACTTGTCTGGCGATAGAGATGTAACTGGAGGAATTTAGAATGATTTCCTTAAAAAATTGTGAAGGCTTTGAGAAATCTGTAGCGTTAGTTATGGACGCAATGATTCCTCCTTAACAATTGGCGTATGAACGTGGTCGGCATGAAAAGGAGCAAATGAAGGGAGAGAGAGAAAGTTTAATAGCCTCAAAGATTACGTGTAGGAAAAGTGAAAGGAGGAAATCACTAAGGTTAAGAAGTCAGAAACAAAAGGAAATGTGCTTGTCGGTATTTATGTAGTAGTCGATAGATAGGAAGTGAAGGAGTCATGCATTTTAGCCAATTCTCCTCCTGATAGATACCCAAGCTAAGTTAAGTAAAATAATGGATTTTGGAGAAAGGTAAGGGAAAATATTATTTCCTGCTCTAAAAGCTGAAAAGAGAGAGGTAATAGGGAATGGGCTGTGCAGGCATGGTAAGTAGTCGCAGACATAACGTAGTAGACTGAGCTGGGATGTGATGGAGTTGTAAATACAAATACAAGACAGACATAGGCTACAGTTGCTGATTTCCTCTTGTATATGTTTTCACTTAGCTTTCCTTTGTATACAAAGCGTAGAGTGAGTAGTTAATGTAATAGGCAAGAAAGTAAATAGATAGAGATGCAGGAGAAGGCCGGCTCATAGTTGCCCTGCTATAAATTATAGTTAAGACAACAGTAAATATATATATCCATTAGCTATAGTTATTTATCCATATACAGTGGTTATGTCTTTGTATGTTTGATGGGGAATCTACGTACATACAGACACAGAGACAGAAAAAGACTAGTGCACAGATAGAGAGTGGCTGGCTGGTGGGGAAATGCCTATTTACTATCTGTTGGATGGGGAGAGCGGGCCTTGCTTCCTCCTGATAGCGAAGCACCTCAGCTGCACATACACAACGTATGTATTTACCTTTCTTTGTAAAGGACAGTAGCGAAATTGAATTTTGGGGAGAAAGCACTCTTTTCAGAGTAGCAAAAATGAGAAACGATTGCTGCATGCTGTGACAACGTTACAGGAAAGAGTTGCCTAAATGAAACAGAAGCCCTCGGGAAATGTCTTCGACTATCACATGTACGACGACAACAACTACACACATAAACCACGACACACTCCACTCTGACTCGCCCTGCCGTCCGCCTGGGATGAGTAGTCGCAGCTCCACAAGAATGCGCACATTTCTACCACACTAAACTAAACCATGACTTTGCTTTGCCACGGACTTAAATATACAACCACTCACTCTGCCATTCACCAATACACACACCAATTTCCATGCCCACCTTAACTATTTCCACCACCACCACTTAATTAATATGCCATTACATCCAGACTCATTTATTACCCTCCAATTACAGCCTCTGTCGCACCTACCTAATTAAAATTCACTAAATACAACTCCCTACAAATGCACACATTCCTAAATCTAATATCCCACCATCTTCAACTCATCTAGCGGAATTACATGATTTAAATCGGAATTACTGAGCACAAGAAGATATACGACTCTGTCACTTGGAAATAGAAATATTGTAAGAGCGTATGTTAAATGTAGACTAGTAGATTCTGTATATTATCTATCTGCGGGCAGATCTAGTGCCATACATGGCACTTATATCTATTGACATTATAAGTTGAGTCGCAAGTCTACTCAGTGCGGATATTATGCTCTTGTTCCGCCGTTTAGGCATCTTCCCTTTGATTCGGCATTGAGTTCCGTCCCTGTATACCCTGAAGAGGAGCTTTGTACATTAACTTAGCACCAGATCAAAACACAGCAGTCAGGTCTGAACATAGCACACGAAATCCCGAAGGCTCTCCATCTCCTTTACCAACCTCTCTAAAGCGAGCCTTTTATACTTGCCCGGGATAATAACTGCACTGACTTCACCCGCTTCCATCTCACCACAACAATTCTAACAGTTAAGAGTAGGCGTTCTACATTGCCGCATGTCCATGTCAACTTTTTCCTACCATTTATTTATATTTAAAGCCAACTTAACCTCTTTTTAAATACGAATGGTTTTGACGTTTTTTAGAATAAATGTGAAGTGCATTAAAGCCGAGCGAAGGCTAAAGATATAGTGTGCATTTTGTCGCTAACAAGCCTACGGGCAATAATGCAAATTTACATTTTGTGATTTTATTGCATACTACACATAATGTTTTTGATCTAGTTTCCAGGCGTGTTAAATTGGCAAGACGGGCGCTAGCAAATTCACAGAAGACAGCATGTGCCTATTGCAGACTCTTCTAGGAACTAAAATTTCTACTTAAAAGTTTCACTCTTGAAGTATTTTTCTACTGCACTAAATTCCATTTATTTGACAGTGGCACATCGACAGTCGTGC
>JAAAYG020000011.1:0-40301 GCA_009936455.2 Tomocerus minor
CGCTCGGGATGGCACTGCTACGCAGTGCCATCAAATCCGAGCGCCGAATCCATAGCGTATAACCTATTAATTATATTGTACTAATCATCAGTATATAGGTACATCCTTAAGTGTCAACATTTAAAAATTAAATAACTGCCTATATAAAACATGCATTATTTATTTATATTACAGATATGGTAGCAATTATTATGATATTGTATGAAGATGAACATGCATTTATGTAGTTGGTTGATCGTACAGGGATACAATGATGTGTAAATCATTTATATGCAGTCAGTTACTTTACAAGGACCAACCAAATCGCTAACAAACAAGGTAGAGGCTACAGTGCCTATCTATTGAAACAGAATTGCGTTGTACTTGAATCTAAATATGAAAGAGTAAACATGGAAGATTGACTCACTGTCTTACTCTTGTCTGCAGATTATCCAACAATAATGAAGCAGCTAATGTATTTAAATAGATTGATAATGATCTTGTACTCAACAATACCCACAATACCCATTCTTACAAGCCAAACTCCCTTTACATATTTTATGAGCATGACATCCACGTAAGCGTAACATGAACACGATGCAGAGTATATATTCAAATCAATAAAAGGTTACCAATCAATGTAAATGCACAATACCTACGCAAATATCTTAAATTAAATCTCATTCCGTGTCATCGTGTCAATAGAGCAGATTGTAAAATATCATTTCGTTTGTTTCGGTTACCCATGTACCTACTTAAAAGCGCTTGGCAGAAATTGTCACCAAAGATGTTTCTACTAACAAATAACTCAATTGTGTAAACACCTTGTTTTACATATTCGAGAAATGTCTTGCTTAGCACGTACATAACTCACCTCAGCATGCGCCACTTTTCTGTCCAGAAATGAGTTCTCTGTGCGTGCTAAAATTGGCAATTACACTCAAGAGATTTAAATACATAAACATATTATTACTATGTATATTTAATAGGTTATACGCTATGGATTCGGCGCTCGGATTTGATGGCACTGCGTAGCAGTGCCATCCCGAGCGACGGATTCATAGCGTACAACCGTAATTATATGAGCTGTTTGTCAAGGCTGGGATAAACTTCGAGGTTACAGCAAAATAAAACCCCGCGCCCAAACAGTGACATATAATTACTTTACCATCAGCATAGAAATACGATTGTACTCCATAATTTTGTTTGAAAAACTAATGCTTATAATATACCTAAATTATAATAAATAGTAACACCTCTATTTTTACTACAGCTACATAAAGCTACATATAAGCTACATCTAATAAAATTATGTAGACGTAGCTAGATTATTCATTCGTTTTTCTCAGACCAAGAAATTAAGGGCTTACTATTAGATAAATAGTATTTTATAGATGTTTTTTATGAAACAGTTTGGAATAACAGACTTGTTGTTGGCTAAGTATCATTGTAATGAATAAAAAACATAAAATATGCAAGTTCCTAGAAGAAGTTAGAAAGTAATAATTGCTCATAATATACATCTTATTTATTTTTCATGAGGTAAGAATGTACATGTTAATACAGTAGTGTAGTGTGTTGTGTTATAAAGGATATTTATATCTCACGACTTTTGTCGGGAGGAGGTAGCAAGAAACATTAATTATCGAAACGGCCGGCCAATTCTCTTCTTCCCTGCATCGTTACATGCATTTTAAACAAATATTATTAACTTATCTTCACAATATACCTTACGAGTGTTCCATTCCAATGAAACTACAAAATCTATATCTATGACGGAGACGTTAATGTCGAATTTATATAGGAACAGGAATAATAGGAAACCATATCTTCGACTTCCACCTTAAGGAGGGGTTGACATGATTTCCAGCCATCAAATGAATTCAAATGAAGACTTGAAATCTGCTCATATTTTTCGAGGGCACAGGTTTCCAACATTTTCAAAAATAAATTCTGCATTAAAAATTAAGGGTTTTTAGAGTGGGGGAATGAAATTAAAACAATGTATTTCGATTTTTATCGTATATTTAGAAAGACAAAGTTTCATAAGTCAGAAACCTGTACTATAGAAAAAAATCCTCTTTTTTTGACAATTTTTGCAAGTACGTTTCCCCAAACCAATCCCAAACTGTCGGAATGTGGGCTGGAAAATTTTGCATTTTAAATTAGACTCAACGCCTCGGCGGCAAAACGTCATATAGAATCCTTATGGGAAAATTTTAAAATTATTGTCGCAAGGTATACTGTCTCACAGAACCTTGTCAACCACACCTTAACTATATCATCACTATTCTTCTTTAAAGAATATTCTACTGTACAGCACAGCGCGTACTATTTATGCAAAAAATAAAAATGCCTCCACCACCAAAAAGAACATCACACCAGTCGCAGTCATATGATTGCCATTGTCTCATCTCTCTTCAACCATAATCTTTCACTCTCTGTTAATTTGTTTTGGAGTATGAGAAATGATAATTAGCCTAAAGTGTGCTGTATAATAGAAGGAAAAATTCTCATAAATATCAATTCTAAAAGGTTGTCGATGGTTGTCTGAATAAATGTCTTCAATGTCCTGTAGTCTCTTACTGCAATGTTAAATGTTGCACAAAGCCGCTAATAAAAACTGTTAATTGTAAATTGCAGGCTATCTCTTGTACTGCACTTATAATTGCAGGTCCACATCCATTCTTACACATGTTTAATATACTTGAGCATATCTTAATGAGAGTGGATATATTTCACTTGAAGTTGTCATCATGAATTGAGTAAATGGCCCCCTTGACTTTGACGTTCACATCCGTCGAATAATTTCAAAGGGAGGACAATGAAGAAGTGCAACTTTATATTTAGCCTACAAAATATTATGTAATAGTGATGATGACCGTTGTGTAACGATGAGTCTAGTGCTTACTGCAAATTTTAGTCCTTACGATAATAAATGAAAGGAATTTAGAGATGATTTGCAAAGAATTATTTCAAGTGGGCATTGGGTGCTATTGCAAATATTTAGGAGTCAAAGTTGTGTACTAGAGTGACAATGACAAGTGAAACCACACCAAAAAAAACGGCGAGTAAAGGGCTTGTCCTACCTTGCTTGTCTGTTTGTCTCCTACTGACTAAAATAAAGGTTATTCCTGTGAAATTGAATTGAACATTATTGTTGTCTGCCAAGCAAAGGTATTTGGCATGGAAATCGAGTAGGATGTAAAGTAAAGAGATTATTAGATGTAAGAATTTAAATGGGTGAGAGTAGTGAGTATCGTTTATCCTTTGGCTTCTATAGATTGACAATTTGATTTCATGCTTGGCATAATAATGTATATTATTAATATATGTATGTACACACTTATATTTGATGTAAAAGCCATAATTAACAATAGAGTCTGAGTCTAAAGGGAGGGTACATAGAGATTTGGGATGGCATGAGGCATATTATAAGATAGAGCTATAATATAAACAAAGTGCAATATGGAGAAGGCAAGGCAATGAATGAATTCTACGAGGGAGTTAAGAGTTTAGAGTTAAGGAGAGATAAAAGAATGGACTTTAATTTCATGAGATGTGGGAGTCTTAAACAGTAAGATAGCTAAAACTAAAAGTGCAATAAAAAGGCTCCTATATCCTTTGTACCTATCAGCCTATATCTTTACTTAGGGTCACGTTTAATGTTTGGAATTAATGTCGTTGTGAATGGGACTAATCAAATCCTATTCAATAATCAAGTGACTATAGGGCTGGGGCTTATAGCACACAAGTGCGTTGATAAAATAATGAAATATTGAATGAAAAGCTTATTATGGATAACAGTACCTATCTACCTACATATTATTTAACAGTTCAATGTTACATTATGAAATCTTATGCAACTGCTCTAAACTCGAGTGTCTAATTATGCATTTATGATTTGTTTACCCATCCAGCTCTCCTTCTTCTCCATTCCATATTAGATAGTAAATTAGCCACAATTGCCCTTTCAGACTCTCTCACTTGAGTTATTGACACGTTCGCCGTTGTAAATTCACGCTATGTTATTAACGGATTCAAATGGGACGTAGCTAGGGACATATAACAGAATAATTTCGTGTTTTACCCATTATTTCCTATCTTATAGTATAAATTATACAAAAGCAGACAATTTAGCACTTGACAATGTCTGTCTTATTATCTGATAAGTGAAACAGACAAGGCACTTATTCGTTTTAATAAGCCAACAATTTGTCCAACCCTTTAACTCTATGTATAGGGCTGAAGTTGAAAGCTCTTAACACGCATAATAATATAATATTTCGATTTAACAGTGCGAAGGAACGTAAGAATTGACAGTCTTAAAGGAATCACTCACTCTATTGATTTTTTAGGGATGAAAATCTGGGCTTGGTTTGTAGCTTGAGATTTGAGATATAAGTTCTCAGTGCTCGCTTACGCTATAATAAAGGAACATTATGCACGGGCTCGGTACTTGTTAGACAACAACATTAAAGTATCGCCTAATAAGAAGTGCACACCTTTTAGGTGTAATCAATTCCAAACTGAAATACTATACTCTAGTGCTTATACATCCACTTATTTATTAATAGAAGATACACATCCCTCTTACCTGGAGAACTCACGTCTCTATTTATTTATGTAATTGCTGAAGGGAAGCTTTTCCAAGTTTTCCTTATCATATTCCTATTTAAATTAAGATGTTGCTTGATCTTTACTTACATTTGCCGGGACGACTTACTCTCTCATGACTCTAAAATTATAGCTAACCTTCGGAAATGCACAATTATCCTAGCAATGTTGACAGAGTTGTAATGGGTTGGCTTGGGAGGGGGCACAGTCGTTTATCCACTTAGTTACAACATACAGATTCAAATGCACGATTCTCTTGTTTCTGAGTGAGAGGTGATGGAAATGAATGCATTATACATGCCATTCCGTCATATCAACAATGCTGCTAATCATCTGTGTACATCATCTCGTAATAATATCAATTTACAAGTTACCCTTTACTATTAGGTAGGCCTTTTCCACATGAAAACACATAGCCTACTCAGCCTTGACGTATACCTATTATTAATTACCTATACATACATATACATGTGACCATCTGCAATTTTTTAAATCTCGTAGCGAGGAATTTTGGAAAAATCCCTTGGAATAAAGACAAGTTAGAAATGCAGCAGAAAGCAGCAACAATTAGCATTTATCTTACTGAGAAATAATGTAACCCTTCATTCTTAACATTATATGAAAATCAATGCATCAATAGCATCGTCATTGGTATTTTAAGTCGGTAGCACAACAATGTGCTTATGCGTAAAATTCAGCATGTATGCATTAAGAAGTAAAGAAATGAAGAAGAACGTCCAGAATTTTGAGATTTATAGCTGAAGTTAACTGGAAGCAAAGAAGGCGGTAATTTTTAGCAGGTAGAAATTCTAAAAATATTAAAAGCCATTTTATAGTTTTGTGATCGAGACAGCTTAAATGTAATTGAAAATTCATTGAAGGTACATTCTGAGGTACATCAAAGCCATCATTTCGAATAATGTAGTAAACACAATGCTTACTTAAGTAATTCAGTAGTGTGATTGTGACTTACTGAAATAATCAAGGTAGGTTGTTAACGTGCAAATAAAATTCTGCCTTCGTCTTAATTTATTGCAGTGATTTGAAATGCTCTTTTAAGTGCTAACTGACAAATGAATCAACTGAGTTTAGTCGCAAGTTCTTATAATATAAATATGATCTGAAGTCTGAGTTGGTGTTGTTTTGTTAAATGTGACATGTTGCTGCGTATATTTTGCTCTGATATTTTAGCACTTGACTTTGGCTCTTGTCTTGGCTGCTGCCATACAAATAATATTATTTGTGCTTTCGCCATCTGCATCACCCTCTTACCATCTGCATCTGTACAAACAAAATGACAAATTAACTTTTAAATGCGTCAGCCAACAGCAGAACATAAAACGTTTAGGATATGAGTGAGCAAAGGATCCTATTGACATCCTACTCAAAGCCTGCAGTTGGTATCTACTGAACATAAATTCCTTTTTGAAAAGAGATCATCAAAGTGATCAAAGTCTCTGTGCATTAGTTCTCGCTAATGTACTTGTCTCTGACAGAGAGTGTCTTAGATATGATATGCTGACTCTGTTCACATCCTGTCGTATTATCGTTGCAAAAACTGTGATCTATAACTTTGCCTTTATCCTTTGTAAAAATGCAAATCCAAAATAGCCAAATTATTTAGTCTGTTGGCTAAGTAAAGCCAAGTCAAGGTTACTTGTCTCCTCGACCATCTCGCTTTTTGGTTTGACATGACTTAGGTGCTTTAGTTCAGTTAAAAACATTTTTTATCATTTGCCAACTACCTTCTCCTAGTTCTCCTGCCTACTAACATCCTCCTTAAAAGCCAACAGTAAGTCTCAAATCTCAAATGACAAACATGCACTATACTATAACCACCAACAAAAACCATTCATTTATATCTTTCCGTCAACTGTGCAGTGCCTTTCTTTGTATTTTTTGTTGTGGGATTGTTACACTAAAGATTAAAAAAGTGAAATTATGTCTCTGAAGTACGAAACAACCATTCTTCATTTATTTGACAGCTAATTGCAATCTGTATTGCCTGAATATCCCAGCTGCACTCTTTGTGCATCTACTTCATGTCTTTGTCATAATATGTTTACTTGTCTTGCTATAGTTGCTTCTGACTGGTGAAGATAATAATAATATGTATATAGTGTATAGTGTATACTAGACGAAAAGAAACTATTTGCGAAGATGACACAATACAAAGGATAAGTATAGCCGTCTATGACCACACTTATCTCAACAATAATCAAGTTGCAGCAGAAGAAAAATGTAAAATGACACGACGTTAGAAGGCATTACGTATTTATACATGTCTAATGCTGTGAAATGACAAGAACATAATTTTATACTTACAATTAGTACATAGGTAGTGATTTTACATTTAAATATAGTAATACTACACACACTGAAAACTGCTTTAATGTATGCTCCCAAGATTAGGATGCTACCATTCATTATCCCTTAGAAATTACACAGTGCATTCTGCTGAATGCAAGAAAACAACAATACACGAGACTCATTAACTTCCCATAAATTTATATTATTGTGTAATAAAATTCAATTCAGCTGGGTGAGTTGAATGGAGACTTGTCTGCGGCTACGACTGCATCTCATCCAGAATTAAATGTTAATTTGCATAGTGATGCTAAATCTCACAGTAAATGACGACATCATCGTTTTCTGTGGTGGCTTTTAGCGTTTTCATCCCTTGCTACATTCTTGCCACGCACACAGCAGGAAAAACATTAGAGGAGATCTAAATGAAAATACTCGTACCATAATAAAATCCAAATGTCCTTGAAAAACAAAGAGAATTCCCAAAGATGAGATGAGAGGACGAGGGATTTGTGTTCACTGAGTCAAGTGAACCACTGAGCAAAGAAAAATTGCCAGAATCTCATTTAAGTAATCTAATCAAATTACCTTTTCCTATTATACGAATCCCATCTACAAACATTTTTTTTTCTTATTTCTTTGCACACTGTTCAATGTAGATTGCATTTTTTGCACTTCAAATAATTGTTCTATTGTAAAATGTCAAATCAGCTCGAGCCTCGTCGTCGTTTTCTACGTTATTAAATGCGCCTACAACATATCCTACTACTACTACTTCGTACTTCATCGTTATTTACTGTGCTGACATACCCTTATTTTTTTTTGCTTTTATGCATATCTCCGTCTAGTACCGTAGCAATCCTTACCTTTATGTTCACTATTAAATAGAATATCTCAACTTTTGTAATATTGTTTTTATGTAATTTCTACAGAGGTAAAAGAGCAGTCGCCACATGTGAATGGTAAACATGGGAAATACCATAGATCTACTTAGACATTAGAAAGAGAACAGATGAAACTGCGTCTCAGACTGTAATAAAACTATCTCGAAGGCAATTAAATAGTAAGAAAAATTCTGAGAACAAGCCTAAAATATGCACACACATAAGCCACGTTGGTTTTATTTGCAAATAAAAGTGTGAATTGAAGCCGAGGATTGTGAGGGCAGTTCCTACCTCTAATAAATAACGTGTAGCTACCTACCACAGACTTATTTGGAAGAGTCCTAAATGGTAATATAATTCATATGAAACACGAACTTTTGTTCGTATCTCTAATTTTTCCTGCAAAATAACAAGTCTCGCTTCCTTTCTTGTTCAGGCAATCAAACTATGTATATAACATTAACTAATCATGCCGTTTTAAATCTAGTTAACACATGCGACTTTATTGCCACAGCTAGGGAACTAGCTTATAAAGTATGAGTGTGTACGCACAAGTGAGTTTTACTTGCTAACAGCCAATTTATATGGTTATTATATTATTATAGGGACACAGATCATTGCAAATATATTCCGTGACCTGTAAAAATCATAAAGTTGCTCAGCATCACACCGCAGTCGACTTGCATTTGTCTATTTGACTCACCTTATAACTTCATGACCTTAACAAAATCATTTATTGTTGGCTTTCGCACATAATTCCTTTCGTTCGTTTTAGCGTTTTGACTCTCTCGAATCGAGCGAGCTCCATGCTGGCACAATCTTTCTCACTTAGTCTTCGACGGACAATAATAATGCAGCCACACCGTTAGTTTACAATGTGCCTTATAAATAATGTCAGCCGTTCCCTTACTTTTCTCTTCCTCTTCTTCTTTCCACTACTACAGCTCTATTTCATTCTGGATCTTAACTGTTCAATTTTGTAGCTATAGTAGAGGCGAATCCAATCAATGCTAACCATGCGATCTAAGACTATTAGCTTCAAGTCATAACTACGTCCTAGAAATCTATTTCGTTTATATGATATGATAATGATGATGGGATGACAAAACAAAAGGCAATAAATTCCCCTTTTCCCTCTGCTATTAGTCCACAGTGTATCTCTTTGAACCCATTTGTAGTTCACAGCTCCAAATTAGGTGAAAAATAATCATACACAACGGTTAAGTAAAGAGGTAAGCTCTGTTTTTCATTATCTAACCTTTGTAACACTAACGGCTAAGGTATTTATTATCACCTTTACGTACCATTGATAAACTAATGTCCTACAGATAAATTAATGCTTATTGACAAAGTAAACCAAACCAAATCACAAAAAATGGAGAACACAAAAACAACAAAGATCATCTGAGAAAACAAGTCCAATAAAAATTTTAAATGTTCTTCTTTTGGTGTTATTCATTGTCCCTAGTTCTACTGCGTGTCATTGAATGACAACCGACTGTTTAGCTAATATTTTTTGAAGATTTTATTTGATTGCACTGACAAATTGATAAACAAATGGACACTTAGATTACTGACAATTATTTTGTCTCGCTGTTTTTTTTGTTATGTGTAATAATGATTGATTGATTGATTTGCTTTCTTCAAGTGACAAAATAGGCCATCCAATTACACGAATGTACATTAGGTACATCTTTACATAAAGAGTAAAATGAAAGCGCCCTACACCAGAGGGGCGTAATGTGAAGCCAAAAACTTCGGTTTTCATATTTTGTTAAATCTCGTTCAATGTAAGCATGTCAGGTTTGCCATTTTTGTTATGTACCAGAAAAATGACAAAAATTACAGGGGCTAATTACAGTTTAGCAAAGTTAAGCCTTGAAGCATTCTAGAAACTATTATTTGGCAATTTCTGATGTAGAACATTCATTCTATGATTCCATAAAGAACGAGAGAAGATGAAACTAAGAAGTCAGTATTGTATTTGAGCTTCCTTGTTTCGTGGACTAGCCTCTAGTTCCGTGCTATTTGTATTTGCGCTAAGGTGTTGTTGGTATGTTAAATTCTGACAGTAGTAATGCTCTGCTGTCCTTAAAGATGCATTCCCCGCGGAGTAAACGGAGAGAGGAGTCGAGAGAATAGTTATAGCGAGTAGGGTGAGTGAAGTAGATGTGATGCGATTCAATGACCTCCTTCCTTCCTACGTTCATCTCCAGCAGTCACTCAAATAATCTGATATGGAAAATATAGGTAATTTGAACATAAGGAGATTTGATGGTTGCTGACTGATTGTCAGTGCCTGAGCTGAGTCTAAATGTTGTCGTTCATCTTGGATCCAAAGTGCAGAGTGCAGTGTATCAGGCTAACAGCACAGCACAGTGTAGTGATAAACAAGAAAAGTCTACAGGATAATTGAGAAAAGAAAATGTTGCTCAAGTCATGAATCATCGTTTCATCTTTCTCTCTCCGTTAAATTCAGTGGACTTGTCTCTTCTTGCCTTGTCTTGACTTTTAAGGATGTTGCACAGATGCATCTCTTGATCAAATCTCTTCCCTCTCTTTCGTGCACACACGCAGAGTCTTCTACAGACTAAAGAGTTGACGGATTTTCTTGTCCGCATTTTACTCGTTTTGTTTCTTTCGCCCTAATGCCTACAGATAATGGGCAACAAGTAATGCAACGCTATGAAGGACTATTAGAATAATGAAGCCACAAATGTACTCTGTAGGAGAGGGAGCCAAAACTATTGATGAATGAGGATTGATTGAGCGATTATTGGCATTGACTTGCTTTTCTTTGAATTTGAATTGAGAGAGACTCGTCTCGTCCCTCTCGTCATAATGATCGATCACTATAACTCACTCAGTCATTCACATTTCCTAACTTGACTCTATCCTTACAGTGTTTGCTTTGTGTTTATTTTTATAATGACTACAAATATCATCTTTCATTTAGCTAAAGGTGCGTTGATAAAAGTATACGTTGAAATTGTCGATAAAGATAAAATTCCTGTCCATAATATTCTTTATGATTCTATTATATGTTTACAGGGTGATGTAGTGTCTTTTAACTTCTAATGCTATTAATGGTTTGACAGCAGAGCTTCTTTATTAATACAAAATGATGCTAATTCAAAATTCTAGGCTCTATATGTGATATATTTATTATTGTTATATATTATTATTGAACTAATATTTCTATAATCTTTATGAACATGACAGTATTTCATTATACCCATAAATTATAACACAACAGAACGTATCTATTATATTATTATATCCGTAAAACTGTTATGGACATGGATGATGAATACATATTTGTTACATTCTGCATTATCCTTGTAGAAAGATAAAAGGTACTTTTTGAATTCATAAGATCATGTAGCAAAGTGCAGATAAGATTTAGCTTACTTATTTTATTATTAATATTATTATCTTGGCTTTGTATTTGACTTAGCCTTTGGCTTGACTTTCCAATTGCCAAAGTTGCACTGTAATGATTCTTAAGAGCTGCCTACGCGTGCTAATCTTGTCCGGAGTCAACTCTTGTGTAGCCTACTACTGCGCGACAAATCCTACTTATAAGCTGTCACTGAATTAGTTCTCTGTCTGTGAAATAGAAATGCAGTGCCATACTTCATACTACGAAAATAACTAACTGTATGACATGGTGAGTGAGCGATGGTATCTCTGTGATTGTTTGTGTACACATTGACAGAGTTATTTTAAATTATGCAGGCTACACTCCTGCTCCTTGTTGCCTACTCTAATTCTTGGATTAAATGTGTAGGTATTAAATTAAAGCGGATGGGTAAGTTATATCTTCTTTTCATCTTGGCTGTCGTAAACCTTGAATTTAGTTCAGTTGAGTTGCGATCAAGTAGAATTGACTTGACATGCAGGCTTTTGTAGTCCAGATCTGCTGATTGCTCTCTGACAACAGATATAATTATAAACATACATAATATAGCTAATAAGCCAATAAACCTTTTGTGTTCAATTTTTTTACTTGATTTTATGCAAAAAAAACTTGAATTGGATGTGCAGAGACTGTGAGAGAAATAGCAATAGGCAGTTTCTTGAACCGCACCCTTTGAGACACTCCTCCCTCATCAATAAATTACCTTAAAATTTTGGATTAGCAATAATTGTTTTCGCATGGTGGTGGCTTTTCAACTTTAGTCCTCACCACACATTGGCTCTCTCTAACTGTTAGAAAAAGTAGCGATTTGTAATTTCTGCTTCACAATGAAAGAAATTCATTGCTTACACCCACGACTCTTTTTTCCTTCTATTGATCATCTTCTTCTTCTACATTCTGTAATCATCCATCCGGTCTGCCTCTGCTCCTTCTAATACGCAGTACGAAAATTCTTCTATGATGTATGAATGCATCTTGTCGTCTTGTATAGAAAATGGTGTAGGTATTGTGTAGCATCGTTTCCTTTACGGCTCCTCGCATATACTTATAGCACTAATAATCTTGTCATTCAATTCCACGTGATAGAAATCTCCTGCAAATGGGTTTATGGGCACCTGTAATTTAATACTACTCTTCGGCCTAATACCATAATTGTCTTACACTCATTCTATTCATCAACATTATGCCCATACAGTAATAATGATGCATTGTAATTGTGAATTTTCGCTAACTACCAATGTACCATTCATTCTTTTGTTGACTTTTAGACAAGGAGGTTAGACACGTGCGAACTTCCTTTCAAATGTGTTTACCACATTTTTGACATTTTACTAGTTTTTTCCTTTTCAGCAAGTACTCCCCACAGACAAATATTATAATGCTCCCTCGCCATAATTACAACTCAAAATTTTACTAGGTACTCTAGTATCATTATTATTGTCCATTTTATTATACACCAATATTTCGAGATTAGAAGCGATTCGTTAAGTTTTTTCTGATTAACAAGTTGCTGTCATAAACGAAGAGATGGCCAATTTTCAGATCATCAATTTTAATAAACATGAGAGTTATTAAAGCATAATAAATAAATTATAGCTTCTGCAAATTAAAGCGATTACTCGGTTGTGTATGTTTGTGTAGTAGCAGAACTGGCTAAATTATGTACTCAATTACAAAGATGCATATTATGTATGCTAATTTTATGAAGATTTTCTCACTTGTAATTTGGCATAGGAGGCGTATAAAGTAAGAGCGAAAAGGGAAACTGTCACGTTAACATCTAGCACGATTTCCATTTCCATCCTGAGGAACAATAAATAATGATTTGATTACTTTCTTTTGATACATCCACCATTGTAGCTGGTGCTGAGAGATGTAATGCATTTGATTGCTAAAACACTTTTTCTGTCAAGCAGTGCAATAATGCTTATAGAGTAAATGCAGTATCTTTCAAGTTTCATGGTAATGTCTTTTGGAAGTATGCATATGCAAGCGCCTTATTTGGCTCTCAGTCACAGACTACGTAAGGCGAATTAATTTTGATTAGAGTAGATTTCGGTAATACAGTAAAAGAAATCATTAGTGGATGATAACAAGGTGTGTTAATAACTACCTACAGAACTATCATTACCTAGCTTACATTCAAAAGCAAAAAAAAACAACTGCTGCTCAAACATAATTTCCTTTGAATATCCCAACAAAAGATAATTAAGTAGATGTAACCTGTCCAATAAATAAGAGCATGGTGTATGGGGGTGGGGGGTACAGCGTCATTAACTGTTGTATATCTTATCTACAAGCCTACAATGGGTCCCAACCAAAAGTGGCTATAGGTAGGCAATTTTACGAAAGTGTTTTGAAAATTTCTAAGTACGTAGATGCAAGTTACATCTATGTATGTATTTAGTATTTATATGCAACTGAATTTTAGCGAAATAGCTCAAACCCCAAGTTGCCTTCGTAGGTCCGAGGTCTTAAAAACAATTAAAGCTACAATTCCACAGACGTTTATGATTTTTATGCATACTAAGCGGTTATAATTTGCCCAAAATATGTTTCTCTGCAAAATGTGAATAATAATGTATTTGTATGTCTATATGTCTTTGACATACCTAGACTTTAAATGTACTGGATAAACCATCTGCGAAGTGTACGTATTTAAAAAATGATCTGCAAAGGAGTTCAGAATTTACTTTATCCACACTCCTTACAAATATAGCCATTTATTTCCTGAAAATTATTGAAGATGCTTTAGAATTGGGATTCGGATAGTTTCTACATGATGTTTATGAGAAGTGTGTTTTCTGCTTAAAATGATTCACGATCACATTAGGTACTTGGGATGAATATGACTGCACTTATGCACATGATCAAGGAACTGTTGAAAACGAGAGTCAGTCTCAGTATTTCTCCGCATCTGAATCTGTGTACAATGTGTGCTATTAGAGAATTGGAGCATATTGCGGCTTTTCTTCATTGCATTGCATATTACCATTTAGCATTTATTTGCCTGAAAGCTGCACGACTGAGACTACTGAAAATTTTATAAGCTAAAGTACCACGTTAGTTGTCTTGAACTACTCCATGATGTAAATGCAATTTATTTCCCACCCATTACAGTTTGCTTCTCTACAGCCAAAACCGGAATGAACCGCAGAGGTAACAGCACTGATGCTATAGAGTGATGATGTGCTTTTCACTCACTTCCATACTGGTACATTACATAATGACTTGTACAGGTTTTATTTTGTAGTTCGTTAATTCAATTTAATACAGCCAACTAACATAACTAACATCTGCTCTAGAACTCATAACTTTCTGTAGGATTATCATTTGGAAACAAGTAAATTGTACATTATAGCAATGAAATGTACAAAGTAGTTAAAATTAAGACAAGTTTCTAAATGTCAAATTATATTGCACTGAGTACTCAGCATGCTTTTTGTGTTGTTCAGAAAAGTGCATCAACATGCACCTTTTCTTGTTTACATCACCGTGTTTAATTAGCTAATTAAAGCTTAACAAGTCTGATAAAATTTCCAATTCAGTTCCAGTATCCTCTAGTATTATAGCTTTCCACAAAATTTGACACAGATACTTAGCTAGAACCAATAATATATTATTAAAATAAATAACAATTATTTTAGCACTATATGTAGGTATTATTATTGTAGCATGTATTATTACTATACATGCTACAAAATGTGTAACATACAATCGACTATATACTTAATAATTATCTGCATGTTATTCACCAATACTCATGGAATTAATACTTCATCATTTGGACATTATTACATATTTATTTTGCTTCATTAAAGATTACTTACTAATTATATATAAATCCAATCTCTGTAATTATTAGTAATTAAGTTTATCTTCTGCTACCATATTTCTGCACATAATTTGATAATTAATAACATAAACAGTAATACAGTTCAGAAGAAATAAACACAATAAAATACGCTCGTTTCTTTCTCCGGAAAACTAGATTAATGGCTATTGACTGTCCTTAAATAATACGAACTAATAAACTAAAATCCTTTTCAGATAACCTTTTTGGTATAAGGTGTAAGTAGTATCATGCTGTTGCATGCATAAACGTGATACCTATACACTATACGCTGCAGATGTAAATTGAATCTTTGCTTTTACTTTGATATTTTAATTTTACAATTTACAGAAGTCTGCACCAGGAATTTTCAATGTAAATGCTTGCAAATTTTCCAATCCTTAGCCGTTTTACTATTTTTTATGTTTAAAATCTATATATAATCGCAAAACTTGGAATAATAAAGACATACCTATGCAAGTATTTGCTATAATATCTATTTCATGGACTTTTCTATGTTTCTTCAGTAGGAAAGATGTTTAGATAAATTAATGACGCAAGTTGTTTAGGATTAGTTATTGGAAAGGTAATTATAGTCAGTATAGGATAATATTTTACGTGTGCAGTGAGTGGCAATGGAATGGAATGATTTTCATAAAGTTTTGTCAATTCAAGTTGTATTTTGTATTTATCTTGTCACTTACAAGTTCATCGTAGAGTTTGGTTTTGGACCCGTACTACTACTTACAATCATTTGATTACTCTTAAAATATTTTCTCTGTAATTTTGCCTAAGTACCTTCGTTAGACCTATCTGGAGAATCACTGACATATGAATAACATTGTGTGTTGTGTTGTGATGTTGTCTTATTGACTCTATCCTATAGAATGAAAATAGACTGTCTAAAAAAATCAATAAATGTCCTAATTACCCTTCAGCGTTAGAAAGATAGTAGAAACCTAATTGGGCACTATAAATTTAGTTTTAAAGTCTTACTCTACAATTACTCTACAATTATTTAATACTAGAAATTTTAGTACGGACATTCAAAGTTGAATGGTTTGCTTACTATAAAGCATTATCGATCACTAAAATATGAAAGCCATTGTTTTTATGAAAGTGTATTGTACAATGTACAGGTTGAAAATAAAGATTTTTCTCGGTTGTACACACACAGAGTCTGCATATCTACTAGAAAAGTTTAATATCAAATAAAATTTTCTATTACAATTACTTATTAGGTTCTCCGTCAATTTTGTCTCTTCCACAATTGTAGTATCCTTGAATCATTTGTAGTAGTAGCAGTTAGTTAGTTAGTAGTAGTACATAGCAGAATTAAATTTTACATATGGAGTTTTATATTTTGACTCAGCAAAGTGTCTCATTCATGACACTTAAAAGGTTAAATATAATAAGCGATTGCAGTAGATTATATTTCTTATTTGTAGAGAAATGCTATTTGATTGGCATATTATTATTGGCAAGAAATATATGTCTCCATTTTTCTCGTTTGCACCTAAAAAGTCCAGTTGTAGTTTTGGAGGTTGATGAGATGCGATATAAACATTTTCCCGATTACTCATAATTGCTAGATGTGTATAACTATATTACTCTAACCTTGAATTGACCATTTTATCAAAAATTGTTCTCAAACAAAGTTATCTGATAGTGCGATCAAGAGCGAGCTCGTTTCATTGTTATTAATACAATGAAGCGACTTAAAGCTCCATCGCAATATTGTTTGAGAACAATAGACCGCCATTTTTTGATAAAATTTGAGTAAAATAGTAATAGAGAGTTGTGGTTTTGACTTAGTGTTAATTAGTGGTTGACGTAGCGTAAGTCCTTACGTCATGCTCATCCACTTTACCTAAGCTACATTTACGTCAAAACATTAGAGTTAGGAAACGTGAGAACAGCTTCGTTTTGAGACTTGCGCCAGCGTATGTCTTCGATAAAGGTAAATAAACTGGAGTAAATGTCTTGGTAACCTCAATTGAAAATTTGAAAAACGAGCGACATATTTGCGAGTAAAAATCCTAACTGCTTGACATAAGCATAGCGTAAGATGATTTTCGTAAGGAAAATACGTACGGAGATACGCGACGTAAAATAAATAAGGTATGTTAAGTCAAAACCACTACTCTCTAATATTAAGAATGCTACAAAAAGTCTCTAGATACGTACAATTACAGACTATTAGAGGATAGTTATAGTTTTTTCTCTCTTTGCACTAAAAGGGTTGAAATGCAAGTCAAGTCAAGGGTTTGTTTGTCTTTTCTAGCATACAAATGTGACAGTTGGACGGGCTAGGCCTAACATAACAAGTATCTATTACCTACACACCATTTGTTAGTACATCACTATTCTATGTTACTGTATAATGTCAGTAGATTTTTATTATTTAAGGTTTAGGTTTGTATGTCAATGTACTAATAGGGAAATACACTCCTTAGTTTTAATATGTACAATATGTATGTAGGTATAGGTACATTATATTATTTTTATTATCTCTAATCTTGATTCTTCAATTTGATTGTATATAATATGTTCCAGCATACATTACATTCGTCTCTCGTTTTTCGTTTCAAAGTCGAACTGATTGCATCGAGTTGCATTTGATTCTGTTCACGAACAGTCAATTTGTATTATCCATGAAGTAATATTTGTAGGAAGGGAAACCCAGATGAGATTCTTTCTTCAGACTCACAAACAAGAAGTGCATTTATTTATCTAACTCGCCCAGATGGAGATCTGAGATGAGATCGTATGTGACCTGTCCGTGTGTCAATCGGTTCCTGAGTTGTTTGCTGCCCACGACGATTTCTTCCCCATCGTGAATGATGTTTTAATTGAGCCAAGTACCTTAAAATAACAAAAGCAAAGGATAAAAACATTGTGATTTATATAGTTGGATACGTTTATAAATAATGAAGTATATTATTAGTATTTATAGCATAGTTAGTAGGTTTACGTAATTTAACATGTTATATTTTATCGGCTATAAAATGTATATTACAATAATAATAAAGAATTAAATTAGGCTTACTATATTTAAAACACATTACTGATGTAAAATAAGAGCTACATGTACGTAAAAGGAAATGAAACGTAATAAAAGAGACAAATAAAAAATAAATATTGCATTAGTAGTATTACAAATTACGCCAATGTAAGACAGAATAATGTAATAATAATATTGAGAATTCTGAGAGAGAGACAGCAATTAGTCGTTAGACAGAGAGACAAGTTACAAGCAAAATAGTAGAGTGGTAGTAATAATAATGGTAGAAGTTATAAATTATAGATGTAAGTATAGATTAGGTAAATATAATGTTAGTACGGTACTTGTGCTTGATAATAAAGAATGTAGTTACCTACAGACCTACAAAAAAGAGAGTGAGAGACTAGAACTAAAGCTAGCTAGAGTACAGATACAACATGACAACAATACAACACACATACTCATATCAAATAAGTATATGTAAATGTCAAAGGTGGTTTTCTTGCCAAATTTTGCCTTTCTCTCTCTGTTTCTCTGACACAACATCCGTACTCACGACTCTACTCCTGACAATGTTAATGTTCAAGTTAGGAAAGAACGTGACTGCGAGGCAAGACATGAATCACAAAATAGTAGGGAAATAAATTCGGAACGAAACAGAAAACTCGTAAATCTAAATATAGAAATTACAAATCAAGAAGAGAAGTAAATGTACGTAGAGTCAAGAGTACATCAGTATAATAATATATGGAAAGATTGAGCCATTTCTATCCTGTTCTACGGTGTAGAGGTAGGAACTGTACTAACATTGTGAAAAAATGAAGTCAACTCTCTAGGGTTGAAGTTGGGGCATAATAAATATGTAGGAGATTACTACTATAGGTAGTAGTACTAGTTTCAGAAGTGAGCTGATATATTTTTATTGGATGGGGATGCTTTAACAATAGATGAATGTATGTAATACTGGCGGAATAAACGTGGTAACTTGGTAATCCCTCTCCTAAATAACAAAAGAAACGAATGCTCTACTAAAACAGAGAAATAATAGAGCAAGAGTTGAGCCAGAGATTTTTTTCATAAGTTTTTGCTCAGAAACGAGAGAAAGTTCTACTATGGTTTGCCAAAACATCTCCGAGAAATATCTATCTATATATCAAGAAACTAAGAAAACAGAATGAAAATAGGTTCATGTATGGAAATCCAATATAATCCAGCCAATGGAGACAGAGACATAGCACATAAAGCACAGTGCATTGTACATCAGAGCACAAAACATTAAATATTAAGGATTATTAGTTAATCTACTAAATACACATTCCCGAATCACATTCATATATCTTCATTAAAATTCAAGGCAGGCAAAACAAACGTTCCTACTAAATACACATTCAGCTATATAAAATCACATGCCATGAGACAATTCATTCCGACAGTCCAGCCACAGTTTAGCATGTTATTGCCGTTTGCACTTTAGTATCCTGTGCCCTTATTTTCCAAAGTTAGCACAGAGAAAAGACTTCCTATATATGCAGCAGAAACTATAGACATAGAGCCAAAGGAAGCAGCAAAGCTTTTTTTTATGCCCTACTGCAACAATATCTATCTGCGATTACATATTTACTTTTAAGACTAGGCTAATAAAAAGGCTGAAACGAAATTCGCACTTAATAAGAAAAAAAAATATGGACTAAGATATAATAAATATAATAAAGTATTTACTAGTAAAGAGAAAGTATAGAGAGAAAGTAATGTTTATACAAAGACAGACTAGGACTAGATACGGACATAGACATAAATATTTAACAGCATTCTTTGCTCGTCTATCCTTGACTTGACCAAAGAGCCAGATCTCTGTATTCTGTATACATACATTATGTAACACAGAGAGAATGGCATCCCAACATTCCTGCATTACTTATTTGCAATGCAATTCATGTTCGGCAACTCTCCCTCTCTCTCTGTATTAGATTATGTCGACTGGACTTGAGCTGATAAGGAAATTTTGCATTTCCGACCTGTTATTTGATTTTAGAGTTTACTGTCTTGTCCATGTCCAGCCTTTGCCTTGTCCTTTCCTATGAAATATTTGTCACTCACCACCAGAGAATCCTAAAGAAAGGCGGCGGGGCGCTGCTCTATCTTCTTGATTCACTTTACTTTTTTTACGGCAAGCAATAACGTAAACTTTATGATTCAGACACTAGACACAACACTATACAGTTGCCCATAAGTATTATAGATTAGACAATTCAAGTCATTTCAATGTCAACTCAATTCAGCTACAAATACATACGACAAATACTACCAAACACTACATTCCTCTTCTACAGTCAGCACATAAACCCACCCATCCTCCTTCCCTACACTACCCAGTCATATCCTCAACATTTATTATTTAGCATACCAATAAAAAACGACTTCCACCCACTTGACACCACATAAAATACCAAATTCTCCTCAATTTTCCTATTACTCCATAAATAACACATAACATTCCGTCAATCTACATTTCCTCCCTTGAAACTTGAAACAAAGACAAAAGACGCAAATATTTCTAAACAATTCCATAACTTGTATGCACGTTTGTTTCGAAAACAAAACTAGGAAAGTCCAGAAACCTATCAACAAACTAAATTATAGAAGCTGAATATTTATCTCAAATACCACTTTAAATGCTACTGCAATTAATTTTGCATACTGTATATCAGTTATTTAGGACAGAATAGGATGACAATCTATTTTTAGCCCTGCTGAAACTACAGCAAAACAGAACAAATGCAAGTAAAATCCATTTCATGAATCATTAAATTCACTTCTGTCCTCCGCAGAGCTTGTCAAGTTTATTTTGATCGGCTAGTATTTGTTTCTCTAAATGTTGGAGTCCACGCTCTAAATTTTCAGCTCAACTAAGTGAAACAAAACAACTGACAACACAAATAGGAAATTATGGCTACAGAATTGCAGAGCAGATATAGCACACACAAGAAGGAAATCCGAACTGGAAGGCATTTCAGAATGTACAATGAAATTTCAACAAATAATAAAGAAACAAACGAGTGTGTGTGGCTAAAGCCTTTGCTTCGTTTGGCTCCATTTCAGTTTATAGAGGGGATTATTCTAACTTCTAGGTTGCTACTTTACTTTATGTATGTATGATGTATGTAGGTATGTAGTATTGTTGTTAAATTATTTATAAATCTGGAGAACTCTCCTTTCCTATTCAGTTCAATTCTAAAGACTTCTATTATGTAGGTAACTAACAATAGATACACCCAAGTAGGTAAGTATACCGTTCGACCGGAAACTTTTTGCAAAATGCCCTTTTATCGCAAAACTAACCATCCATTATATTTCATGTCTATATAGCCAAGTAAAGTTTAAATTATAATATACGTACTACATAGAGAGGCATAGTAAAGTACATAGAATAGTTTTGTGAGACTAGACAGCTTTACTTTATCATTTACAAGGAATTCATAAATATTGCAATCATTTCTCATGTTGTAATGTATTGTTTACAAAGGTTGTTAGTAGTACTCAAGGGGGGCAAGGTTAACACAGGAAATGATATGCTCAAAAGAAAGTTAAACATGACTATCGTTTCATTTCATACATAAATAATTAGTTCACTTTTTTGATGACAAACACAGCGATAAGCATCACAAATACATACATGTATGCACTTAAGTACATTTTAGATACAAAGTATAAATTCAATTTCACACCACGAGTCTCACAAAGCTGTTCTTGTTCCGTTTTTTTTTGCAATTTTGTAAATATAATGACATACAAATAGATAGAAATAGAAAAAACCTTGCCAGAAAAATTATTTAGATGCGAAACTCTTTAATTTTTGTCGGTTTTTTGACAGATTCCACAGAAATCATGGAAATTTTTATTCAAGAATTATTATTGGGAGACTTGACGTAATTTACATGAATGTATTCATCATTAGTAAGTAATTAGTAAGTATTTAAGTATATAATGTATGCAATAAGTAGTAGATTTAAATATTTATGTTATAGTAATAACTTTTAATAAATAATTCTATCATTCAATAGATAAATGTTTCTTAAGATCAGTAAATGAGTAATTTATGAATGTAATTCATCATTATTATTGAAATTCATTGTTACGTAGACTCTCGTTCCATTGGACATCACAATTAAAACACTTTGCTAAAAAGAAACTTGGATCCTCAAATCGCAGACTAGTAATTAGATTAAAAGATTAAGAGTACAAGCTGCAACAACTTTTACAGGTACTAGTATTTACGTATTACACCACTATTTACAATACACACATTTCTAGAACTACCTATATGCACTAACGAATCATTAATCACATTACACATACAAACGACAGGACACTAAGACTACACATAGACTTTTTTACACAAGATTTTTATGACCACTATAGTCCACATTACCATTGCTAAGTATTTAAATATTTATTGTTTAGGTATTAAAATCTATTCCTACTTTACTAATTCATCTACACTAAAATTCTTCATCAAAACATCACATGTAACTATCTAGCTGTATATTAACTACTATAATAATATGATTTCTCTATAAAGGTACACTACAGTACATTGCATCGATTTCCATCAGGGATTTTCATCATCAGCATTAAAATACACACCTATATTTGAATTTTTGAAATGAATACCCTCATATTATTTACAATACTATTTACAAGACGTAGAATGACTTGTCATTGGATCCTAATGTTAGCATTCATGCTTTACTGATGGTCAGAGAACTTACATACAAACATTGACACCTAATTGCTAGAGCTCAAGTCAAGTACTAACTAGTAAGCATCATGTTTAGAGGAAAAATAAGTGCATGTAGGTAGTTAGTTAATATCTTGTTTAAAGAGTAAGGTACACTTGTGTGAAATTGGAAGGTACAGAGACACATTGACAATACACAGGTTTGCATGTACAGAAAAGATTTAGTAACACACGTACGCCAATGCTTTATACTATGAATAGTAAATAGTAGTTCAATTTTAACTAATGTAAGTAATTTTTCGTTTTTCAAAGATTCATATCAGTAAAAGGATTTGATCTACGATGCAAATATCGAATTACAGATACAAATACGGAATGCAAATACAAATGGGTACAGTTATATTACACACAACAAGTACAACAATCAAATAACACACATGAAAATACAGTAAAACTACTTTAAAATACACAGAGTCCTACAGTAAGTACGGCACAGATTACAACATACAGTAGCAGCAGCAGGAACAGTGGAGCTGAGACTCATTCTTGAGAAGTAAGTGTATGAATGAGTAGGTAATTGTTCTCTATTAGGTTTAATATCAATCAATCTATTAATTAGTACATTTAATTCAATACCTACAGCAAGACAAGTCAAAAAACGTTAAAAGAATCAACTACGAAAATACAGAATTATCCTAATGCAAGCATCCTACACCCTAACTACTATAATATTATATTAAGGCAACACACAATACGTACATTTTTAATACAGTACAGTGTATGTGATTTACAGACTTTAAGATAATAAGTTAAGTAGTATTAGTAAGTATAGTAGAGTGAGTAGTGAGTGCGAATGGAGTAAAAAGCAATTCAATTCTGAACTAACTGAATTCCTTAGACTCCTCTGACGTGCTTCCTTTATCTCTTACACTATGATCATACTCTCTTGTGCTGTGCTAATTTAATTGGTGCAGCTTTCTTTGCTTTAGATAAGTTCATTTGTAACTACATAGCAATCGTATACAGAGAAGAGAAACAACGTAAAAGGAGTTGCAACAAGACATAAATGAATGGATTGGTGATAGTGATGATGGTAGAAAAGTTGGTGTTGGTGCATAGTCAAAATGTCAAACTTTCCTAACTTAAATTTCAATTAGGAGAAAAGGTCAACTCAAAGTCAAGCGTACGGTTTAATGGCGTAGATACAGATATCATTTCATTATGCACTTTCCATATAAAGTCCTCCTTGCCTTTTCATTACTTCCAAACTAACACGTTTGCTTTTGCAATGAGGAAGAAATGACAAAGCCTACTTTTAATTCCCTTGTTTACAGATACACAATCAAACGGTAAAATTGCATTTTTCTCCTCATTAAACGCCTTTCCCGTAAAGTCGAAATATCATGTCATGTCATTACAATTGTGCAGTTTGCTTGTCATGCCAAGGACATTTGCATTTGGTGCAACATTTTAGGTACATAACTGCATTCTGCACTTACATTACAACAATTAGTGTGAACTGAACCAATTTAAACATCCTCCCTCCCCTTTTTAGTCAAATAAAAAACTTTTGATCAAGTTTCTAAAAATTCTTTTCAAATATAGAAATACATGCTGTTTCTCCTTATACGATAACTTTATGTTTGCTACCAAATTGTAACACAATACCGCTGAAATCTATTACTCAGAAGTCAGAAAGTCAGAATTGCAAGTAACGAAAGCAATCGGTTCAAAAAGGTAGTTGTATTATTCATTTAGTACTTATATCTGTATAAGGAGAGGCTCATTGTTTACAATTTGATATGACTATCAATCAGTCAACATTCTCCAAACTAATGCTTTTTCTTAAGGTGTAGTTGACAAAGCTGAGACAGTGTACCTTGCAACGACAATTTTAAATTTTCCCAAATGTCGCTTTGCCGCCGTGGTGTTGAGTCTAATTTAAAATGCACAATTTTCCAGCCTAAATTCCGGCATTTTAGGGAAACGTACAAAGTTACAAAAAATATTTAAAATGGGGAAAAATTCTCTAGGGCAATTTTTTTTACTTACGCAATTTTGTCTTTCTAAATTTGCGATAAAAATCTAAATACATTTTTTCAATGCATTCCCCCCTTCCAAAAAATCTCAAATTTTTCCTATATAGAATTTTATGTTTGAATATGTTGGAAACCTGTGTCATCGAAAATATGGACAGATTTCAAAAATGTTTATTTCATTGCTCTGCATTAAGCCGTTCTCCTTGAATCGGGACTGGAAATCATGTCAACCCCTCCTTAAGAAAGTAGCGGCGAATGAAAAGCATTACATCAAAAACGTAATCAAAGATTGTATATTACTAGGACCCGCAGAGTTTTGCCCAAAGTTTATGTTTCATTGGTAATTCTAGCTTTTTTCTTCAATATTTGACAAAATGACAAATCGCTTAAAACGAGAATTTTACTTGATAGGTGTAAGTGTGCAAATTTCAATAGCCAATTGATAAAGCTTAACCTCATCGGCACCTAATTCATCATCCTTTTTTGATTCAAGTTTTTCCAGCATGAACAACAATGGACAAAAATCCAAAGGTTAAGTAACGTCAATTAACTTTCCATTGTCTAAGTAAATTGGGCTACGTGCTCTACACAAAGACTTATGGATTGCCTATATTATTGGATAAATTACGCATACAATACTATAATAAATATCCTGTTGGCAACATTAACTGACTATTTTCCTTTCTACTAATAAATTCCTTGTATAAGGGCAACTTGATATGAATGTCAAAGCTGTATTATTAAATATAGTGTGCTAAGCTAATGTAAAGCGTTTTCATTCTGACGACAATTCAATGTCTTTATACAGAAAACTCTATTAATCATAGAGGAGTTTGATTGTGATAGCGAGCAAATAATGAATTTTTTACTTTGGGCAAGGCCAAGCAAACCGAATGGATTTCGTATGGAAGCTAAAAAGGTCACTGAAAGACTCAAGTAACTCAATATAGAAAAGGATAATATGGCGTGTGGTATGACGTGACGTTAACTAATTTTGCAATCCTGTGGTCCTATCCAAAATAGATTGCGAAATCCCTTTTCGGCTACCTACATCAGTTCAGGTGGAGAAAATCGATTTTACCATAGGGAACATGAATGGCGAAAATGCAATTTTTAATTGTTTGACTGAGTATTTTCAACAAAGCTGGGAGGTGAGGTAGAAAATGTGCAAACAGTGCAAAAAGGAAAATGAACTGCGTAGTACAGAAAATCAAAATGTTCGCAGGATACGGTAGGTGAGCAATGGGGGGAAAACACTCGATGTCTATTTAATAATTAGGTGCTTTGTTGATGTTAGTGCTGGGTTAGTAGAATTTGAAAGTTCCTATATACTGTGGTAATTACCGTAATTAAAAAGGAAAGTAGTGCAAAAATGTCAAAGAATAGTGTTGGTACTGTGAGTAAATATTTACTAGATGTGGTTTGGGATGTATAGCTATATGTAACGTAAGTGATCAATTTACCGTGGACATGTTATAGTACATGGCAAGGCGTGTTTGGTTGATATATCCGTGTAGGTACTGCTCAAAGTGCTTTTGTTTTTTGTACATAATATTTTGCTGCTGTGGTGAAAACATAAAAAAGATAGTTAGACGTAGTAGGCAGTAGTACATACCTGTGGATATACAATTACAGATAGTAACACATACATAGATTGCTACTTGGGCTTTCTAAGCGTATATTTCACAAAAGATAGAGTTGTGACTTGAAATGAAGGAATATATGTAAATATAAAAATAGTCTAGAGAGACACTAGAACAGTCTTTTGAAAATGTGCGTTGATGATCAAGAAAGAGTGTAAATGGATTAGTATTTAAACATTTATGAAATAGATAAATGGTGAAAAGTAAGTAGTAAATTGTGAGAGTACTACATAAATGGTTCAGTACAGAGTATATAGGTAATGATAGAGGTGAGTAAAGGTGGAATGCATGAATGATTGAAAAATGAAATAAAGATTTGGAAACGAAATCGAAATTGAGGAATGATTATTGTTTGGCTTACAGGCGATCGACACACTGACGTCGCGCACATTTAGCATGGCCACAAATGACAGACAGATGTTTTGTCCTGTGTTCGCCTTTGGAAAGTGGTGCTGAACGGTTTTGGATAGTGTTTGTGCTTGGTAGCATCAGGTTTTGGTGTAATGTTCTTTGCCTCATCTTATTTATGTCATTCAAATGTGTTACTTCAATCATATTTGGTTTAGGAACACCCCAAGTAAAAATAAATGTGTATCCTGCCATGATATAATTTATATTTTCAATTGGAAAATATTTTTCGTGAAATTCTACTGCTTAGAAATTCAAAAATAGTATTTAGAAGATTATAGTTGCTACATGGTCTGTGTTCAATATGTTCCCGGAAAGTGTATTTGGGAATTTAAATCAAAATTAGTAATAGGTACGTGCACAAATAAATTCTGTCCAACGAAGCTACACCCGATTTTGCTTTAAATCTGCTTTTTTGAAAATCTTATTTTACTCGTATGTCTCATCTGATTAATTCCGCTTGTGTGCTATACAGTATACATAATAATTTACATGTTTTCTGTTAGTGTTTCTCGCCATAAAATAGTGATGTCCTAGTATGCTTTAAAGAATTCTTCCTCATGTCGCATATATTTTATGACTGTCGATGTGTCTAAATATACATTAGTATTTTCTGAATTCCAAGTATACAATATAGTGAAAGAATGATCGAAACTCCTGATTAAAGCCTTGTAATTTGAATCTGTATGTTTCACGCACTTGTGGAAAAACTAGACAAAAAATGAAATTGTTTGAAAATTGAAGGTTAGCATCCCATAAGAATAATGTTCAGGTAGTATGCTGTTGTAATTCATGATATTGACGTCCTAGTCTTGTTTAAAGTGTTTTTTTAACACTTTTACTGCTCTGTTGACTTCCAATATTTTAAAGATGATATGAGTGTAAAAGACATTTAGAGTGATCTATGATCTCTAGCTTTAATATGTTTAGGTATATATTATTGTGATTTACTGGTTACGTTAGGTCGTTTAGATCTAAAGCTCTCAGATGAAATTTTTAAGAAATTACAAGTTAGAATATTATTGTTTAATTCGAAGGAAATTGCACTTGAGCTGAGTTTCTCATCCAGTCGGCTATCATTAAAGATTTCTCCAATCTACATCATTACAAATAGGAGTGTAGTTTGTATGAGAACTGCTAATTCATATTTTCCAAAGGCATCTATTATTAATTCGTAAATATTTTTATTAAGACATTCATTCCTCATTCCAAATTACATACTCTGTGATCTCATCTAGGTACCTATATTAATGCAATAATAATTCTACTGCTACACAACAACAAAAAGATATCTACACAAGTATACATCCTTGACTTTGACATTTACGATTCTAAATAGTTTGAGGACATGGCTACTCCCGAGGCTTCCTTGTCTCATCATCTGCCGAAAATACATAGTGGTACTCGAAGAGTAAACAAAACAGGTTTTGTACCATAAAAATAGAGACTACATTTTATGCAAATATTCTAAGGAGACGCCTAGCCCTTTAAACAACACAGAAAGTGTGCCAAAGGGTATCTTTGGATATCCTACCATAATATACGAATTAACTTTGAAAAAACTATCTTATACTAATATTTCCCATGACTAAAAAGTTCCGATTTTTATGATTTTAATGTGCTGACGATATAATTACTTTATCTACACTAATTCACAGAAACTGTTTTATCTGTTTCATCTGTAAATTGTATTGCTAAACACTTTAACTATTATCTTTACTTACATATGGCATTCCTGATCTGTTGTAAATATAATATGCGAGATGCTTTTTAAAATCTTAGAATATTAATGTTTGTATAGCCTGTTCTTACTTGTCTACCTACCTGCAATAATAATCTGTAGGATAATTTCAAACGTCTTTACGTAAATATGGAACAGTATATTCGTAGCTAAAAATGATCTTATGTATTTTGCAAAGTGATAATTTGCAGAAAAAGGTAATTGTAGCTAAAAGTATTGGTGATTTGTAGTGTTATTATTGGTGTTGGTTTGAGGGGGGGTTGCATGTGGGTTGTAGTATGGTTGCTGCTGATATTGTTGTGTGGTGGTGGTGGTGTGTGTGTTGACGACTTGTTTGTTATTGTTTTGGTGGTTATTGTAAGGAGTACAGGAGAGGAGAGAAGTGACGGAATTCGAGGCGGAATTGGTGTGACCAGAAGGATTGACAAGGTGATTTTCGAGACCAGCACGACTAAGCCGGGGCAAGGCAGAATGACTGGGTTCGGGGAGCTTTTCCTCTTCAGATGGTCCACGAAAGCGCCTTTTAATATCCCCATACCACAGACAACAACAACAAAGTCAAAAATCCAGACACGATTACACAACAGAAAAACAACGAAAGCACTCTCAATCATCATCATCATCATCAAACCATTACTGATTAAAATAGGAATCAGTACGATACAATACAATCACTAAACACGACTACTTTCATATCAGATCAGCATCGATCAGATCAACTTACGTCCAATTCTTAAGTAAAAAGAAGATGCTTCATTGATTATCAATATAGAGGTGCTATCACTTATACAACTAGCTAAGTAATATTATAAGCTATAGACTTTTGTCAAAATTGAGCTTTATTTCTCAGTTTAGTTAGGTAGCATTCTTATGGAATTGGAACTGCGTCTTATGTGAGTTTTCTTCCATGAGCATCACCACCCAGACTAAAATTGAAGTATAATAGTCTCCTCATTCAAATTCAGATTGGTCAAAAATGTGACAAAGGGATAACTACTTCAACTAGTCTAATTAATTCTAAAGCAAACTTTCTAAAAGGGGAAAGTAATCAAAAGTGAGATTAAAAAATCAATGAAAAACTTTTTACTTCTTTAGCGTCTAAGAGATTTCAAATTTCATATTGCAACTAGCTATATTTCACGTTAATTTTTTTAGTAGTTTAGATTTAGTTGTTTTTGTTACTTTCAATTTGTTTATTTGAGGTCCAGACGCATCCTCCATGGGTCACTGGTTACGTCTGAACTTTAAATTGGTAAACTATACCAGATGCAGTTAAGTTGGAGTAGAAACTCCTTGTATGTATAATAAAGTAATTTATTATTTTAATCTGCTCTATTGCATAATCCTAGTCCTACCTACCCTCGCTTGTAGCTCTATGATAACCGATAACCTCACATCTTCATTCTACGAATTTCAACTCGAATAGTAGTGTAACTTTTGAATATCATAATAAGTCCGCTGAAATTTGTATATAGGTAATTGCATTTTTGTAATTTAAATTTTTATACAGTTAATATCCGTAATTAGAAAGTTCTGCCACTTTTGGATTTTTCTCAAAGGTAGTCTTCTACAGTAGTCTAATAAAGTTTTCAGAAATATTGTGTTAAGAAATGCTGTAAGTTCAACTGTACACTTTAGTAGTGTCTGTACTAATTAGGTATAGTTGCTAGTCCTAATATAGAATTACACATTAAGACTTTGTTCTGAAAATGAATTTTTCCTCACAGTGTGAGTCTTAAATTCGATAAAACTGGACTATTATAGTAGTAAACTATTCCCGTATACATCTATGTACTTGTAGCTTCATTAGTGTACAATGTACATAAGCTTCCAAGACTGCCTTTCCCACAAAGTCCTCTTTAAAGCCTTCCGTTTCCTAATCTGCCTCTACACTTTCCTACTTTTCATTTTTCTCATATATCCCTCGAAGAGGGTGTTCTTCACAATTTAGAAAGTTTATCTCCTACTTTATATCAAATTCACGTATTAACTTTCTTTTGGGAAGGATGGTTTGTTAAAAAATTTAATCACGGAACATATAGCAAGTTCATATAGCATCCGGTCCTAGACTATATATTATAAGCGAATCTATATAGTAGAATCCAAATAAGTGACTATCCTGCAGGAGGATAATAAATAATGAAGAAAGGGAGAATGAAGGAATAGCTAATTAATTATTGTAACATTAATTAAGTATGCGGAAGGAAACAATGATTTCTGAATAGTTTGCTTGCCGTCTTGAACCTAAGAGGCATTATATAAATGGCCCTGCAACTAATTAATACACACACACGTTCTAATATAATCTAATAATGTACACTTTTCGTAATCGTTAGGTAACAACATGGATATAAAATAACACAAGTAATAAAGGTAAAATTGCTGTTATAAAATTAAATATTTTTATCAATAACGACATTATTGTGATCTGTTGAGTAAATAGTGTGGTAAGCAAACCTGATCAATCGGGTAATGTAATCAGGCCAGTTTTCCGGAAGAAGAACGACGCAGAACCCAATGCCGACGGTAATGATCCCTGCTAAGCACATCCCATCAAATTCCGCCATGTACAGCTTGCAGTCCAGAACTGTTCCAGAGAAAATGGATTTAGAGATTTAACGAGACTGTCAGGACGACATGTTACAACTACACTCAATCCTTGTGAGAAGGAAACAAAAAAACTTTAACGCTACCACCAGAGGCAAGGCTAGGTACATACTTTCAGCAACTCTGTGTGTCTCTGTTCACTGTTCTCTCAGCCCTTGTCAGAGTTTACTTAGAAAACTCCTTTAAAATACTTATAACAGGCCATGGAGACTAAAAAACGCAATATGAGACCCAAGACGGATATAAAAGAAAGTGGCAAATGCTTAATATCAAACCGAGTTGCTAAAGCAGGAAATTCATTGGATTTACTTTTCTCTGTCAGCTCTTTTGTTGTAAGTCCCCAAAAAGTACGGCAAAAGCAAGTTCTGTTCATGTCAGACGCTTTGAAAGACTTACAAAAGGCTTAGGCAGAGTACAGTTGTAGTATTTTATGTAAGTATGAAGATGTTTAACCTGCTGAAAAAGGAATGGCCATCAGGAGTCCCACAGTGATGAAAAATTCAAAAGTGCACGTCACCCCAAAGTTATCCAGCATCGCTACCACTGTAACAAAGTACCAAACGAAATAAATATCACTTTTTCTACTCCAGAACAGCCCATTGTTCAGGAATTTCCATATTTCCAACTGCGACATATTGACGTAAAAGTTACGTTAACTTAACATCCTCACTGACATTTGCATACATTTTCGATGGACTCTGTCCTTAATGCTTTCTATTGCTATTCAGCTCATAGAGAACTATACATTCCAAATCATCCTATGCTAAGGCACGTGCAATAAATGGCATCTTTTCCGAGAAAACACACTCGCACTCCAGTCTCAAAGTAACATTAGAAACTAGAGTCAACTCAACTGAAAGCCAAACTGGGTTTTGTCATGTATTCATTCTGCTGTCTCCTTCTTTTTTGTAGCCGACTCACTCTAAAAAAATAAGAGCGTCGTGTCAAATCCAATGATACACTCACGTTCTACCTATCCTGTTTGTATTTTTCTTGTACATAACACTAGCTTTTCTGACTTGGCTCTTGAAAAGAAAGGATATCTTACATTATATTGGTAATATTCATTTTTTTCCCGTTTTACGACCCTCTGCGGTCTTTTGCTTGAGATTATAGTAAACCCGTATTCACTCCACACTCTGAGCACTACTCACGTTTATATTGGATTTTCGAGATCTTTTTTCTGTCGTTTCTCTCCCTGTTTACTTAACTAACTATCTGCACTGTTTACCAACAGACTTTGTGATATAAAGTCTGAATTACATATTATGGCACTACTGCTGTGAAACTACACACTTGGTGAATCTTTTTATGCATTTCTACATTCTACTATATCCTACATGTATGTTTCCTACTGTTCTTTTCTCTGAACCATATTGCATATAATATTAGCTAATGTGGTGTATGAACTAGTTCATCTTGTCTATCCACATCCATTTACCAACAACTACACCCAAATTCAAAGTTGCTGCCGACTGTACAGCACAAAACGTCCATAGAATTTCAAATGATATTGTAGTGGATTATTGGCTTTCACTTGGCACCGTTCACACAAAAATCCTTTCTCTTAGGCAAAGTTTAGGAGAGAAAAAAATGAAGCGTCTGCCTTGACTTGACTCTATATACTTGCCTACCATGCACTGCATCACAATTCCTAATGTTAACGAAGTTTACACGATCCTTCAGATTTCTTTCCGAATTACTCATATAATTTCTATGTGTAGAAAATATTTGGCACGTTCGACTCGTCCATTCGCCTATATTCCTAGGGCCTTATTCTCGACTTGTGTGGTAAAGTTGCGACATCGCAAAATCCTTTCGTAACCGGACGTAGCCGTGTAAAACTCGATATTTGCTGCGATTACCCCTTGTGATGGGGATGAGAATATAGTACCTGACTATCGGCACTAGGCCAAAGGCTATTTTATTTCATTTGACAATTTCTGTACACGTCTACATCACGCCAAGCCAAATCAAACAAACGTGGTGATTGTGGCTTGATTTCGATAAGCTTTGTTAGACAACTCAAACAAAATAACTACGTGTCTGAGTAACGAGTAGATACATACATACACACATAGTAGCACAGTAGTTCTGCCGTTGAGGAATGCAGTGCAGCCATACCGCAATTCCCTTATTTACGATTGCCTTTCTCTAGTAACTACATACTATGAGACGGTTGCACTTTCTCCGGGATTTGGTGACTATCGTTTGAGAGAAAGTATTTAGATAAATTACAGAAACGAAAGCGACTTTTCTATAATAATTTTCTTTACAGGACTTACTGAGGAATGCGACTATGGCGGCGATAATGTAATCCCAAGGGACGTATGACCATTTGATGACCTCAATTCCGGTGAAGTACAGGGTGAGGAAAATGGGCCACAGGATGATCATCGAAATAATACCCATGACGGAGAATATGAGTGCCACTTGCTGTGATATTGTCGCTCCAAAACCAAAGGATTTCTTTAAGCTCACCTACAAAAAGAGAACATTTCTTTAGATTTATTCACATCTGATGTACATATTTGCTCCGTTTCCCCATTCTCCCCATTGCATATAAACACAGTACAACTACAACCTCAACTCCCTACTCTAAAATAATAGATCCTCGTAAAATTTTATGTGAGACTTTATTTTCTAGCCCCTCTTCACATTTTACTGCAACAACTGATATAGTATTACTGGCTGCAGTTCCTAATATATACGTTTTCCCTCTTTATGTACAGTTCAAGAACTTGTCAGCTCACATAAATATTATTACTTCCTTCTCCAGTCCTCCTCAAACTGCTTGCTAACAATCTAACAAACCAGAGTAAGGAAGGTAAGTACCTCACTCCTTTTTCCACATATAATAATGGCGCTGTATAAATAGCGAAACATAAAATGCATAACACTCCTCTAGATATATACTCCGTACAATTTCCAGAATGTTCTCTGCAAACCATTGGCCCAAGAACCTAGAAACTAAATTGAATTCGATTCTGAAAGAATAAATAAAAAACTTTTCGTACGTCTTGACGAAGAAGGAAACGAGAGAGAAGAGGGAGAGATTCCACATTTACATTGCTTTCAGTAGTAAATATACAAGATATGTATCTTGCTTTCCTTTCTACTCCGTAGACATAGCATTCAGTAAGATTCATTCGGTTCTGGAGAAAAAAATTGAGTCATAAATCTTGCTACTCGAAATCGAAAAATTGGCAGCAATAAATTATCTCTAACTTTCCCTGTTTTTTCCTATCTCTGCAAAACTTTTCGGCTTTCTATTTAACAATCTCGTAACTTTCCAGACAAAACTAGTTAAAATGGAAATCCAACAAAATAAAACATAACATATAGCGCCACTTAAGAAAAGAAGATTGGCAATCTTATTTTCGTGCCATAAATACCTAAATACATACCTACTTATGTAGTTTAAGCGCAAAACCTTCGTCCGAGATTACCAAGTAGCGAAATATGGATTAGATATACGGCTTACAATTAATTAGTAGCAATATAAGAGAGCTCTGTGCTAGGTTTTAGGAGAAAGTTCTGAAATGGAAAATAGAGAAAGCACGTTCATTCATTCACCTTGAATACAGCGGAAGAACCAGCAGCGGTTGCACCCAGAATAACACCTCCGACAGTTTTAGATTTATGAGTTTGTCCGTCCATGTAAGCAAAGAGAGCAATACCCATATTGCTCAAAATCACAGCTAAAATCTGTAAGGCACATTTCTTTATAAGAATGAAGTTGTAAAACGCATCAATTCCTTTTAGCAAAACCAAGCACATGTTAACGTCTACAGCGTATACAATCTCATGCACTTAAAAATTAAGTGCTTTTCTCCATATCGATTCCGCATCAATCCTTATCTCAATTTACCCTTGTGGAATAGCCGCACTCTTGCTAAATGCAAAAAACATGAACTCACAATAAAAGCTAGTCAGTTAGTTAGAAAAGGTTTACATACTCGGAGCCCGACGAATTGTTGGTGAAGGACAACCCAGGAGAGAAGGTAGACAAAAGATGTTGTTGTAGCAAAGAGTGCAAGGACTTCCGTGGCTTTGAGGACCCTCAGTGAGGCGACTATCAGCCAGTTGGTCAACAGCCAAAGACAACAGAGAACCGTACAACGCCCGATAAATTGGACTGTCAAAGTAACAAAGAAATATTCACAGTCACCACAAATGCATTTAAATTTTGCTGCTTTATGCAAAGCTTGTTGGCTGGTTAACGTGACGTGACTTTCCCATCCGTGGATATAGAGCCAAGCACTTTTGTTGACACGCTTCTGCTTGAAAGTTGAGTGGGCAGCTAGGGCACTATAGTATGCTAGCTGCATCATCCCATTTGTTTCCCTCATTTCCTCTGCAAAGGCTCATTAGGGAACTCCAATTCCAGCCATGTTGACTTCAGTTCAAGCCAGAGACATTGATAAACGATACAATTCCCCAACATATAAATGTAATACTAACATTACTATGTAGATAACTCCCGGGTTAAATTAGTTACTGCGCAATATTAATATTTAATTCTATGATTTATCGTGTTTTTCGAGGACTACTCAAGAGCCCCTCTCTGCATTCGCCCTGAATTCCTCCGTCGCAAATAACAATCTCACTCTGCCAATTAAACTTCCCAAGTTATACTAGCACTTGACCTTAAACATCCAATTTAGTAAGATGTACTAAATCGATTTCAAGTAAGTTGACCGTAGATTTTCTTTTCTCAAAAGTACTAAAGTCTATCAGTTCCGTCAGTCCATGTGCCAATAGTCAATTCTCTGATACAATTAAGATATCTACTGTCATTTCATCTCGCCCCTTGCCATATATTTTCTAACTGTCAATTCCTCGTGAAAGTAACTACCGAATTATAGCAAATGTTTAGATCGAGAAAGAAAAATATATAAGGAGATGCTTAAAATTGTTCCTATTAACATTATTTCAATCCGTTCCCCTTTGCAGAGGATTCCTCTATGGCGGTGCTCAAAAAACTTATCCTTGTACTACTTGCGAAAAGAGCATAATAGTGAAAGCAATCTTGCAATAAAATCCTGAAATTTCCTTATACCGCTTTCACTTGGATTATACGGAGAACCACAGTGGCTTTAACATGCCACTCCATCGAATTGATGTGCCCCATGAGCTTTCACTCCCGAAAAGACTAATAGGATATTCATTCATACACAGTAAAGCACAGCTCTATAGTATTATGATATGATGCAGTACACTTAACTTGGGACTCAAGTATCCGCTAGGATGGTGTTACAATAGAAATTTATGCTAGAGAGACACGCAGTGGGATATGGGACATAAATTTTCATTTGATTAATAGATTTCAAGTTATTAAGTGCACAAAGATAAATTGCTTTATTTCTCCCAAGGAAAATAATGCAATTTCAGTGTCTATCCTATTACTTAAGTATCGGCAGTAGTACACCCATCTCCTTTTTATGGGGCAGTGTCACACAGGCTAAAGTTTTAATTACGCTCTTGCGATTTGGAGTGCAAATTAAATTATTCGTAGAATTAAAAAAAGTACGACACGATTCGACAGTAGGTTCAGTTTGACTTGACTTAACTGGATTACTTATACAGATTCCCTTAGAGGATCATTGTTAGAAAACTTTATTGTCACTCGGTAGATAACCAATAAAATAAAAGGAATTGCCACTCGGTTCATTTGAATGAAGACATTAGTCTAGTCTAGAAATGGAGAATCGAGGGAATAAATGAGTTCGATTCCAGGCCAGGCACATTTCTAATGGGTTCTTGGCTATTAGAATCCTCTTGTCTCCTACCATTTAGAGACTTAACGAGATTGCCAATTTGAATGCGCAAAGATATCCTGGAGAAAATGAGTTTTGGCTTCTGTTATCAGTGGAAGTGATAAGAGAAAGGATGTGATGTGTTTTTCCTCTCTCAAGTCAAGTCGAGGCAAGGAAGCTGGCAAAGTCAAAGATTACTTAACTAGCGCTATAATGGAAAGGCAGAACATTCCATTTCAGATGTACAACAGACAAGAAAGTTGTATGCAGTTGCACGATATGATTGTCCAGAGTTGTAGAGTATACAAGGCTCTTGTCATTGCATTCTGTAGTACCTCCGTAGTACTTATGTATCTGCCCAGAAAAACTTTCCTTCCCTCGTTCCCTCCAGTCAGAGGCAGTCTACGGATGGAAATGGTTAAGAAAAATAGTAATGCCACACAGAACGCAAAAAGAATATGAAATGTGCTTTCTGTGAATGTAATTTAAGAGGAAAGGAGGAGGGAAGCCCGGAGAAAGTAACTTTCTCTTCCTTTCACTAACATTGCAGACACATCTCGAAGCAACGCATCACATCACATTAGATAACATTAGAGGAACCTTATTCCTTCAGTCTTATCGCTTAAGTTGAAAAGGATTTAATATGTTATCCTCTTCCTCACGTACTCCTCCTACTCCCATTCACTCAACTCCGACTTACATTATCTTTCCCCCATTTCAAATGCAAAAGTTTGTTTCGTCCCGTGAAAAAAACTAAAGTGAATTCGATTGAACTTACAGAGAGTCATGCCGCGTTCCCGAAATCCTTGTACAGCATCCGAGATCGCCCTGGACATACTTTTCGGTCCTTTACGGCCCATACAGGAGCAGAATCGAACAGTTATCTGGTGGATGGGGTAGAACAGTATGGTGCAAATGGTTAGGATCCAAGCTGTAAAAAATGGTGCGTCGTACACAACAACTGTCTTCACCCCGGTTTTTGGCATGGAAGAACTGCTCACTTCCTTATTATTCAGACTTGCACTCTGGTTATGATTGTTAAAATTATGAAATCCATTTTGATTGTCACTACCTAGCCCATTAAACGCATTAAACACTCTAGAAGAGTCAAATGAAGTATAGGAGAATGCTGTCGTCGATGGTTCTTCGGGGGTTTTCAGATTCTCCGTGTAGATGTGCCGGGTGATGTAGGCTCTCTTTATCGAATGGATAACCGCCGTCCAGCAGCAGCCCACAAGAATCGAAAGGAATAATCCACAACATAACTGCAAAACACACAAAATAGGATTAGTAATCACTAAAACACTTTCTCTTATACACAAAAGAAAAATAGAGCAATAAATATTTTATTTTCTTCCATGAAAAAACGGGATGTTAAAAGCAGTTTAGCTTGGCCAGCTCCTCGCATCCTATTCCTCTGTCAATGTTGTAAAAACCAAAAGGGTTTCCATTTGTTCCTGGCACTGTGTCAGGTTTGTGGACACAGTTTGTGGCCTTTCTGAACCATTTTGATGGTGACTTATATGCAAAAGAAAGGTTTATGGGGCTGTTCATCCTTATTTTAGACAAAAAGGAGGAGCACTGCTCCGTAAATTCCTGATTCCTAGCATTTCGAATCTTTTTAGAGCTATGTAATAGCTACAGTTACTGTTTACTCTCTTCCACAGAGTAGATTTAAGCATGTCGTATCTCTCTTGTCTACCTAAACCTTTCACCTTCTATAGAAAATACATATGTACTCCCTCCAATAGGGAAGTCCTCCATTATTTCAAACCTCCACAACAATAACAACTTTCCCAGCTTTCTCCACCTAATGGCTTCTCAACTGTTTTCTACATCATAGAGGAGAAAACAAAAGCTAAAAGAACTCACTCAGAAAAAAAGCGAAATCCACCGGATGATTTTATGACAATCTAAATCAACGGCTATTTTATGCTAAACATAAATCTTTTCACTAGGTATCTACTTCTGTGTCTTCCGAATCCTTGTATGCATTTGGAAACCTGACCATTTAATTCATGTTGATGATTACCTAAGATGAAGAGACACGAAGAAAAAACTATGTGTTAAATACTAATTAATTTAATCTTGATGTGACCACATGCCTATTTCAATCAAAATATAAAATATTAATTGCAATAAACCGTTTGTAAATGGAGTAGAAAAGAAACGGCAGCGAACCTATTTCCTGCGAAATGTGTTGGCTCCTAGTTTAAATCGGTAAACAAAAAATAAGACCCAGGTATTGTTGGTGACATAATACTTTTCCATCCCCGGAAGGGGAATGGATAGACGGAGCAATCCTAGTTTCGAATAGGATTGTCGTATATACCCCTAGAACATATCCTGAAAGTTTGAGGTTAGTATCTTAATCCGTTTTAGCTCGCCCTAGGAGAGCTTATGGAATCACACATTCTGTCCGTGCGTCCGTCCGTCCGTCCGTCCGTCCGTTTGCACCATAACTCTCGACCGCAATGACGGAGGGTGACCAAACTTGGCATAAACATTGCATATGTGTCCATGACGAACCCTATTCAAAATGGGCGCAATCTGGTCAGAGGTTACCGAGATAACGCGCGCTCACTTTTTGTTCATTTTGATAGTCAATGTATTAAAAGGTACATAAAAATAGATATTGTGCTTCCAATAATTGTTTGATAGGTAGTATAAAAATATCGATACCGCTTCTACTAAGTATTGAGTTTTATAGTGAATCAAATTGTTATGGAAATCTTACCGCTTCTACGAATCCATAGTTTTCAACAGTATGAAAAGTTAAACACTGCTTCTACTATAAAGACACTTTATAATTCATATTGCTTCCATTGAATGTTATATACCTTGGGAGCATAAAATAGTGACCACTGCTTCAATTAGATGTAAATTGTTAGCGCGGTGATACAAAAATTGTACTAGTGCTCCTAACAAGCATTGAAGTTGATAGTGCAATTGATTCTTACGATTGAAACACTATTACTTACTGCTTTAAATAAATGTAAATACTAATTAAAATGTTTTAATAATAACTAAATATTAGAAACTGCTCTAAAATATTAGAAATTGCGATAAAATATTTGTAAATGCTATAAAATATCAGAAACTGAGATAAAATACTAGAAAATGCTCTAAAATATCAGAAACTGCCCTAAAATATTAGAAAACCCTCTAAAATATTAGAAACTGCTCTAAAATATTAGAAAATGGTCTAAAATATAAGAAAATGCTCTAAAAAATCAGAAACTGCTCTAAAATATTAGAAAACCCTCTAAAATATTAGAAACTGCTCTAAAATATTAGAAAATGGTCTAAAATATAAGAAAAT
>JAAAYG020000011.1:40401-76956 GCA_009936455.2 Tomocerus minor
GCTCTAAAAAATCAGAAACTGCTCTAAAATATTAGAAAAGGCTCTAAAATATTAGAAACTGCTCTAAACTATTAGAAAATGTTCTAAAATATTAGAAAAGGCTCTAAAACATTAGAAACTGCTCTAAAATATTAGAAACTGCTCTAAAATATTAGAAAATGCTCTAAAATATTAGAAAAGGATCTAAAATATTAGAAAATGCTCTAAAATACTAAAGACTGCTCTAAGCATTTTCTTTTACGGATTATTATAATGGCAGTCATTGCAACGGAGTGCTATTTTGAAGACATATTATGTCATTTCCCTATGTGTGTACATTTTTCATTAAAACTGTGCACAGGGTAGCCTCCACTAGGGCGAGCTTTCTGTTACGGCTTGCCGTTAGTTTTTGAGTTATCGTGGAAACGGACGGAGCCACGAACGTACGAACGTACAAACGTACGAACGTACGACCAGACAGACAAAAGGAAGCTATAAAGAAACGAGGCCGTTTCTTAATAAACCATAAATCTAAATATCTACATTTGTATTTGAAGTTAATCTTGCTCGACAAACTTTTAGTAACGCTTGTATTATTGTCTACACAGTAAATAGCATATTCGAGACTTTTGTAATAATTGCTTCACAAAATTCGCTTGCTATACAAAACAACTTCAAAATAAGTTTGTATCGTAGGCGTAGGAAACTTTTGCAACCACTCTTGTTAGCACTAAGTTTAACTTTTTTAAAACACATATTTTCTGAGGGCAATATGAAATAATGCATAACACTACGTCGAGCTGGGATTATTTCATCCGACGAAAGAAGCAGATAATTGCCGAGATTCTTAATTCACTATGAAGAATAAATCTTTCCAGAGTATATACCTACGGCGTGCGTAGTTCTATTCAGGTATGCATGAAAAGCAGGTTGCATGTTAGGTTTAATAAATTCAAAGGATTTCAATATTACAAATGTGAACTGTTTGAACTTTTTCGTGAACTTGAAGCTATAACCTCGCTTATTCTATTTTTGGGTACAGCCTTGGAGAGATAAATCCTATTCAAAGCAAACTTTTCTCATGAATTTAGAAAGGACTAATTATCAAATTATCTCGAAGTTAACTTATTCATACGTGATGTTAAAAAACAAGGTCAAATCAAATTGGTTGTTGTAGATAGACACTATATTATAATCATGGTTTGAAGTTTGGAGGATGAGCTGGACACAAAGAAAGTGGCAAAAAGATAAGGTAAGGTTAAAAATTCAAGGATGAGACCTATTCTAGACCTATATTCTAGGTTAAGACCGATGTGTGGAAAATCACAGATTATTACACATTATCCCATTTATATACAGTTTCTTTCAATTGCTGATCAAACAGATTTTCTTTTTAAGTTTCTCTTTGAATAGATGCATTGTTTTACAACTTCTAATATCTTCAGGGATACTATACCAATATATATATATATATGCCTGCTCAGTGAAGCTCCTTTTCCCAAAAGAGTTGATATTGCTAGCAATTGGGGGTTTTACATAGGTAGACAGGTAGTGCTTCTAGTAGTGATAGTATTCGACACACCAAAAGATAATTCTTAACATAAGGCTAATATTCATTTCTTTTTATACTAAAAATTAACACATTTCAAAATTGTAAAGGTATATTAGGAAAACATCTTTGCAGAAACAACATTCAGATTTCTTCCTCTGGAGATGACTGACAGCCTTTTGTTTAGGAAGTTTGTAATATGTACTACATCAATTCTTAATACAAAACTTTCGTTTTATGAGATGCTCCTTTATGATATTATAATGATGATTGGGTTATAAAGCTAACTATAAAAACAATGGTAAATGCCTACAATTTTCCCTAACTTCTCAATTATTAACCTATTTTTGTCATTTACTATTAGCTAATAGGACACTCTAAGCCGACGTACTCTTTGCTATATTATAGGCTAACTTATCTATCTGTGTATCTCCATTAACTTTTGTTATATGAAATTGTCGGAGTTAGCTCATTGTTCAAGTAGAGAGGGACCTTTTTAGTTATGCCAAAAGTTTTCTAGTTTTCGGTGCAGTATGTCATTGAAATTTCTGTCCTAGTCATCTCATTCTGGTGAAAGAGCAGTAAATATTAAAGGCCATATGATAATGTCCAACCAAACCGACTATTACACAGAGCAGATTGTTATGTAATAACAGTAGTAAAAGTCAGAAATAATTCAATATTATTATCCAAGTATGTATTGTGATCCCATTGTATTTCATAAGCCCGGAACCCAAATGAAAATAAGGTTCTTGCTTTATTGAAAACGTCATGATGACAAAAAACCAACTCTAAAAAGTACTAATAGACTAATGTACTCTCAAGGTGGAATATCGCGTAAAATTATATTAACCAATAATAGCATTAGGCTGCAGTGCATAGCACTTTTATCTTAATCACAAGTGCAGAATTCTATTCTAATAAAATAATAATGGTATAGGAGTAGCCGTTCTTATCGATTCATCAAACATTTACGAAGCCATAAGGTAATGAATAGTTTTGTTTGTCCACTTTCATTTGTATATGGAATTTTTACAACTCTATTCAACCAAAACAAAACAATGACAAAAGCTAATTTCATAATGCATAAGTTGTGTAGTAATATAAAGCTATATTTATTGATGACATAAAACAATGCGGATGTAATTAGGTACTTACCAATTAACATTGGCATAGCAGACATACAATTGGGATTGTTAATATTTAAAATTCTTAGCGTAATCATCAAAGAAAATTATATCTTGCCCAATTAATTACTTAATATTAAACTAAGTACCTAAGTGGATAAATTATAAGTCCATGAGAACTGAATACAATAATATTATGTGACCATCAACAGTGCTTAGAATTGAGTTTGGTTTACCTTCACCTACGTACTAAATTGCGTCAGAGCCCCACAGCTAATCACTCAACGTCAAGGAGCATATACTAAGAATGAGCACCGTAGCTTTATATTTGCATTAATACAGATTGACACAATGACAAATGTAACCAAAAGCATTTTCTTTGTTTTGCTTTCACAATAAAGCTTTCTCCAGTGACGCCTGTCTTATTAACCTTTCTCTAGGTCTCTTCATGAACAATAGACGTTTAAAAATCAATTTTGGCTTTAGAAACTAGGACGGTGTAGTATTCCTCTACATTGACGTTTGCAAAGTGCCTATTGCCTACCTAGTTGACTTAGTTGAGTAGGGAAATACAAATGCACAGAAGAGAGAATTCCCTTTTGGTTGGCTGGATGAACTCTTTCCTGATATTACTACAGGTGTACCTAAATATCTCCCTAACTGCTTTGTATGAATTATATTGCGAGACAACGAGGCTTTTGCCAGACGAAAGGATCCTAATGAGTCGAGTTGGAGTCAGCTCTAATAAACAGCCAGCTATTTCTGAACTCTATTCATTGCAGATGCACAGGAATTTCCAAAATTAACGAGGACACGGTACAATTAAGCTTCATAATCGAACATTTGTTCGGAACCACTAGGAAAGGTTATAACAAAGCCCCTTTTCTACTAAAAATGAGAATGAGAAGTTAGAGCTGATGAACTAACTAGGGATAGAGATATTCATGCTTACAGAGCCCATTCGTTATCATTGAGACGTCTAATATAAAAGCAACAAAAATAATGAAAGTTTTATGATTATTTCACAGTGAAGTTTTTATGTGCACACCATGCATCCTCACTAGATACGTTATAAAACGAGGAAAAATTGCTAGAGAGAACATGGAAAAACCAAAGCGAGAAAAAGTAGGAATAGAATGCGTGAAAGTCATCAACTGGAGAAAGCGTGAAGTTGGTCGTTTTCATGTTCAGTGGCTGTCTATGCTAACTACAATGAATATACTGTAGCCAAACAAGCTAATGTAACAGCAGAGCGTAAATTATAACTTCATCTCCAGTGCCCCACTCCCAAATGTACTGGTGAATAGTTTAGTTTATGTTGCATGTAGTTGCTCGTTAATTTCCATATATCTAGCACTATCCAAATATATCACTGAACTTCTGTCTCCAGTAAAACTACAAGCAAAAATGTGTAGCTTTCGCACTAAAAAAACATTCTCTTGCTTTTACTTTTCCTACGTATTTTCCTGTCCCTGTTTTCCCTACTTAATAAAAACCTATGAATCCATTAGATGAACAAAAGACAACTTGATTTCCTCAAGGAATACAAAACTACCATCTACTAATATTCACAAATGAATGGGACTTTTTAAATCTGGTTTAATAGACACGGTTTGTCTTAATAATTTACCTTTACTATAGCACTTAGCTTGTCTCCTCTTGAAGGACTAGAAAAAGTAGGTACTTGGAAAACTTATTAGAATTTCACTTCTTTCACAAAAATACGAATCTCGTATTAGCAAAAGCAATTTTTTTTATGGAAAACTAACAAATCAAAAATGAGCGCGAGGAATGAGAACGAAAATGAACAAGGAAAATGATAAAAGATGGAAACAAAGGAAATGTCTCAAGTCAATATAAAAGGTTTTTAAAATTCGCCACTGCTAAATAACGAAAGAAAATGGAAATTGACGAGGGAAAATCAATTATTTTAAATAACGAAGAAGCTATGCTATGCTAGTGCTTTCAGAAGAAGATTGATTTTAGGAATTGCCTGGCACAGCAGCAAGAAAGTTATATCAATAATTTGAAGTAGGTAGAGTCAGAGTAAAAGTTAAGTTAGGTTTTCTCACCTTCCTTGCAGTTTTGCTGAAAATAGCTCTTCGAATGGTAGCAATAGTTTTGGCAATCGGTTTTAAATTAGTATTATTGGCTTGTTGTTGCTGCTGGTTGGACTGAATCAGAGAACTTTCTACGGTAACAATGGCATTGCCACTTTGCTGTTGTACATCGGCCAACAAAGGAACACTGGAAGGTTGGCCATGTCCACTAACACTTGAGCCTACACCGCCGCCTCCTCCATTATTGTGCGGTCCATTAGCTATCCCTTGAGGGCCTCCGCCACCACCGGCCCCACTGTGACCAACTCCAATCATCGGAGAGCCTCCACAATATTCGACTTCCAGGTTGTCATCCGTCACGACAACAGACGGAGGTCTGTTGTTTCCGAAGAGCTGGCTCACAGCTGTGGAATTCCTCCGGAGTTTCCGAGGATTGAATATGGCCGAGATCCCAGGCAGTTCTGGCCTGGATAAACGTCGTTTCGGGTCATTATTCATCCTGCATGCCTTACTCTACTTGCCTTGTCCGCGTCCCAAAAATCCTGCCCGAGCCGGTGCCAGAAGCACAGCGAAAATCAACTCCTCTCTTCTCCAGTAAGTACGTACATACATTCATAACATACATAACATAAGAAAGGCTTTCTGCACTACAGTCTCACACTCAGAACAGCCTCTTTTCTCCTTCTTGGCTAATAAAGCAACGCTTAGGCTACGCTCCTGCCACGCTCCGTCCGTGCTCCGTTCCGTTCCCTCTTCGCATTCACTTCCAGTTCCAGTCCTTCCCGTCTTCGCCTTCTCCTTCCAGGACCAACACATACATAATCAGAGCCATAGTTGTACTTTGTAGTGTGTTCAGTTAACTTAGGTACTCTGTGACTTGACTCTGCTGGACAAGGCTGGAGCATATCCAATACACACTCACAACAACACAACTCAACAACATTTCTACGTCCTTGTTCTCCAGTACTTTTCTCCGTTTACTCCCTTAACTTTCCTTTGCCTTGGCATCACTTCACTTCACTTCCCTCCATTGTTCTTTACTCCTCTCCCAAAATCACTAGCACTTACTCCTTGACTTCTAGGATTTACCACTTATAGATTACATCCATCCCACTCTTTCCTTTTATTTTCTCAACAAAGACAAATTCCGACAGTCTCCTTTAGCTATTTTTCATGTTGCTCCTCATTATGTACTCACTAACTGACTCACCAAGTCACTGCAGTCACCACTTATCCACTCTCATAATGAATCTTACGCCTTACAGCCCGTCAATCTCTGTCACCTAATAAAGGGATAAAGACATTTTAACTTTTTTCATCCATTACCGTTTGTCAGTTTACAATTTTTGCTTTGCCTACTACAAGGTAGTTTACAGTGTTAATACATTTGGTGAAGATTGGTTGTTGTGAGGGAGAGCTGTTAATAATTCCTACAATTACGTACACACATTATCCGTTTATCAGTTTCCCCCTAGCAAAACAAAACTCTTTCGATTCATATAGGTAAATGTTTATATTATTATTTTATTATTGTCAGCTCAGTTTTTTAATTATCAGTAGCATAAAATAAGGAATACATTCGTTTTGAGCATACATATTGAAGTTCAACATAAAATACTGAAAAAAGATAAACATTAATTTTAGGTACTACTTTTGTATGCAAATGTACGTATATTTGCATATGGGAAATGACTTCGATATTATATTGTGATTTTAGTGAACGAAACGCAGCCGTAAGACTGTTTCCGCTACATATTCAAAACTCACGCAATAATTTTTCCCAATTGGTACTACTGTATAATTGCTGGTAATACAAAGCTACTGTTAGTAATATTAATGTGAACTGAACATTTGGTTTGCCCTTCTGTGTTTGGGTTGCCCATGTCCATGTCCCTCAGAATCTCTTGACGTGGAGTTATTTTGAACAGTTATTGCAAAAGGTCAAGTGGTCTTTGTCGTGCTTACAGTCATTATGTCTAAATGCCATATATTTTGTTTCATATTTATATAAAGCTACTAGCCAACCTTCGTTATTAGACTATATGCAAATAGTCATAATAACAAATGTTGATATTAGCTGGCATCCATTTGCTGCACTTGACTATTGAAGTTTGCACAAAGCATATAAATGTTACTTTCCGTTTCCCCAAAAGTTAAGCAGGCTCACGTACACCATACACCTACCTAGTCAACATTTATGAGTGAAGCAATAAATAGTTGTGGTATCTTATACTGTTAATAGTAGGTACTTCTGTAGTACACACATAGATATGGCTACTATTTCGACCTTAGTTGCAAGTACTTTCAGATAAAGTGTCATTTACTCGTTGCAATTTAGTTGAACGATGTGCCCAAGCTTCGGCTTTTCCTACTAATCGGCAATGTAAGCTTCTTACGGTGAATTTCGTGCGTTCGTTTCACTTTCTAGGGGAGAATTTGAAAAACTTTCTCATTTTGTATGTAGCTAGATTTATATGATGATAAATATTATGTCGCTGCATTAGAAAACTTTTTTACTTAAGAAATTCCCAAGGATGTTACGCTAGAGACAATTGACTACCTACATATATATATATATATATGTATGTAGTTTTAGTTTGACTTGCATTAAAAGACTTCTAGAAATAAAGCAAATTGCGTAGTTTGCATTTACAAAGTTAACAAGGCGTTTCACATTTTTTTCACTCCAACTAGCTGGTTCGGTATTAATTTTGTTTCTCCATCACGATAATCAGGTTCGCGTTTGCTATGTTTCTATCTAGTTTGATTAATTTATTTATATAGAAGTTGGGTCGTCGTGCAAAGTTCTACTTTGCTGCGCACGTTGGGCCGGGTGCTACTATTACAACATAACATTATCCTCGTCGTTTTTGCCATTGTGCCTTGTCGCACTTTACGTATTGCTCCGATTCTGTCTCTCTCTGTCCTAGAGCATGAATATTAAATGCCTTATAAATGTCGAAAAGGCAATGGTGCTAGACTGTTTTCATAGACGAAGATTCCATTTAAGTTTTGCATGTGTATGTGCTGCATGCAAAATGTGAGCAAAAAGCCCACATAATGTTTGAGCCCAACCGACTGACTGTGCGACTCCAGAATTCAGTGCCAATTGTGATAGGAGTATTAAGCTTATAGTGCCATTCCTGAATATGTTGGCAATTTATTCCTCAGAGAGCTTCACTCAATGACTGTATAGTCTCTACCTGCCGTCAGTTCAGTAAATACTCCAATTTTCTATTCTGCTATTATTGTTGTTCCTTCTTACGGCCTTTTTATAGCCACTTTTGTCCCGCGTTTTTCCTAGTTGACAATTCTATATATCTGCAACTGTTTCTAATGCTTACATTTATACACGTTGGGGAATGAGTTCCTTTCCCTTATGTCAAATGACCTGTTTAAGTTTCTGATGCTAAGGTCTTTATATTTAAGGTGTGCAATTGATACCTGTCTTATGGTGCATCATCTTGGAATTACAGGAGTAAAAATAATTCGAGAAGGAGTTAGTACTGTAATGACGACACAAGAGTCCTTGTCCTGTCTTCCTTTCTTGAATCAAATATCATTGACTCACTTGCCTCGAGTAACTGGATATCTGCATATAAAAGAAAAGCACCTATAAATTATCAATGGACCAGGACCCGTTCCGGGAATTAGCTGGCTAGTTCAACTAAGTAAACAGGAATTAGCATTACAAAAGCTACCACCGACTATTATGGCCTTTGTGTATAATACGATGGCACGACAATGTCCACGTATTGATTAGCTTTCGTATGCCATTTTCTATTCCTTAGCTGTAAAATACAATGATCCCTTCCACTATCTAGTAAGACGTGTATTTAGCATTCGTCGACCTGTGCTAAACTTTTTTTTTCTTTAAGTAAACAATATAGCCAGGACAATATTGCTCTTACTATACTATTCAAAGCAATATGCAAATTGGCTCAATGATATTTAGCCGATGCTAAACACCATATTATAACATTCATGTAGTAATTCTCTTTACTCCACTTAGCAATCAAGTCCTTGGATTATTTACAGTAAGTGTTATACAAATAAATGATAACGTTTTTCATCCTATACGAACAGGCTTGTCTTATTCTAAGTCGCCGTCAGATCGGCCATCACCTCTTTAACCAGCTGAATAGCATTTCTGCTTTTCACGCCTAACAACACAGAAATCTTTTTCCATTTTTTCTGCAATTTCACTTGAGAAAAAGTAAATGTTGAGTAAAATGAAACAATATTACTGTGCGCCGGCGCATTTATAGCCATGGCCATTTCACTCTTCTCTTCAGTGAAAATATGGATTAACACGGCGATTTCTGATTATCTTTCAGTGAGCAGTTATGAGCAAGTGACTGCTCACAATTATGAGTCTTGAGGTCCTGGAGGGTCTTAAGTCTCAAAAATGTCAAATAGGCGGCAATGTGCAATAGAGTGACTAGAGTGAGTAGAGTTAAAACTCATATCTATTGTTAACACCAAAAATATTAAGATGTTTTTGGGGAAAAAAATGGACCCTTTTGTGCTCAATTAACAGTCTTGTATAGTTATATTCAATTCCAAATTCCAATCCTCATTTGACAGTTTGGCGATTACTAACAATCGAGTTTTGCTTGGTGTAACGGAGTAGGATAATACATCAATACATGCGTTTCGTTCTATGTTGCCTACCCTTAAGCATATTTTTGGCGATGAGTGTACATTTACAAAAGTTATTGTGAATCCAAAAATAAGGAATAAATATTATTTCTACCTAAAAGTAGATAAAAATTTCAACAAAGGAAACAGGATGTTCAAGAAAGCCTTCAAAATTCTTAGTTTATTTCCTTTAGCCATAGAAAATTATTTAGGTATAGACCTTGAAAGTAAAACCATAGAAAAGTGTAATTACTAGGTAGGGCTTTACTTCAAAGTTTACAAAGCAAATTATGACATAATTACCCAAAATGACCATTATATTATATTGGGAATTATTTGTCGCTTGCAGTGACTAAGATTTTCAATTATATTGTTGTTTATGAAGTGGGTTTGACATAAGTTGACCGTGTATCAATTTCTATGTCGTAGTTGGAATATACATGAATATATTTGCATGGCAAGTACATTGCAAGGCAATCGGCAATCCCAGCAAAATAATTATACGCACTTTATGGGATATTTAGCCTTCTCCCATGAATATTTTGGTTATGACTTGGGTCGAGTCATTCGGAAATTGAGTGATTTAAAAATCGCGTGTCCTATTCCAGTCAACTTTAAGTCCAGTCGACAAACTAAGTAATTCAATGGCTGTGCTTATCCTTTACCTCTACCCTGATTGGCCTTCTGATTTACCTGATGCCTTACGTGTGGTATCCTTTATTGTTTAGACTAGTAGAAATACATCGTTTAGAATATATATCTTACACTTTTCCTTCCTTTTCCTTGGCATACATACATTTAAGGCTTTTCTTGTTTTAGCCACTTTTCCAAGTTCAATTTTCTTATTGCATGTCTGTAAGAACAAAGAATGAAAAGCATGGGCAGTGTTTGTGTAGGAGAAAGCGAGTACTTATTACTCTTGCTCTGTGAATAACCCCGAGACGTGACTGTTGTATTTTTTTGCTTTCACCAAGTCACTGTCCATATAACAGAATAGTAAAATCGTTGGCAGACATTGTCTAAAGTCATAAATATACTTTGTATGTGTGTTTTAGTCGTAGTCAGTGCAGCTATAAGGAGATGATCTCATGACCACACAGGAAAAGACGCTCTATACGAACCACAAGTTGAAAATATTGATTACTCTGGTTGGCTTCTTGACTTGTTAAGAAACAGTTAAATTCCCATTATTCTAACAACCACACACTCTTCAATTCCGATTTCCGTTTAACCTTTTCAACTGTCCAATTTACTTTCTCTTGGAGCGAAGTAATTATTATCATTAATTTCCGTAGTTTTTCCTGTAACTACTTACGTAATTCATTCTAATCAATTAGTAAACTACGAAGTGTGGGTAGCTATATTTGAAATATGTACATACCTGTTAGTTTGTAGAAAGTACAAATCGTACAGTTACTCTCCTATGAGTAAAAGAAATGGAATTCACTTGATAATAAAAGCAGCTGATCAGGAATAAGTTGAAGAGAAAAAATATTTTTAGTGAGTTGGAAAGCCCGAAAGAGTTTGCCTTCCCCAGAGTAACAGCTGCAATGGCAATTATGTCTTTCACTGCGTTATTTCTTTGGTTTCGACTTGTTTACACTTTAAAAGGCAGTCCATTATTTTGCTCTGGAGCAACAAACTGTAGAATTTGATGAGGAGTTTGATAATAAATAGAATCGGGGCTTGGAGTGAGGGAATAGAATAATAATAAAATGCTAATCTGATTATATATTGGAATCAATCAAATCCTTTTGATTGTGTATAGTAGCAGTGTAGAATTTGTTGTATGACACCTGTCTTCCTGAAGGCACACTCCAAAGGAACATATAGGCAGAGAGTGAGGGAAAGAGACAGTGGGAAGGAAAGCAACGCAGTAGTCAGCGAGAGAAAGCAGTAGTATAATAATAACAGCTATTATGCGGACTGGAATGAAATGTGCAAACTACAATATTGATATAGGAATAATAGGAATGCACTGTAGGAGCGGACACCTTCTGAATGCAAACAGACTAGTAATATTGAATATGCTTAAAAGAGTGCTGTTGGTTGTGAGCCAAATGTTTTTTCCATCGGCTCTGATAGGATCGCAACCTATTGAGTAGAAAGAATTTGAGAGGAGAGAGGTGAAAACTGTGTAAGAGAGGGAAAGGATAGCGAATGTCGGCTCTGTTATTGTGAAACAAGCGGATTTTTTGTGAGCTCCCCCTGTGCCGAGACTGTTCGTGTGTGATGTGTCTTCTCAACCCAGTTTCTGATGTGGATGTAACTTGGATCTATCCGACTTGCTCTCTCTCCCACTCTTCTGCTTTCTACAACCACCACAACCCTTTTCCCTAGATATGACTATAGCAATGCAGCTCTGTGACTAAGGTGGGAAAACCATGTAGGCAAAAGTATGGAACAGTCTGTCTACCTTACTTTTAATATAATCTACGGAATATAATGTAGCACTGTCTGTCCCTTGATAGAAAAACAGTCGCTACGTCAATTTAATGCATATATGTATGCACAACTATAGCCTAATAGAATCATAGTCAGTTCCTGCCTGCCCTACTTGTGCTGCACTATCTAGAAACAACATTTATAAATGTAAGAGAGGTAGAGTGGGACACGTGATGTGAAATGTATGGACATACTCTCTACCCGCATAGGAAGGATGCCTTGCTCTATTAGCTATGGTAAGCAGACACTATTACCATAGAGTGCTCTATATACATAAGAATTGCACTAGTACTATATAGCAAACATTTAGCTAAGCATAGCATTATCATATAGGATATCAGCCACCTTTACTTCTATCCTTAATGTCTAATATCCTCAGATAATGCTACGACACTAATGGAAAACTACAGTAAAAACACTTTCTTTGGGATATGTTATTGTGTTTTGCGATTAGGTTTACGACGCTATCAGTAAACTAAAAGTTCATGGATATATGCTTTGCCTTACTTCTCTAAAACTACTTTCCTTGCCATCACTATGTTACTATGTCAAGCAGAGATCCTCTCTCCTGTGCAACTAGATGAGCTATATATATTCTACCAAGTTTAATAGCTGAGCCTCCATGCATCACTTACTTTTACACACTGTACACATATTCATTTCCTTTCTTCCTGTCTCCGTTATAGAGCCCTGATTGGACGCAAATCCCTTATGATTAGCCTACATCTACTTATTACTCCTGCAGCCAACTTTCTTCCATTTGATCCTGTTGATTGTTAATAACTGTCCAACATTAAAATCCACGATACAGGTCCTTTCACTCTAAATGACTAATAATACTAATGCATCCCCATACAAATCACCTCCATTCTACTAAAAGTGTTGCAAATAGCACCGAGCCAAAGTCAACTATCGACAATTGTAATGTAATGTTGGGATTTGAAATGGGTAAATTGCTTTCTTTAGGCAGAAGTTCATGCATTTCGTTTGTAATGAAAGCGCATGCATAGATTACTTGTGTAAGCAATTCTATCAACATGTGTCCAGACTTTTGCCAAAAGTTAATCTAGAACCTGCATCGCAGTCTTGTTCAATGCATCTCGAGTATTCTCGAGAGAGAGATTTTATTAAATCCAGATTAGAAGGATAAGACTTCTATACAGAATACAGAAAATACTTTTCGTATCCCCCATTCATATCCGCGAAAGCTGTCGCAACCCCAAACTAAAATTGTTTATATTAGTGTGACATATTTTTGCAATGCTTTGTTTTTATCAACAGAAGATTTCTGAAGGCTATACGTAGAAAATTTGAAAAGATAATATAAATGTTCTGTACAACAGTATCATCTGCTTTAGTCTATAGTGGAAGGGAGTAAAGTGTAGAAAACAGATTTTCTGCGTATGCTTTCTATTTCGCTCATCTATGCAGTTATGTATGTCTGTTATGAGAATGTAACAAAAGGAATGAGTAGTTGGTGGGAAGAGACTATAAGTCTGTAGTACAGCTGATAGGAAGTTCCTAGCTATTTGTATCTGTAGCGAGTAAATGGCACCCGCATTCCACTCATGCGTTTCAGTCTTCCTTTCCTTTTCGTCGCTCTTCCCGACTCCGGCTGGAGTTGAACTGTGAATTTCCAAGTTGATGTTTTCCATTTGGTTTCGCTCCGTTATTATGCTCGATTCCATGCTCGGCTTTCTCCAATCTCAAATCTAAAAAGTAATGGCAAGCCATATACATCTACGTATCTGTACTGTAATGTGCAACTTTTCCCTTCGTGTATCAAATATTGCTTTGGAGTTCGCACGCTTCCTGGCAGTTTTATTATTGTATTAGCTACTCCTCGCTAGGATCGAACAAAAAATTATGTCAGTTCCCGACGAGCCTGCTTTCCATCCGACTCCACTTAACTTCTACAAGAAAAGCAGATTCTCTCTCTCTTACTACATCCTCTCATTCCCTTTAGAATAGAAAAAAGTGCATCTTTAATAATGTGCACAGGCTTGCTTTAGTTTTTGTATATCTTCTTGTTTTCTCCACAACATTTTGCACACGCTTATAGGATTTAAAAAATCGAGTCAACCCTCTGGTGCCGAACTGGGATAATATTTATGTATGCAATGCATTCCCTTCTGTCGATCATCCTACACATAAAATGCATTTAATATTGTTGCAGCATTTGTGTACCCTTAGATTAGACCCTGAACTTTAAATGAAAATGAGGAAAGCAGGCTACTTAATTAGCGGTGCTTATCTTCAAAGCTGTCTATTTAGTAAAAATCGGAACATGTCGGTTGCGATTATCCTGTCAAAATAGTACCTTAGTTAGTTTAATGTATTTCTAATTGTTTTCCCAGAGTGAAAATATACAAGTATTCATGGGTGTTTGAGAATGTTCTAGAGACAAGATAATATTATTATGTAAGTGCTTATTGTCGGACACCAATAACATGTTTGAACCATATAGGTATCCCTTTTTTCATAGAAGTGGAACGTGTGCAGCAGTTATGGTACCTACAATGGCTACAAGTACAACAACCTAGATTCGGTGGCTAGCCTACATTCTGCACTAGCCTAAACTTAGGGATGCCAGCTATTAAACCATTATATGCATAGTTCAATTGAAGTACTCACACGATGAACCTAAAATAATATATAGTGTTTCCATGTACCAATGTAAGATATAATGTAATGGCTCCTAACTTTGCAAAAATGTAGAATATTTAGTGTACTTATAATATTATAAGAATTAAAAAAGTAGAATGTTTAATGTTATGAATTATGAATGATAGAATATTACCATTCTTGAGTAATAAAGTTGTTTCATGCTGTTTTCATACAACTTTTACTTTCTGTTGCCTTCGTCTAAACATAATATTATACTTTGGAGTTGAATTAAGCCTCCTTTTGCATGAAAATAAACTGAAGACCACAACAGTAGCACGTAGTGTAAGTCTAGTTAGTTAACAAAATTACTTATGATATATATATTGAGTGTCAAAGTATGCTTTCTGAATATAAACAAACAATCTGGAAAATGCGAAGAAAACATCCTATGACGGTTCTTATAAATTTCAAGGGCAATATGTAGCTCCAAGGATGCAAGTGTACTACGTTATTTTCTTTTCTGAAATGACTACACACGACTAGGACTAGGCTTAGCCTTATTTGTTCTGATATATACTAATGTAAAAAAGGTTTGCTCATGGTAATGGCTTAGCCTGACAAGCTCCAACTAAAACTGGAAGGAAAGATCCGGTTGGAAAAGCAGAAATCAATGGAGTAGATATTTTGGCAAGACATCAAGGAAGCATTTCTAAGCCAAGTTGCTTAAAACTAATGCTACATATAAAGACATAGCAATAAGTAATTCCTTTCTTGGCTAAGCATTAAGTATGAACGAGATTGGTCATAGGAAAATGTAGTCACTTAGTAGATGGAAATAAAAAAAACATCTTATACATTACGACGAAAAAACAGAGCTCTTTGACTATATACTAAGAAATGAGTATTACGTATACAAATGTTGGACAAGGGAGTAAATGCTATTTATATATATTAAGGGCACTCAACGAGAAATGGTGAAAGCATGGTGAAAGCAAAAAACTGGAAAAAACACAACGAGGGACAAAGGCCAAAAGAAATTTAGCAAGTCAAACCAGCCTGAAGGAAAAGGCCTTATCCATTCAGGACAGGAGCCTAGCAAAAAAATGAAATAGAGTGGAATAGAGTCGCCTAGTTGGACGTCAATGTAGGAATGCAATGCGAGTAAATGTTGGATCAAGTGCAAGGGAATTCTGCCAAGCCAAAATAGGTAGAGCCTAGCGAGGAAACAGCCTGGGCTCTATTATGATGGACTTACAGAGAAAAATCAATTATTTTCTGGATTGGAAAGGAAGTGGAGGGAGATAGCTCGGGAGCCTATGAAAGGCCCGACGTCAGCTCTCCACAGTAATCAAAGAGAAAGTCCTTTCTGTCAGCCATGAATCTATTGGCCACAAGGCCAAAAACTGAATCAAACCCAAACGATGCCTACCTTCGTTTTCAAATTGAATCATATCTATACATCTACTTCACTTTACTCTTTGCTGTCTTCAGTGAGTGTCCAACGTTTGATTAGCGTGTAGCCTTTTCATTCTGACTACATACTTCCTCTTTATGACAGAATGCAATGGAACACCTTTCTACCTGCGGTCTAACATTTTCATTTCACGTTTCACTTCCTTGTCTGCCATCACTGGATGAGTCGGTTTTCATATACCAAATAATTATGTTATCTTCCTCGACAAATACTAACACACCTAGGGCCCTTACTAAGCCTGCCAATGCCAACTAAACTATAAAAACGCAACCATTCTAGACGCAACTTATTTAAAATGCTCAATAAATTGCAATCCAATATGACGTAACTTGTTAGCAGTAAAACGTTCTGCTAAATTCTCAGTTGAAAAAGTGTGTGCTCAATAGTTCTTATCTTTCCATGTATAGATATGATATCAGAAGTGAAAGTAGCACATAATTATAGAAATAGTATATTAATATCAGTGTCATGGCTGTGGATTTGACATACCTTAAGAATTCTAATAAAATGGGCTTCCCTCTCTCGGAAACCAGATACAATACCGATAAAAATATCGTTATTAAATGTTCTTCAGAGAATTTTTTCAAGACCTTAGGAATTAACGGCACAAGAAATCCTAGCATACGTTTTATATGGAATATTAAAGTACTCGTAAACGGGTTTCACAAAATGTATATCTTTAATACACCCACAACTTTATTTTACTGAGTCACATCAAATCGGTCACTTAATGATCATGTATTACGAATGACACATTGTACAAATAATAAATGTTGACCATCTAAAAACAACTGAAAAAATCAAGAGTCAATACAGTTTCATCAAATTTTGAAATTCTATATAGAAGATTAATTTGCTGTTTAATCTATATACATTGCAAGAAACGAGTAGGTAGTTTACTAATCTCTAGATAGGTACATAAAATAAACTTAGTGAAGTAATTTTTGCAAAACAATAGCAATATTCAGCCCCATGACTTGCTACAACCAACCAATGCGATATAACTAACAGCACAATTAATATATTCGAAAGCAGAAAATTGAATACTCAGAATAACAACATTTTTTCTTTCATTACACTTGACTTCACACATAAGTTTATAATGTATAATGTATCTGTAATCTGTAAATTGTGTGGATTGGAGTTTCCGAGTGTCCCCCACACGTTGCAATGCGATTATGTTATGATTATGGTAAGCTGGCACCTGTTTGGTACTTTGGTTTTTGGTACCCAAATCGACAAATCTACTAATCAGTCAACGTACTTATTTATATTTTACATACCTATGCATTTAATAATTAAAATATCAATCATAGCTGCTCAAAAACAATTTCTGAGCATAAGCAATAATAAGCATTATCATATGCAATATGCAACCCATTTAAGAGCATTATGTGCAACATATTACAGATTATTTACTACAAAATCAATTTGACAATTCGTTATTATCAGTTCGGAAGAATTTTTAAAAGCAAATTTTTTCATTTCCCATTTTATTTTCCATTTATCAGTGGGCTGCTATACATACTGTTGTATGCTAGCCCTTTAAATGCAGGTTTCAGTTTCAGTGAACTAAAAATTGAGTGTTAACTACGCTACTATATGCACTGAAAAAGAAATCAGACTCTCTATTTCAGTCAGTCTAGGTGTTATACTTAGTACAATTGAATTGACGTTAATCAGTCATCTGAAGAAATTACAATTTAGTATTGAATTGGAATTGGAGGTGACCCATTTTAAAGAATGTGGTGAAAGTCCGTAGGTACACATAATTCACTGTAAACAAAAATAATATTACCGGCCATTTTAATGATTTTAGTTTCATTGTAATATAATTTTCCAAGAACTCATAGTAATAACCTTCTAATGGGCAGACATAAAGCATAGAAATGCATTAGTAACGCACTATGTCTAGACAATAAACGCGTGTTCACTACTTCACCACTTACAACAACAAAATAATATACCTACGTGTGATAACATAGCCTTCACTCTAATAAGGCTCATAATTGGCAAATTATTGTAATTTTAATATGAAATAACGTTTTATCTTATCTTGTTGTTAAATACGCAACGAGCACGCAAATTTCATATCAAGTTTCTACTGTATTTATGTAGATAGGTGTGACGTGTAGCTAAAGTAAACCATCAGGGCCAGACAAAACTCAGGGCTCAGACTTATAAAGTTGGCCGAAATAATACATTCGTATATTTAGCAATAAGTACACCCGACACTGAATCATTTCTGATTCGCTTTCCCTTCGACAGACAAACAGACGACAGTTAAAAATCTGTGTACTATACGCTTATATGTATATGCTACAAGCTATAATATACTGCAATATAATTATTACCTTCTTTCCATCCAATACAAAATTTGAATTCTTAGTCTAATCTTTATATATTTCAGTTAATCTACGCGTAAGCTATAGTCACTTGGACTTACCTTCCAATTCATTTTCTTATACAAAAGCTAAGTTTACATTACAATTCCATTACGAATAGGATTAATATGATATAATATATAATAATATTTCGTTCGAATAATTTGTATTTAGTGTAATGCCTATAATACGAGCACGATAAGTAGCATAAACAGCATAAAATTGCTATTGTTTCTAACTTTCTACTTTCACTTCAAAGAAAGTTGACAGAGACGTCTCTGTACGACTTGAACATACTATCATGTCTTTATCCATCTATTTAGATAAATAGCACAGATAAAGCTGCTAAGAAATCATGTACTATTGATACTGGCGTTGACCAGAGACCAACTAGGTTGCTATTAAATACATTAAAGACGATTGTATTCTGTTTAACGATTTTTTAGTACTTAGCAGTCACTGTAGTTTTGTGCATCATTGAAATAACAACAAAAATGTATTGAAATGTATCGTTATTATTATTAAACTGTTAGCCAAAACGGAATTTTCTAATTTTTAATATATAGTTTGTATTTCTCAGTAGTTTTGTATTTCATTTCGTTGATGCACTGGTTGAAGATTCGTATTTGATTGATGCTAATAATATGGAGTTGTTTATGTATTTTATCATGCTTTTTCTAATTATTTGAAGTTTACTGTTTTAGTCTCTTACATCGCGTAAAGTGACCAATTAGCCTGACATTTTCTTGGGTTTTCTACAAATAACATTAAAAAGGAGATAAGATGATGATGGGTGTGCGAAACTGTAAAAATCAAACTGCTGAAGTTACAATTATAGATACAGACGGGAAAAGAACTGTTTAATTACATTTAGCACAATCTAGGTATGTATTAAAACTTTGGTCTATGTTACTTGTTTTACGTCATCAAGGTATACTCATCAAAAGGAGAAACTTATAAGTTTCTGAATCCCTTATCGGTTTTCACAGGTACACAAACATGTTACTTGTTACTGCTCTAATAATGAGTATCTGTGTTACAAGATACCATTTTAGATACAGACAAATAAAATCAAATAATGTTTAGTTTAGGTATGCTTTTTAGATTACATACTAGTTAGAGGGACTGTTCTTACCTATTATTACTTCTATAATTGTAAGTAATTACATAATTATTATTTGTATCCACATAATTGGGTACGCAGTAGAATTTCTTACATATAAATATCCGGGTACTCTGTAAGTCGAAACTATTTTTGTTGTAATTTTATTTGTAACTGAAAGATTTCCGTTTTTTAATGTTTTGGATAGTTTATCATCCGCTTCGTCAGAAAGTATAGAATTAAAGTAGCGCATCATACTGCTATAATGGTAGATAATATGTATATAATGTGTAACAAGTCTAGGAAAATGAGCCATATATTTACGTATTATTGTACGTTTATTTCATAGTTTTTAATTTTCCCCCCGACTTTAAGGAAGTTTTCACATCGTAGGTCACATTTTTTAAACGAATCAACAAAATAAATATGATTGTTACATTTAAGGTAACTTCTAAAACAAAATTTATACATTTTATAATGTTCATGATATACGTTTACTCTACTTTAGTCTACATTGCATTGTCCAATAGTGTAAGGTTACATTCGAAAAAAATTAAGCCACGACTTTTAGTATGAATGACAGCGCTTTTCAATGATTTACCCTTACATGAGTCAGAGTATTCATTTAAAAATGAATCTTTTCATAGCCAAAGGGAGAAGGAGCGACAGTAATCTATAACTAATATAGAGAACTCACGTAATTGTGATATCATATCTAGCTAGCTAAGTATAGTATACTTAACGTATAAAAGTAAGAGTAGATAGTGAGTTAATTCCTAGATTAGCTAATATAATAAAGTTTCATATTTGGCACATAAAGATATTTTGTAGGACCCCTCTTGGGGGCTTCTTCCTCTCCTCACTATTATTACCATGTATATATTTCAGCTGGCAAAAATAATTACTAGATAAATTGCCGATAGCCGCTGGCACGTTTTCATTACAAAATCTAATAATAATACTAACTCCTTACAATATTATTCATCAGCTAGTTGCTAAAAGGAATTACAGAGCAGTATTATATTTACTTGTGAAAGTGGTAATTGCTTTTCAACTTTGAATAAATATCTCCAAAGTATTTACCCTCACTCAGCTAGTAGTATTTGAACCAACTTTGCCGTTTGGACAATAAATATTCTTTTTTCGCGATTCTGGCTCCTGCTCTTTAAATCTCGTTCTAAATTAAACTATCTTGAACACAATAAGAGAGTATACAGTACACACTTTCCCATTCTAACAGTACTGTAATATAGATTGACCTCTGACTCTGACCACAATAAGCAAATATTATATAGATGGATACGGGAGACTTTGCTTATCAGATACAACTTCAAAAGTTGAGACTGATGAACTTAAATTCCAGTAAATTTGCGTCATACAACTTCATTTTTTATACCTTTACGTATTGCAAGCTCTATCTTGCAATGCGACTCAACTTTTTTGTTGAAGTTACGGCCTAAATCTAAATTCATTGAAGATAGATCTGTAGCTAGATATTATTCAATAGCTTTATAGCAATAAAGTAACACACTATACAATAATAATATGTATGTAATATGTAGGAATCGGTATGGTAGGTCTTTAGGTACTTACGTATGTTTGTGTAATCCTATATTTATTGACGCAAACACAAAAATTATTCGATACGAGTACGAGTATAGGGATTGCGACTCAATACCAGACAAATAATTTATTTATGACATTTCAGAAGTTTTCTAATTATAAATTTCGCAAATTGTGGTAGTAACTGACTCATATGTAGATCTATAATTACATAATATCTGTATATTTGAAGGTATTAATGGTAGTCTATATTAGTGAACGCATTTAATATAATGTTATCTCCACTTATTTAGATATTGCTAACTGTAAGTAAATATTGTATCATACTTTTATGTAGACATTTTATAATCATCAGCGTATTTCATTTCACATTCTAAATCCTTGCTAATGAGAATCCACACCAACGAGTCTATCATTCATTTGTGTTCACGATACTACTGACCGCAACTAGCTTCGCTTTTTGAGTCTTCGATATTGACTTTGTAAGAGAGAACAGAGCCTGCCAATCCTCGTGTGGAAGCTGCAGCATCATCGATCGATAGACATACGGAAGCCGTCTCACTACTTAGACTATGACGCTTTGTAGAGTTGACGTCAGCTTGAATCTCTAATCTGAAATCAGGAAAAAGAAATGAGTTCAGTCTTTGCAAATGACATTACATTTGACAGTATATGCAATTGAACGCATTATTACGAACAATTACATTTACTTTCAATAACCATTTCAAATAGCATACACCAGATGTGCTAGATATCATAATGTAAAACTTAACAGGATGGTGTTTTTACTTATTGTGCGATGGGGGGTGGCTGCTGGAGCCAACGCTACCAGTCAAGCTGGCTCCAGCCAAAGCGACAATACTGGCAGACTCCCTATCTGGACTCGAACCGCGTGGCGCTCGACCACCAGCGGATGAAACCACTGAAACCTCACCAATGGACGGAGCACCACGACTGGAACCGAAATCTACACACAAAATATTCCATTAGTTTAAAAGAAATAATAAAGTTGACACAAAATGACAGCATGTTCAAATACTATCATCACTCCAACTCCATGCATTTTTGACGTAGTAAGAGTAATAACCACAACCACATAAATAAATAAAAGAGCTAGCTAGACACATTAAAACAAGAACTGGGTCGGCTTAAGAAAAATGTATATGTATGCAGTACATAGACAATACACACCATTGCTGCGAGTAGATTGTCTTGCAATTCCATTGTGAGTTATGATGGCTGATGGTTCTAATGACTCATTATCTTCATCGAAATCCAGTCGAACCCCGGATGACGAAGTCGTCAAACCGCAACCACCAGAGCGACATAAAGAGATTGGCACAACGCCGTAAACATAAGCGAGTAAAATAGGTACGCCTAAACCGACAGCCAAGCCAGCAAGAACTGGAGAAATTACGATGGCAGCCACAACTCCTCCTGTCACTGCGATGTTACGCTTATGACGAGCTGCATTTTTCATTTTGTTATGGATCTTTCGGCCAACCCAAACTGGAATTCCTAATTCAAAGAAATACATTTTATTCATTAAAAATCATATCTTATAAACATTCCATTTTTTATTAATATCCGAATTGCATATCATATAAAACAAAATATTCATTAGTTATAAAAAGTAAATTCATCAACAACAATGCATCTATACAGTTATATCTTTGCACCTATGCAGACGTGTCGTTAGTGATTTCAGAACGATTTTTTCTTTAAACTAGACTTGTGGATATTCTAAAACTTATTTTTCTATTTCCTGCTGTCTACTATTTTCCTTCTGCTCAATAACTGAAGCTACATAAATTGCCCTTTCTTTACTTTGATATTGTGGATGAGATCAAATATCCGATTCAATTATGAACTTACAAAAACTCTGAAAACATTGAACCCCTTCCTAAAAGTTTTTTCATATAATATGCAATTACTTTCGAAGTATCTTAGAATCGCAAAGATTTCAGTTGTTACGATAAAAAGATACGTTTCTCTGTATCTGCAGTGTAAACTAGTGCAAAATATCTAATAACACTTGTTAACCAACAGCTCCATTACCAATCACAGGAGAACGAAATATTAAAAGACGAGCCACAGTCATAATAAACATGTTATATGTGTGTTGAATTTTTAATGATTTCATTTGCATACCTACACTATACACATTTTATGCTAATTTTTTCATTTTTCTACAATATTACTCACCTAAATATTTCAAAAACTATTGATGTAAATGGTTTTTATGATTAGTTTTTTCTTAATGTGCAATGTAAATCATGCTACTTCTGCATTTGAACTACATTTACAGAAAATTAATAGGTACTATATTAGCATTACATGTTTCATGGACGAAAATCCTACAGATTATTTTACTACCCAAGGTGCAGGCAAACGTTACGCGTTGCTCACCAATTCACAATATCTAGCAACCTTTGAACAATTGTAGCTATAGATAAAATTGATTCCTTTCTAAATCTAACATTTTTTAAAACTTGTATTCCTCCGACTAGAAATGAAATATTCTGTAAGTAATATTCAGTATGGTGTAATATTTCCCTTTCCTTTTCAAAAGTACTTCCGAGTTCCGCATATCGCAAAAATCATATTGAAAGCTATTAGATTACTTTCCTTTGTGCAAATCTAGGTAGTATGCATTTCTATGTAACTACCTGTAGTATACTATACGCTACGAATGCATTATTACCATTTCAGTACAGGGTGAAGTCTTACTGATTAGAGGATAATACAAAGTTGACTTTGACTTCATTTCATTCACAATTTATATTCATCTTTTCAATACTGAAGCTATACAAATTCGTTCCTTCGGAAATCTAATATTTTTCTTGAATCTTGATTGAATTTCGCAAACTGTAGAAATAAACTATCTACAACGTGATTTTACCTTAGCTGCAGAATAAACCTGTTACGAATGTGCACACAGTTCCCAGATATCACAAGGTTACTTATTAGATTACTCCTCTGAGAATATTGTAGATCTCCACCAGTAAGATATGCATTCGTAATAATATGCTATATCGACATATATAGGAATTATTATTACCAATAATCATGGCAGGAACAGCGATTCCAGCGACTAGACCAATTCCTACAGGTGCACCAACTAAAGTTCCTAACTGCCACATCAGTTTCTTCTTCCTTGACCATGGCTTTTTCCCCCAGAATGTACATCCAGATGGGCTGAAGGGACAAAATTACAAATTGTACGTTCACTTCTACATAAAAATCTCTGTGCTTCGTTTTAACATAATTAAAAACTGACCTAAGGTAGTGAAGATCAGAAACTTCTTTCATACAAAGCCAGCAAAATTCTGCTCCACAAACAGCACACGACATATGATTACAGGAACCGTCATTCATTTTTACAATAAGAACTTGACACCGAGGACATGGCTTCATTTCTTCTCTGAGGTTCGTTTGAGTCTCACTATTCAGTTTGGTAGTTACAGTGGAAGTCACTAAAAGGTCAATGTTATCGGGGGATCGCTGAGCTCTAGCAGCATCACAGGTCAAGTTAGGATGCCACAGTTGCTTGCAATGGTAACAGAATGCTGTACTGCATCCCGGACGTTCACAGAGCAGTCGGGGACAACTTGCACAACCTGCAGCTATCACAGCAAACCTAAATTGGTACCAAAAAGTATATGGTTAAGTATCGAACTTCATCTGTACATATTAGGCAAATTATTATAATTAACAACAGCGATAATTTTTAATATAAATACCCGCAATCAGGCGCGGGACACCATCGAGCATCAGGTTCCATCGCCAAAACGCGACGTAACATAAAATCCTCATACTTGGACATGAGATCTGCTTCCCCAACCAAAAACTTGATGTCTAAAATGGTTTAAGAATAAAAAACTTAATAATCTTGGAATGAAATTCTCAGGAAGTAAAAAAGTAATAGTAGCGCTACACAGAATAAAAATAACATTCAAAACAAATGATTCGTTTAGCAATTGCCAGTCACTGAATACAATTTTTCTCAGTATACTTTCAGGAATTAATTATTAATAGAGTCAATAACAAAGATATTTGTAGTAGGGCTATTAGATTATTTATAATCTACTTACAAACCTAAGCACATCAAACGTTTTGAAACAAACAGACTGAATTGCATATTGTCCGATAGTTATTCACGATGCTCATTCTGAAGAATGTATTAAGTACTCCCCAAGTCTAGGCAGAGTGTTTACTACATCTGCATAAAATAACGAATTTAAATAAATTCATTCACTATTGAAAAGACGAAAATTCCAAAGAAACGTAGGTACTGTGAATTTTATCGAAGACTACGATTTCTGTGTTTTCGTATTATTCTTAACGTTGATCGCTACAATGATAATTTTGTCTCAAAACACAAAATAGATATTAAAAAGAAAGTTTATTACAAATGAAAATCTATGCGAGATAATTATACTATGATATTATATAAAGAAAGAACAGTTAGGTTTCCAATTTTGTCTATCTTGGAACAACTTTGACTAAACTTAATAACTATCTGTTAAGGCACCCTTCAAAAATAGATAACCTGGGAAAACAATCCTTCAGCACTAATAATGCGACATTATTAATTACCATTTGGATGGAGTGGTTTTGAGCACTGAAAGCAAGTAAGATTTATTCTCGATTCTGTGATTTGAATTCGAAGGTATTCTTTCCAGCAGTCAGAACAAGCTCGATGATGACAACAGGAGATTGCAGGAAAACTATCTACAGATCCATAACATAGTGGACATTCGTACAGGCCATTCGAAAGCAACTGCGGTTCTATGTAACAGTCAACTGTTACGACATCGGAAGCTTCTGATCCCGACCCACCTTCCAATCCTTGGTCCGAATCGCTAACTGTTAGACATTATTGGTTATTAAAATAATTACACATATCAACACTAATAAATTAAAGAAATGTATGAAAGAAACCACATTTAAAATAAACTCACAGTTGCGTTTTTTATTATAACTGAACGGATCTTTAGCCCTAGTAGCCGTGGAAGGTAAAGGTATATTAGCATTACTGGCACCCGCAAGAAGATTAGTACTAGTCAAAATATTTCTAAGAGAAAATCTGCTTCCTCTGTTCGTCTTCACTTTCCCAGATTCTTTTTTCTTCGTCATTTTGGCGTTCCGTGTCCGTCGGACTAAATGGAGTCTTTATTTTCGGTTTTTCAAAAGAATTTTTTAGTTATTATTGTATGCAATTTCAAAGTTTATTTTATGTTTTATAACTAATAAAATAATAAACATATTATGTGAATATGTACGAATGCAGAAAAAATATTGGGACGATTTACCTTTAACGCTTACTCCTTGAGCTGTGGCACCCAACTTCAAACTATTGCTTAACTTGGTTTGCAGAAATACTTGTTAGGAATTGATGATAATAAATTAGTACTCTAGTACTATCATTATCGTCTGAAGATTCTACAAAACAAACAAAATTTATTACTACAATTTATTGCTCAAATAGTTTTCACATAGATAGTATTAGTACAAAAGTTAAGAAAGGAGTTCACGTATCCTAGAGAGACAGCTCTGACTATGAAAATTCCTGTTATCTTTTTTGGGAGAAATTCTATTTTTCCTAGAGTTTTTGACGTATAAAGATAATCTTGACCTTAAATGACTTGTATAATGCTCCCTCACAACCCTATATATGCTAACTTTCATCGGAGATATAGCAAAAATCAAAAAGGTATTTATATCTCCAAAACATAGACGAAAGTCATCAACAATGGTCTATAACGTTATAAGAGGGAGCATTATACGAATCAGTTTAGATCAATATTATCTTTCTACGTCAAAATCTCTACGAGAAATACAATTTGTTCCAAAAAAGTATGACATTTTTCCATCTCATACTACATTGGATTATGTCTTGGTTTTTAGCTGTCTTTCTTAAATATGAATTAAATATCCATGGAGATTTTGCTAATGGGAGGATTGCCAATGAATGACATGAACGGCTGTCTACGCCCACCTTAAGATTTTTCCAGTACGTCATTAGAATGTCTATAGATGTACGTATGTATAAAACTGCCACATATAATAATTTAAAAAAAATATGAGCTGGCATGCAGTTTCAAGTTCCTATCTTTGAAACTTACACATGAGACCGCGACTGCATTAAAACAATTTTATAGTGAGAAGGAGGGTTAAAGAATGACGGAATTCTAACGCAGCTTGCTATGCTGCACTTGCTGTGACAAAATGAGTCATTTTTATTTCTGTAGCTTACGGAAGTTCTACGATCGAATCGAATACCTAAAGGCAAGCGAAGAACAAAATAATCTACAAACAAACCTAACACCAAATGACAATCATTCATTCGGTTGTACATGGTAATATGGTATGATATGGTACATATATGAATATATATGATATATCTTTTATATTTGCTACATGACTCATAATTAACTTTGTTCCACGTTTTCTTCAGTCAGTTTTATTTTTATAATTCAGCCAAGTAAACTGACGAGTTTTGCTCAAAATAAAAGTTCTGGTGTCTAGTTTATAAATGAAAAATGAATCTTTAATGCATAGAATTAGTAGCGTTCTTTTTACTTCACAATTTTTAACAAAAACGTTTTGCTATTTAAAACGTACCGTTAAATAAAAACTTGCAGTAAAGTAACAGTGAACTGATGTCAATTAATCGTATAATACAGGCAAATACATGTTTTCATTTCCTTGAATCTTCTTTTTATTTGAAAATATTATTATATCCGAAAGAAATTATCTGACAAGATTGACCAAATAACTGATGTTTTTCACAAGATATTCACATCTAGTTTGTAAATGACCGACAAGACTATTACCGACCATACCTAAGCTAACCTAATAAAACCAGTAATAATTTTTAGTTGATAGCTTGAAACTTACTTGAAGCATTCAAATTGTAATCGTATTGAACGAAGGAGGAGGACAGGTGGATGTATAGGATGTCCAATTTGAACCAGATCATCCACTAATTAGGGCTTCTGAATCGTCCGGGGGGTCCAGATCAATGTAGCTCATAATGCAAGTAAGGAAGGTGAGCCAATCCAAACCCAAATTACAGGAAATGTGGGATAGCTGTCAATATCTGTCAATTTGATAAAATTAAAATTCATTGTCAATTGTAGTAATACTAATAATATATTATACTGAGATTTTGATTTGTTGCTCAAACTATGAACTATATTTTATGTATATGTTATGTGATTTTCAGTGATGTTATCAATAAATGTTATCTGTTTTTCTATAGGTTGTGATTGTGGCAAGTTTGATATCATAATATATATTTACAATACTCACTTTAATTCAAGAAAAGGTAATTGTTTCGAGGGCTTTTGTTTTTACACCTTACGTATGCACATTTTAATTTACTGTTTCGTTGAACTTGCAGTTGTTTGTCACTGATGACTGACGGAAAATCTAATCACCAATAATATGGATTTACGTCTTCTGTGTACAACAAATTGTAAAAAAAATAAGTTTTACACATGTCATGTACACGGTTTTATTTCGTTGATTTCTGTCTGCTTTGCTGCTTTTTTAACTTTGACCGGGGTACTGAAAACAAAGTGCCTTCACAAACTAAAGTAAGTAAAAACTAAAACCAATTAGCAATGGTCCCTGTCTTTGCCTCGAAGTTTTTCCTACTTAAAGTTGTGACATGTGTAGCTATACACATTTTTAATAATGACCATTAATTATATTTTGTAGAAAATTATACGTATAGGCAAATCAGACATATGTCTCTGTAGAAAACTGGTATGTTTTTGTAATGAATCGAAATTGTAGGAAACGAAATAATAACATAGTAGTTGTGATATCGAAGTAAAAGTATATAAGCTCAAAGTTAGAAAACATTCCAATCTTCGTACCTTTTAGGAAGGTTCATTATTTTCTCTTCTGCAAACAAATCTTGTTAAATGTACAAACATCGTTATTAACTCCAACTCTTTCTAACACAAGAAATGGTAATAATTTAATGTTGATGAGTTACTCAACTATAGTAGAAGAACAATCAAGTAAGACAACGTTTCAAACAACTCTTCTAACATTGCAATAGTCAGAGAAAGGAAATTGAAGTATTACAATACAATGACAATGTTGAATGTAGATGTGTAATTAAATCTTTTCATATTTTCATTCCTTATGCAAGCAGACAGACAGACAAGACGGTAAACACACAACTGTTTTCTCCTATAAAGATTTTAAAGGAAGACACAAGTAACAAGTATGCTGCGTAGAAAACCTTTTTCACTAGACGAAAATGCAAATTAGTATTGCCCTTTAATTTTTTACTATTAGGTGAGAGCCTATTATGTGTAGGAATAATGTGTTATAACTTTACGGTACTTTTCAAAGGATGTTTTTTCATTTGTAAACTAAAGCTAAGGCAAATCAGTCTTGCTTTTTAAGTTAGTTGAGTATTTAATAGCTAAACAATTACCGTTCACAGTTCACTTGAGTAAAGTGTCATCCAGAGTCGAGAAGACTAGGTAGGATAGAAGAACAATGAACGAGGAGACATAGCAAGATCAGAAGAACAGGTAAGTAAGTTGATTATTGAATGCGTGAGAGCGTGAGTAGATAAAGTATAATTAACACATATGTTTACTACACACGGTGAACTTATAGCTATCCCCTTTAGACACTATTTTCTTTTTTACTTTTGTGTCTTGTCTTCTGGGTGTATCTACTAGTAAATTGAAGTTGCTTGTCTGTATTTCCGTTTTATACTTATGCTATGTTTTCTCAGACTTGTTCCGTGGGTTTTTGATTGCTACATTTATACTTATAAATATTAATCACTTAACACTTAACTTGTACGTAAGTTCGTAGAAGTATTTCTTGCGTTGATGCGTCTATCTGCATGTCTATTTAATACCAGTAGCAATTAGTGGTTCTAATTAGTGCTAATCCGTTAGCAATCTGCTTTGGCTCTTCTCTGTGTCTCTGCTCTTCTAGATTAGCTCAGCCTAAAAACGATTTGTTGGTCACTGTATATAGTACACGCATTGTGTCTATGTGTAGGTAGTAGGTGTGGGACTTGTATTTATAGTAAATCTATGTATAACTGTAGCAATTAACCATCGCCGTCGTCGTGGAATGGAAGAGCGACAATAAGGGCTAAAAAACTTTCTGATTGAGGTAGAGTGATGTATTTATGTAGAGTATTATACACTGTCTGTAGAGAAGGTAGTAGCTATGTATGTATAGAAGCAGAGCAGATTTAGTTTTACTTGAGTGTCAATGCAGAGTTGTATAGAAGCGACTATTAGATCAGGGGCAGGGGAAATTGTCGCGAAGCCTTTTGCACTTTTTTGCACGAGCGTAGAGAGTTAAAGTTGATCCGTGCTCTGCCTGCTTGAGCTACATTTGCACAAATAAGTTATATACTTATAAATACAATCATTATAGAGACTAAACAACTAAATGTTTTTTCCTGCCTTATACGTAGTAAATATTGCTCGTGGGCTGTTTTCTGTAGTGTTGGAAGAAAAACTACGAAAACAACTCACCTATATAAAATCTACAACTATAGTGCCTTCCTTCTCGCACACACACTAACTATATGCACTGGTAAATAGCATGTCAGTCAAGTCAATAGCTTAGTGCTCATCATCAGTAGTGGGGTATATGTATGTATGTAGTTCATGTAAGTAACGTGCTCGTATATTAAGTCCGTTTACCTACAGACTACTATATGTACCTTGTTTGTACATACACACAGAGATACGTTAACCATTATGGATGCTTTTATGCATACCAATAGCAACAGAGAAGAAGGTGTAGCATGTCTATCGAATCCAACAACGTCCTTACCTTTTACGACGACCATTTGCACTGTAGCACATAAAATCTATAGCTCATAGTTTTTATGCTTGCATTTTACACACGTAACATATATTCACTTAACGTGAAACATAAGAGAGCAATATGCCTATAGCTCTCTATAATAATCGCATATCGGCAGTTAGCTATAGACTCTAATCATAACTTTTCAAGTACAGATACACCATAAAGCTTTGAGCCACTCACTGCAAATGTACTCCCCATCATCCTCCTTTTAACTTTGAGATTCAATGCTAAGCTAAGCTAACTAAACTCAACACATCACAGTCAGTTTAATTTCAGAATTTGCGATTGCCAACTACTGCAATGCAACCCAATAGAAGAAGAAACTTTTACCATATAGTTCCACGAGTATATATATGATATAACTATATAGCTACTTGATATACACTATTCTACGTATGCATACGCTTGCTTTTGGTCTTGTAGTGTGTCATTCAGTCGTTACGTAGTTGTTTGTGCTCAGCTCTACAGGCTTGTGGGATACGCAAAACTCAAAACAGTTGAGGATTTTATAGAGTCACACAACTTACAAGGGAGCAATAGTGTATCTCTAAAAACATGCAGATCATATCGTTTCGTAGAAGCTGTAGCAGGGCAAATGCATCTCTTAACTAGCTATACACTTTCATAATGACCTTACTATATAATAGTTGCAGCACCCCATAGGGAAAATAAATATTCCCCCCTACAGAATTTTTACTATGATTCTAAACTTATAATACTTTTAACGTTTAAAGCTCAAGTTGCTAATACATAGATGATACAAACACAATAATAGCATTAATCATAATCCTGACTCAATCCATACAATTTTTGTGACCCCAAATGTGGAATATTTATTTTCGAAGCTAGTACATGGACGGATTAATTCCAAAGATGCAATGGATGTTAGAATCATGTCCCACTTTATATCTATGTCTGTAATCTGTAGCGCATTCTCATATTATCCCTACATAGTTTAAAGGCAAATCAAATGATCGATAGACTTGAAGTCAGTTTGGTATGAAAGGGGAAGTAAAAAATGAGTTACTTCAAAGTGATTTCCAACTTTATCACATACAATATATTTAATACTTGGTAATGCTATTAAAGAGATACAATCAATTACAGCTGAAGATACAAATAGTAGTTAGCCTTTTGATGCTTTACTTCTCGGCAGTTCTCACATTTAGAGGAGGATGAGACGACTCTGTCTGACTATGACTCAATAATCAGCAGCCGTATAATTACATTTAGACTCTACTGTGCAACTAGTTTTGTGCTTTACATTGATTCTGTCAAAGGAATTGCATTATTACATAATCTACCATAAGACACAATGAACTAATTTTACTTTGAATAAACAGTTCTCTGGTTTCTAATTCGATTTCACTTAATGCTATTTTGAAATAATAAATGGCCTGATTTGATTTATGTGTCACAACAAAGCAACTAACTAAAAGCTTTCTCAAAGTGGTTTGTCATCAATAAATTCTATTCGAGCCTCCCTAGCCTCTAGTATGCACTATTACACATAAGTTTTCACAAACTTTTCGATATGGAAAACCCTATTTTTGATTTCCTTTATTTTGTAGCAGATTTATGCAGGATATGCACGAGTCATCAATAGTAAGGTCATAATATCAGACAAATGTCACACATCAAATAAAAACTTATAGTTAATGAATAGAATGATAACCAAAAAAGAATTATTGCATAAAGAATTTTTAATGCATTGAGTCCACAAACTAAGGTGCACAGGGCTGGCTGGCGGCAGCAGTCACTCGTGTTGAAATAAAACAACTAAAGGCTTAAATAATAAATAAAATGAAGTTTTTTTTTGTGGACAAAATAATGCGTAGTACCTAGGTTATTCCAAATAGTCAGCACTCCTCAGTCCTTACATTTCCTGAAAGTGGAAAGTGACTACAACCGGTACATCTTGTCTAAGCGTTTTGGATATCACCACGAAATTCCTTGTTCTTATTTGCAATGCTAGTGCTAAAACCTTTGCCCACTCAAAGTGTATATAGTAATATAAATTGTTATAGAAAAGGAAATTGAACCGATGGCAATGATGCAGTTTGCTGTCTTAATTCTTGCCTACCAGCAAATCGAAGTTGACAAACTGTATGTAATACTTCTGTCATATATAGTGTAGTGCGTGGGTAGTTGTCATTTTGACTTTTCTCTCTTACAATACATTTCCAGTCCAAAAATTAAGATTTCCATTTGTAACTAGCCATCCAAAATTGTCTTTAAATTACAATTAGTATATTGAGATGAAATGAATGTATAGATGAGAGTTTTAAGTCAAGAATAATAGGAGCAGCGGTGGTGTACTGGCGTTTTTGCACATGCTAATACGTAACCAGAAGTCCATGCAATGGCCTTGTTCTTGAAACTTAAGGACATGATGTATATTTCATGCTATATTTTGCATAATATACATAAAGAGCACAATATTATCGTTTATAATTTACTTGAGTTAATTGATGCACATTATAATATTGGCGTACATTAGATATGGCTGTTTCTTTCATTGATTTAATTGCGGTAAATATTGCTTGTTATTTTCTGTTGTGTGCCTGCCTCTACTCTGTCACAATTAAAAGTTGGGAAAATTGTGCACAACAGTGTAAGTGATATTATCTACGTCAAGTCCATAATAGATAGAACTCATTATATACCAGTTTTCCATACATGTAAATCGCACACAAGTCCATCTATAGTTATTGTACCTGTTAGTGGTTAAGTTCAAAAAAGTTAGTGCATGTGTATATACCTGCAAGCCTGTTCTTATTAGCTTCCCTAGTATAATAATTATGCAGTTCATGTCTTCTACATGAACAAAGAGATGAGCTGGTCTGTCTGAAAGCGTGGATTATCGTATAACTCGCTGTACTGTGCAGAAATGCACTGCCTCTAAGTGAATGTGAAACTGAAATAAATGATCTTGAAAAGATAGTGAACCTGAACCAATTGTATGGGATCATGTGAATGTGCTTCAATGTTGACCATGACCATGTCAAGCAATAATAGTGTACTGTCAGCAAGGCAGGTTCTCAGTTCTCACTCTTGGCCCTAATAAATAACCCATTCAGCGCTTTCCATAGCACTTGAGAAATTATTTTCCTCCAAGTGTCCAGTTATACTCTGTCGCCTTCAGTGACTAAAACATATCCAATAACTGACGACTGTAATAATATACACAATTTTAGATAACAATATCCCCTTTCGGGGAATTTACTTGAGAAAAAAATTTAGAGGATTTCCATTCTTCGTAAAGTCTTGAAATGATATGCCAAATTATTAATGGCTATGTATGGCTTTGGTATCTCGTTTCATAAGAAGATCCTGATTTTCGGACAACACCTTCGACTTTCATGAATGGCAACATTCAAGATTTCCTTTTATCCAATGGGCAAATGTCAACCATTCCCCTGGCTAAGCCTTGGCAATGCCATAGCTAATCAATAAGTACTCGTACAATATTCAATATAGGACACTTCATCTCTATAGTTGTGTAATGTATTCGTATATAATAGTAAATAGATTTGTATTGCATAAAGAGATAAACTTATAGTTTTAAATCATGTTTGAGAATTTTTAATAGCTACCTACGTAATTTGATATAACACCTGCATAGTAATTCGATTCTGCCAGTTTCATTGTCCAACGAAAGTCTAACGCACAAAAGAGTTGATTTTTTATACAGCACGACGAGTAGAAGATTGGATACTAAATCCAAAATATTGGATTTGCAAAGAATGAGCAATTTGTACTGCTTCAGTTATTCATGATCATGATAATGGAATAATGCATTCGTGTAGATATACATACAGGGATACCAGTAAGATCTTAGACCCTTCCGTATTGCTAATAATAACTCAACAACCACGATGCCATGGGATGATGGGAAAGATGAAAGTTGTTACCGTCATTGTAAAGAGGACATTCTAACCTGAAGATTGATCAATGCAAAGAAAATTGAAATGTACCGATTCGCGTGCCGTATATTCCATGGACGTATAGTTTGAGTAGAAAAGTTGGATTTTTACAACAAAAAGTAACTCCAAAAATTATTATTTATAGATTTATTAAATAACTTAGGAAAAGTTGTCAAATTAAGAGATTTATTTCTTAAGGAATATTCTAAAACTTTAAGAAAGTAATTATCAACATATTTTCTTCTAAATTGCTTCTTTACTTGTATCGCTTTTATTTAAGACTATTTTAGGGACATTTTAAATTATTTTAGGGACGACTTAATAGGCACCCTTTCCTAGCTTTCTCAAAGGATTATTTTTAAGCAAACTTTCTCCCAAACAGTAATTTAAGAGTATTCCCTGTATGTATATGTTTTTAGCATGGAGTGTCCTTTACCCGGTGTTTGCATTAAAACGGTTTCCTACTTTTTACATTTAAACTTGTAGCAGAACTCTTTATAACCCAAGAAATTTTTGTCCGATTTTAATGAGAATTACACCAATAAATTCCTAGAAACATTATCTACATTTATCAGAGAAAGTAATTTCCAAAGGTTAACCCAATGAAATTTGCTTGCATGCTACATAAAATGAATTTATTTCACAAAAATAATATTATTATTACTTTACTTACTGCTGATGTATTCATTAAAAAATAGTCTAGCCTGCAATTTTAGCATGTTCGTATGTACGATAAGTGCAATTCGCAGATTTTTATCATCATACGATAGTTTTTCTGAATATGAATAATTTTTTATGATGCCTTAAGGGTAGCGAGTGATAATGTTAACTCCCTACTTCAAACGGACCTCGATGTAGCTAAAATAAACGCAACGAAAAATTACACATTAAAAATCAAAATAAAGAATGGTTCAAGACCTCTGACAGGATCTTGTGTTTTTTTTTTTTCAAAAAAAAAACGTTTCCGTTTTGTAGAACTATTTTTTTGTAGCCTGTTTTGTCTCTCATTAGATTTGTACATAAAGGCATATTATGCTTTTTTCAATAAAGACTTATGCTTTCAATTATTTTTTGTATTTAAGAATTGTATATTATAAGTACGCTGCATGGTACGCATACGGAGATTAAGTAGGTAGTATTTAATTTTTTTAATTTGAGTAATTTCTGTGGTTGAAGGAAATCTGTTGCCTACTGCACTGAAATGATAAAGTAAGGTTGAGTTTGAATACATTTTATACATGTTTATTAGTTGCATTCTGAATATTATAGAATGCATATAGGATCCATGGCATGAACTGAATTATACTTTCCCCATCTCAAATCTCAACTATAGTAAGTTGTACTCTCTTTGAAGTGCAGTCTCAAGTGAGTGTTTGTGCATTCTGAATCAAATATATTTTTGTACAATCTTTTAGGAAAGTTTGTTTGGTTTCTATCAGTATAATATTTTATATTGTGTACTTTAGTGAATTAGTTAGTTAGCATCTCGTGAAGTTCAATCCTACTAAATCAAATCAAGTAAGCGTTGACTATAATAACTAGTAGACAATAAATAATTTTAAGTTAAACCTAACGACTGTAATTAATGGATGAATGGATACAGTATAGATAACTGGAATTTAAAATTTTAATGTGTTTATAATACTAATCAACTCATTCCTAGGCTGTCACTGTCAAATTTCACGGAGCAGCTAAAAATGGTGATATCGTAATCGTGAATCAACCTGTAACATATATTATAGACGGGTTTAAGGTAAAGTGAAGGATTTATTTAGGTAGCACGAATACGATGGCGCTGTGTTAAACTCTGCTTGTGACGTCACAC
>JAAAYG020000012.1:0-34101 GCA_009936455.2 Tomocerus minor
CAGCCGAATTGTCATACTGGAGTGGGTCACGGTAAATTCCCTTGTGATTTTTGTATAATAAATTTTGCTTGACGCTATGACTTTATAATGCCCAGCGCAGCAATAAATTACCTTTCTGTTGCGCTTCCAGACGACATGAGCATGCAATTCCTTCCAATAAATGTGCAGCTATTCTCTGCTTTACATACAGAACCTGACTCAAATCCCTAATTATTATCCGCATGAAAGTATGAAAGTTCGTACGTATAGATTAATAATGTTTATTTTTAATACATAGTTAATATGAATCAAACAAATGGCCAACACAACAGGGAATAGAGCCAACGTGATGTGAATTTATGTCAATGCTTAGTATATTCTATAGATAAGATATGGGGAACTGTTTGTTTGTGTTCATTCCTACAATTTGTAGCAACAAAACCATCAATGAAATACAAAGGCATGATGTATGGAGATCAGCCCATTGATACCAACTGTAAAGCATAATGACATACCTAATTAATAATAAGCATATATAAGTGTCAATCTAAATATACTTGCAGTCACAAATTTTATTTTCCCAATTAATATTAAGTAATTGTAAGCAAAGCTTTTACCAGTCTTTTTCTTCGTTTATCCACATAAATTTAAAGTTTTTAATATTATCTTAATGCAGTGCTGTTCATGGAGGAGAATCCACGAATAATAAGTTCACAATAAAATGATATACCCTATGAAGTACCTAGGTATATATTTTTTTTGAATATTTAAGAAGTCATAATTTAAAAACTTTTAGTTCCTTTAAAAAAGCTGCTACCTACCATCTATCCGCCAAGAAATTAATGCTATGAATCAATTCGTATATATTTAATATTGTATAAAGATTTGTGACTTTACATTTTAAAACAAAAGTAAACAGATTACCATATTTAATGACATTCTAGTTCTAATTGAATAATATAAAAAAATAATAATTGAAATCTTTAATTAGACAGAAACAATTCAAGAGTTTTGATGACGCGAAACACCATATTTTTGATACCACATACACATGCAAAAGAGCATAAGTAATTACATAAGGCTACTTCAAACAAATATTGTACGTACATAAATGCCATATTTACTGCCAAAGAGACAAACCGCATAATAAAGTGGATGATCCATTTATAGTAACTGGAATGGAAATCCTTCCAAAGACACCTCTCAACAAAATTATAAACGGGATGAAATTGAGCTGATTCCCAATTCGTTTGTTACATAAAATAATTACATGATGAGTGGGTGGATTAATGCCTGCAAATTGTAGAGCACAAGCATTACACACGGCAATTTTATCATTTTTCAGGAGTAACAAATACAGAGCTAGGTTTTGAATAAGAGAGTACTTTCATGTTATGCCTGTGCTTATTTCTCATAAAATTATTAGCTACGGAAAGCTCTTTGTGCCAAATTAATTCTTCTGACTCTATTAAACTCGAAATGCCAAGATCGAATTAGTTGCAATTCTTTGAAAACCATAGAATATTAGTCAGAATTAATATTTGAAGTCGAATAAAGGATTGTATTGGACCATTCGAACTTCATGGTCCTTTAATGCATTCTAATTTCAGTTGGATGACGTCTATTACAAGCTAATTTTAACAGAAATGTATATTACAGCAGCCCTCGATCATTTTGTAACGTATTAAAATTTATACTTACGCCTCTTCAACCGATAACCTACAAAACCGCAATTGTATGATTTGCATGTGTATAGTTCTCCCCGCAACGAAGCAGTACACGGAACCTTGAAAGAATGATATTATCCAGTACTCTGTTGCCTAATTCTATGCACAAAATTTTCCAAGATTAATTCAAAGAAGCTAGTAGAAAATCGTACAAAACTTTTGTTCACTGCTTTACATTTGTCGTTTTTGCTTCGATGCTATTAATTATTTAAGTCATTTGAAGGACTTATGCGTCAAAGTTTTGTACCTAACCATTTAAATAGATATATGTAATTCAAGGTCTTAGTATTAGAATTATCTAAATATTATAAATATCAATTATAAACATTATATTATTAAATATGTCAATCGGTAAATTAAATTGTACAACACATGCATTGATGATTTATCTCAATTTCAGAAGAAATTTAAATATATATATAGTCGAAGCGCCACATCTAATATCCTTTCTGCTCTATTGTTTTGTTACATAGGTACACAAATAATTGGATTGAAATTTGCAAATTTTTTCCATATAGCTTAGATATCTTTTTGGGTTATTTTTAGTTGTTTTTGTGCTCTTTTTTATAATTTTATGTTGCTATCTACGAGAAAAATTCCTTGTAAAAAATTATGAAACGGATATTGAAATAGATTTACACGATTATTTGTTTAGTGGCTTGAAAATTTAATGCTTTTATAACTGACATTTGTTGTATGAACTATTAATATCCATCCTTTTCTGTTTATTATAAATACGTAGAATGGAATGGTAACTATTGCATTTATGTTTTATTGGTCTTCGGCACACCTACACTTCACTTCTGTCAAGTGATTGAAAATGAATTGGATATTTTGTTTGCTTATTGAGTGGAGAAGAAGCTGTAGAGTGACCATTGTAATGAAACCGATATAGAGAGAATGGGAGTTTGTTTATCTGAAGTAAATGTGCACGTGTGATGTAAATAATAAAAGCATAACAATGAGATAGCAATTCATTCAAATTCTGTAGCCTACTATTACATTTGCAATTTGAGCAGATGTAATTTTCCTATTATTATTGTAGGTAAGAAGATATACGTCAAGTGGGGAGCTACGCTCTATAGAAATATTGTACTTCGTCAAACTAAGCAACACAATTAATTTTACACAAAAGACGCCATGTTCCATATCTCCCACAGTGATGTGAAAATAAACAGTTAGGTATAGCATTATTCTGAATACCTACTCTGAGTGCATAACATGTTGATTGACATTGGCGATAAAAATATTTTCTTTCAGGTATAAACTCATTGTTTTTACAATAACGCTTCCCCATAATGTTGCTGCTCTGCATGGGTCAAGTAAATAAAACCCAATAGATTCATCAAATATTCTAGATAATTCTCTATTACTGTGACCAACTTCATTTTATGCCATATGCATTGAAACACTAGTGATACTCATTCATGTAAATCCCTTTTCGAATACAAAATAACAACATAATATCGATAATATTATTCTATTTCCAAAAAATAATTGGCTCTGCAATAACCAAATGCGTTATTTAAAAAATCGGACGAGTTTTAATTACAGCTCACGTTGCGAACACATAAGTTTATTTTCTATATCCATTCTTGCAATAAAAAGGATGAATTTTTAAAATCCCCACAACAATTACTGTTTACTTACTTGTGGTTCTATCATTACTAAGGACTGGATCAAAAATTACAAAACATTTAAATGGCGGTATTGAGCTAGGTTTACACAGGTATAAAATTTAGATAAGATATGTTAAATTTATGTGACATGCTAAAAACCAAATAGGTTCAGACATGATGTAGGAGGCCCACTGTTAACCATTTAGGTAACTAATAATTAGCTAAGTGGATAAAGTATAAAAATATGTTAATAGTATATCATCTAACTTAAAAAACAAATACCCTTCGATTCCTTAAGGTACAGTTATCGGTTCAAATCACCATTCCATCACACCAGTACTTCACAAACTAATTTATTTACGACATTTCGAATTCAAGGAATGGATTACAAAGTATGTATGTATTTACAATAACATTTAACGATCAGTCATAGTCATTCAGAGTTTAAATTTACAATATGATACACAGATTTGCTTCGCCATTGGATATTTTTCTCCGTTAAAGATAATATACATAGTCCTTTAATTCTAACAGTAATGACAGTTAGTAGTAAGCACTAAATCTTAATGTATATTCTTAATCCACAATGCTTTTTCCCTCCTTCCATAAAAGGTATTTTGTATAGATTTTTATCTTAAGATTGACGTTACTTTAGGTTTGATGGCAAATAGAATGTCCACTCTAGATTGCTTATCTTTCCTCTGAATCTGAATGGCAGTTTTTTCATCCGTTGTGCTGAAGTTGAAGCTAGATATTTTCTAACAACTTTTAAATTATCTACAAACGAGTAAAGTTACAAAAAATAAATCCTTGCACAGAGTTTTGGTTAGAATTAACTGTTTGAAGACTTGTAAGTTCTAAGCCTGGTGTTGTAGTACCCTGCCCGGTTCTGTTTAAGTGGCATTCAAGAAGTTGCTAAAACACACTTTTTTAAGAGAAGCAAGGAAAGATTTTCCACTAACATACATACATACAAGGAAAGATTTTGGCTGCAGTATAAATCTGTAAGTAACATGGAAAAAAATTTGACAAAAATGATATGGTACAAGGACTGGAGAAACTTAAGAGAGTAACTTAAATATAGATTACAAAGTTGAAACATGTATTGACGAATCCGAAGCAGAAGGAATTTCTTCGATATAGAATTCATAAGAATGATTAAGTTCTCAGACCCGGTGTTCATACTCCAGCGCCAATACTTCTAGAGTAAAGTTAAAAATATATTAGCGTCCAATTTTTTATAAAAATGTAAATATATAAAGGAATTGTAGCAAGTGCCTTGTTAAATATAAATTACAGGATAGAAGAACCCGACATGTAAGTCTCTATAGCGAGAAGTCACACAAAGTCTACACACCACAGGAAGGGAAAGCTAAAAGCTTTGAGCTGCTATCGCCAACATAAGAGAGGCGATTCGGGTCACACACAACGAAGGATAGCTAGTATAGTGTAGTAAGTTAAAAGCATTGCATGTCCAGCGAAACTTGAACCCAATTTGACCTGACTATGGACCACAGCCAAAAAAATAAACGGAATGTAACGCTTTGACTTCATTTTATTTCGAGATCCATGAAAGCCTACTCTTCGGTAGCGTAGCAATATTTATATGGGCTAGCTAGCGAAATTCTTTGCTACACACGCCATGCCATTACGTAGATATTTGATATCACATGGAGAGATCTGCTCGTTACAATTTTTGGCTAGAATATTAAGATAAACATTTGTGACTGCTAAATACACGCGCCGAGTTCTTGCACAGGAAATGCCATGGGAATTGTTATTATAAAACTGTCTAATTATCAAGCGACGATATTAACATTTACAATGCCCGCCCACGCAATTACAAATCTTTCCTTCGGCTCTTTAGTCGTTGTTAACACTCCATTCAAAATAGCATTCAACACCTACATACACTAGTAGTCATTCATTTCAAAAGACGGATTGGAATATTTGCGTCACTGAATGTAAATCATTCCTTTCCCCGTCCTCTGCAAAAGGGAAGCTGTAAAACAATCCAAATCTGAACTCTTACAATGCTCAATGCTTTCATTTCACTTTCTCCTGTTGAGTTCAATGGAGAAAGTTTACACGTCGAAGAAACTATGACCATTGTTTGCTTGGGATTACTTTATTTATACACTTCAATTCAAAACAAAACCCTTCGTCACGTTCATAGTTTTACTACAGGACGTTTAATATGACTTCAGCAATAAAAAGAGCTTTCAGACATTTTAGCAAATACTACGGACGTAAGAACCAATAATATACTATGCTCATATTCATATTCACAAGGAATTGCGCCTAGCACCTAAAGTGCTTTCTAACTACACTTCATTGAGTAAAAATTTAAAAACTCCTTTCTAAATCATAGCTAAAGGTAAAAATGTAAAAAAACAAGAATTTCTCAGTACATAAATATCATGTCGTGCATTACAGAATAGTCTTCGAGTAGTTCTAATGCTTTTAGTGGATATAATGTCATGTCGCTAATAATATTTGATTTTACTATATAATTAGCCGCTCTGTCATCATTACAGGAAATCATTCAATAGGCACTACAAACTAAAAAACGCATGACTTCTAAAGTTTTGTGAGATATATTACAAAGTGAATTGAGTTTCATGATACATATAATTTAGTGCTAGGTACCTATCTTTGGAGGAAAATGTAACATTTGAAATTGCATAGCAGATATAGTATTTGTGTCAGTTCCTTCAGCGCAAAATAAGAAGTTAGAAATACATTCGCACTATAATGTAGCCATTAATTAGACACAAATACGTCAATGGGCTGTTCGTAAAATTACATAGTAACAAGAATTGTACAAGGTTCATTACATTTTTAGTCTGATGAAATTTTTGCTATCACGTTTAATCCAGATGCTACATAAAATCGATAGCTTTAGATGTCTCTTTTTTTTTAACTAGAAGAAATGAGACAAATGGTAGTTGCGAGAGAGTGGTTGAATGTGATATGGATATAAGAGATGAAGGACATGTTTAAAATTGTCAGTAACGGTAGTAAATTGGAAATGAAGTTTTCAATGCGAATCTTGAATAAGACAATTGTGACAAGAGTATAAAAGTTTTCTGACGGAGAAGTTGTCGGGAAATAGAGTAGGTGAGTCAGTTTAATGTAGTCGCTTGGAGGGATTTGGGAAAGAGGGCTGCCTGGTAGCTAAGAAGAGAAATCTCCGGCAGACGGAAGAGAACAAGAAGAGCAAGTAGAGAGTGTAACTTGAATCGGCTAAACTGAACTCAGAACACGACTGAATAACATGACTTCTGATCCGACAGAGAAGATTTACAACGGGCTTTGTAAAGAGATTCGAATGTAAACATTGGTTCTATTTGTTTTGTCTTTTGTTTCTCTGCACAAGAGATAATAGGATAGGCGATGCCGTGAAAAGCTCCGGAACCTTTGTTTCACTAATTCGATTCTATTCAATACATACGAATATTATTGTCATGTTCAGAGTTGTTCCGACTGGACTTAACGGCGAATTGTTGGATAATGTGCAGCTCACTTCCACTCCAAACTGTCCAGGTTCTGTCTAGTTTTATACTCAGAGCCACTCAATCCCCAAACAACTACACGATAACATTCAACTGGCTTCCATTTTGTTAGCTCTTTAAGGGAAGACAATTAGGAGGCACACACTAACACTGCTACTACATCTAATTCTAATTGCCTAATGCAATGTCCGATGCCTACTCATTGTTTACCCTGTCCTAACTATATCGCCTCTATAAATTCCTAAAGAAATAATACTAATGCCTTCTCGACTTTCTCCAAACTCTGTTTTACTTTCTACGGGATCTTGGTAGGCAATGTTATATACGACATATGGACAGATTGTCCTTTTAAAAAATAGTCTTTATTTGCTCACTTGAGGGAGTTGTCCCAATCTCCCAATTAAAGATCAGACAACATCAAACACTACATTATCACTATTATCATTAGCCACCAACATGCAGTTGTGGGAGAAAATAAACATAAACCTTTTTTGGAGCAGGGAGTCATACAAAATTCATGAACCAAACAATTATAATGTATTCCTGACTCCTTCGCTCCTCTCCACTAATTGGCAATTACTTCATCGTTACACCCAAAAATCCCTAGTTAAAATGTCGAGATCCTGCTTTCTAAATATTTTATTCTGATTCACAATGAAAGAAAATGCTCAAAATTTTCATATTTATTAATAGATTCCTTCCTGTAGTTATCCACTCTAATTGCATTTTTTTTTTCGACACAACTTGCGATAAAAGAGTGCCTCCTCAAACGGAATGGAGTCTAGATGACTTGAAATTTGATGAGTTGAATAACGTACTAACAAAGGCTTCATCTTTGTTAGGAATAATAGGGAAACTTTTGGTTGTGTAATTGTGGTACTTAACAAACAATTTTAGACTTTTCCAAAAGAAATGAAAGTCAACAACTATAAAGTTTTTTTTAACGCTCTGATTGCTTTTTGAGATTTTCTTCTACATTTTAGAGTACAATACAAAAGTTTTAGTATCCCAATTACCTTTCCCAATATTGTTTTTAAAAGAAAAGTGGAACTGTCTCGCTTGTCTCTGATCTTTCTAATAATTAATTGTAGATACCTATTTTATTTCGTATACACAACCTAGGTTAAGGAAGTTATTTGAAAGGCAGTGTAATTCGGAACTGAATTTTAATGGTGTTTGATTACTGGTGCGCATATTGAGTAGGTTTATCAGTAGTTTCGGTCTGCTGTGTCTCCATTCCATTAAAATCTATTGGTAACGTTCCGGATGGAAAAGCTGTAATCTGAAGATCTTTAATGATTTCTATAGCAATTGGTCAAATAGTATAATAGAGTTGGACGGAGAGGCAGAAGGATGTCAAATAGACATATAGCTAATTGAATTTGGATAGAAGAGTAATGGAATGGGAGGAATTGAGGCAACACTATTAATTAAAAGTTATAATATAAATGTGCTTGAATGAGTTATCTTGGAAATGTATTCTTGCCGATTAAAATCAATTCGCCGTGAGTTCCTTTCTAGTTTCTAGTGTCTTGGATTCAGACAAGTTGAAACAAAAGCTGGGTGGAAAGAGAAATTACCAATGGCAGTAGCATTTAAAGGAGTGAGATAAAATGAATAGCCTTTTAGGAGTAAAAAAAGCTAAGGATTGTCAGAGAAAGAAAATCCACTTTGTTGGAATGAGAAAGTGTATTTAAGAAGAAGTTGCATCAGCTTTGTTTTTGCAAGGAGCATGTTAGAAGGGAAAGTGACAGATGATAAGGCCTTTAGGAAGAAATTAGGAACTATATTATGAAACAGTCGGGGAACTCTATGAAGGAAAAGCGAGAAAGGGTAGGTTGGTTGGTATGTGTAGGTAAGTCTGTCTTACCTCTTATAAATAAAATCTAACTGCATCTCCCAAGTTGCAGGAATGGGGAGATGAAGGCAAGATTTTCTCACGCTCCTGTCTCTATTATTCTAAAGTTTTCGCGAGTACATGCACAGAGCTCACCTATTTGTATAATAATAAATGCAGAGAGTGCTCTTTATTTCCAAGTGTGCAGCTTCGTCTCTGCCATGGGCCTCCTGATTCTGAGTGGATACATTAATACGAAAGCAGATTAGAGACTAACAATCGGGTTTTTTACTCACCAGACTTGTTAAAAGCACTTGCAGGGACTCCAAGGATTAGACTGTCGTTGGCTGAGAGATCCGAACTCCTGACAACACTCGGTGGACCTGACTTAGTGGTCACAGCTCGCAGGAGGCCGCACTGGCACACCTTGAGGAACGCCTGTCGGAACTTGCGATTCATGAAGCAGTAGGTGATGGGGTTGCAGCAGGAAGATACGTAGGCCAGGAGCTGGACCAGAGTGACCCCTAGTGGGCCCATCGCGTTATACACGGCCTCTCTGTCGAACAGATACCACGTGTTCATCACGTACAACGGCGTCCAGCACACGAAGAACTCTGCGACGAGGACGAAGAGCATGCGAATGACTTTCTTCTTGGACTCGATGCTCTTGCCTGTGTAAGTGCTGCGAATGGCGCGGGAAAATTTGTGTTTGTCCTTGACAGCATGAGACTTGGAGGGCGTGTGTCGTGTCGAGTGATGATGATTGTGCGGAACGCTGAGTTGTCGCGTCGGATGGTGATGGCGGTAGTTTGAACAGCTTCGTAAACTTGAGGAATGGCTTTGGCAGTGGAAGTTGCTGGAATGGCTAGCAGAATGCGAGGGCTGGGACGAAAGCTGATCGCAAACTGCAGGGCTTTTTAGAGAATTGGCGTAGTCAGAGGTTTCGGGCACTTGTTTCTTCTTCCAGCGGACGATCACACCTCTGCCACCTCGCAGAGTGACGATTTCATTAGACATTCCGTCTCTGGACGTCGATAGCCGCAGAGACGTCCCCTTCACGGCAGCTCCACCGTTATTCCCACTTATTTTGCATTTAGAGTGATGACTGTGACTACTTAGCTCCAATGAATTCTCTTCCGGCATTGTCCTATGGAGCCCTGTTAGCAAATTGAAAAGAAACCCATTGTAGTCATTGCTTTTACTGTTATCACACCACTCTCCCTCACCACCACTCTCTGCCATGCTATTTTATAGACACTTAAACACTTATCACCAGTCACTGCTTGGAAAGAGAAGCCTTCTCCTACTCCTACTACTCTCATATTTATTTAGTTACTAGTAGTACTCGTAAATGGCTGAGCAGTCCAGCACTTTTATAGATTACATGATGATGTTACATCCCAACTAACCCAGTTTTTATACCCACGTAAGTTGCAGAAAAAACATCAAGCAATCATTTCGATTTTTCTGTCAAAATCTTTATTGCCATTTATTGCTATTAGTGCACGGCACAACGATACGCTTAAAACTGCAATGTACTAGGGATGTTTGTAAAAGCCTTGAGGCCCTGATAATCACCGAAGTAGTAAGTAGCCCCCGGATCGGAGCAATGCCAATAAAGACAAATAGGCAAGAAAAGAGAATTTCTTCCAATGTGGAAGCTAGAAATTGTGGATAAAAAAATCCGCTGAGTATCTCATCCTCCTTTTCAAGAACAGATGAAATGAAATCGGTGAGTGGAAAAGGAAAACGATAAATTGATTCACTCACCTTGTTGATGAAAAGATCTGGACTGGTGGATCTCATTCTTGAGTCCTTTCCACAACTTGCTGATTATAAGACTGTAGGCCATTGCCATGATACACAAAGGACAGACGAGCAAAAGAAAGTCCAGAAACAAATTAAACGTTTTCTCACTCCAAGTGTTCGGCCACATCTCCCGGCATTTGTAACGCCCTAACACGTGAAAGATTATATCAATTATCAATTTAGCCTTACACACAATCCTCACCATCCCACATTCTACTCCACTTCTCAAGATGACATATCTCTACTGCATAAAAATTCATTCCCCTATATTCTTGAGCGGCTTCCATGTACACATACACCCACGTAGTAGCTTGGATATAATATTTTCTTTAACAATCATTGTCAAATTGTCAGTTGAAATTACCAGATGTACTTTTGGTCAAAAGATTTATAAGTATAACAGTAGAGACTGTATAATAACAGACAGGCATAGCGGCTGCTGCCGTTAGCGTAACTTTGTGACATCTTCACTTATTGCTAGTTCAGCCCTATCATTAGACTGATGCATTAGTGTCCAAGCCCCCAATTTATCTGCTAATAATAACGCAAACAGTTGCAGAGCATAAAGGAGGGAATAGTGTATTCCTATAGTTGAGGCGGAGAAAAAGAGAGAGCTGCTATAGAAAGTGAAACGACATGCTCACACGCTATCTTGGCACTACTTACACTTTTTCCGGATTTCTCTAAATAAACTTTTCCGAGTCCATATAAGGCTTTAATGAGTTATGACAAGTATTGTCACAACTCCTTTTCAGGCACTGCGATAAATTAGTTATTCGCATTGCGCTCAAAGACTTCAATGAGGAAAGTTCCTTTTATTCATTCAAGCCAAACACGTCTCATTACCAGTGGGCTCTAACTCCAAACCCACCATACAACTCACCATAATGGCAGAAAAACTTTATTCAAAAGAACTAAGGGATCCCTTCCACTTTTTACTGAAAGCACACGCCCGTTCCTCTCCAACGAATTTTAGATAATAATATAAATTTTCTTATCCTTTAACCTGCCCTCATTTATTTCCTTCTCGAAGAATGTGTTTCACAACTACAAAGCCCGAACTCAAGGAAAGATAAAGCTAATGAAAATGTAGACACTCTGTCTTGACTGGAACCGGAGGGCGCTACACACAATTGTCATATAGGAGTATAGAAAATTTCTTTGTTGGTATTATGTACGAACTTTACTGTTATGTCGGCATAAGTAATATTATGTATGTAGTTATTACATAAGAATTATATTATAACATACCTACTTTATATATACTTTATTCAACTCAGTTTTAATTAGTGTCCCACGATGATTACTAAAATATTGATCATGTGTAGGTATTCTAATAATAGAATACAAAATTGTTTCCAACTGGATTCTACGTCTGCATTTAATGAAAGATGCAATTCCATTACTGTATTAATTAGTAAAAAGGAAATAATAGCGTAACCACAGACGTAGGCGAGACATGTGCACTGAAATTCTACTAGTATATTACGGAGATATTATTTGCACACACCACATATACATGTATGAATTACACAAATTTAAGCACAATTGAGTAGATATGACTACCAGAGCAGGAACCTCTATATTATTTCAATGTAAAATAAGTAATGAATTTAATATCCGACTTAGAGCTACCTGTAGTCCCGTCATTAATCACTACAGCAATGTGTGCACATAATTGTTTTACTTACTCTATGAGACGATGAACATTATAAAATATTAGTAAATATTTCCTCCTGACTTTATTTAGTGTGGTAAATTGTGTCCCACAGCTAAGTAAATAATTAATTATACCAAAAGGAGTGCTTACCGGTATTTTGAATGGATTTCAACTCGGACACAAAGGTGATGGGAATGTTACAGGAAAGTGTGAAGATCCAGACGGCCAGAATCATTTTGTAAGCATGAGAGCGAGTTTGCCATTTTCGGGATTGTAGTGGTCTGAAAAGTAATAGCGTAGGACCGTTCTTGATTACTAATAGCATCCTCATGTAAGTCATTAATGATTACTTACTGAAACATGAGATACCTACATAATACATACACCTCTTTCCATCCACTCTATATTTAATGCAATAATGAGAATTAATTATTACTGCTATTTTAACACCAGTAAAGTGAGGGTGAGTTGTTCTCTAGCTCACATTTCTACTCCTGAAATACTGGATCGACTCACTGAGTGAGCATTAAAGGACGCAAATCGGATACGGCGTTGAAAGAAAATTGCATTTGGAGGAAAACCATGCACTTTCATACACTATTCAACAGTCATAGTCAGGGCAATATTTGCCGACGCGTCTGCCTGAATTTGGAAAGTGCCTTCCGTATTCGCTCCACTACTTTTATTCTGGATATTTAATCTTTATGATACCATCGAAACCATCAACCTCATACCATCGAAATTATCACAGCCTTGAAAATGCATCACAATATTTCGCAATTACTGCAATATTTCGCCAAGAGAACATTATTTTAGACACGATTTTCAACAGAAAACATAATAGTTTCCTCGAGAAAGGGAAACAAATTTATAAGCTCACCCGGAGTGAGCTAATACTATATGAAGTATTATAATAAGCATGTCTCACCCACACACTAGATTCAAGTAAAATAAAATTCAATGATAGATTTTCTTTGTGGTTTGGAGAGGTAGGGGCAGGAAATCATTGTTTGAGAATTGTTTTTCCTCTGTAACGTCAAAAGTTTGAAAAAATATTCGTAATGATGATAAAAATTTATATTTACACCAATCAAGAGCATTAGTACAATTCACGTGAGGGGAAAAATATCGTTTAACTCTTTGAAAGCAAAACGCACAACAAATTATAAAAACACGATAACCGATACATTGCGGAAAATATGAAAGAACAACTCATCAGAGTGTACTATCGTTGAATTAGCATAATTTTGCTATTGTATAAAGACATTATATATATTAGCAATATCCCCTTAAGGATGAGTTTTGCTTCTTGCTTTCCTAGATGCTTTTACTGCAGTTGCCCTTGCCTACCCTTGCATTGACTGCCAGCAGAACAGACTTAAATTTGTTGTTTTGTTATGGTGGTTTAAAAGTTGAAGTTTGTGATACTTACCGGCAAATGGCAAAGTAACGCTCGAGGGAAATGGCAACCAATGTCCAAACGCCAACGGACACGGATACGGCTGTAACAAAAATTAATACTTTAACAAGCTGAAAGTCAAATTACTTGTACACACATCTGAGTATAATATTAGGTCTCGAATTGTAGAAATTAGTGTTTCTGGTACTGGTGCAACAACAAGGGCTAATACCATTGGATCCTAGGGAAATCGTAATGCAAGACATGACTCGCTTCAGACTTCCGCCCATGCCAGCAGAATCATCTCTATTCGAATTCGTAGGGAATGCGGGTAGACCGCTTGTTAAACCACTGGAAGAGCTGATATTGCATGGTATATATAACCCGGTATTTGTACAGGTATAGCATAATAGTGTCATGTTGAATTTGATTGAGATTGCTGGATATCGACCAGTGAGAAGAGGACAGGCAGGGGTAGCGAAATAGAGCTTAATGTGAAGTGAAGGAAGAAAATAAGCCAAAATCCCGCTTTTGCTATTTCTTCACGTCAACGGCATTATATATTAAAGTAAATAAAAGTGGCTCCACAATTTTTAATACTTTAGGGAGATAGGAGCATAAAAAGTGCATCAGCGTTTGAAAAACTCGGAATAAAAAATGCTATAAAATTCTGTTGAAAAAAGAGGAGGACAGAGTGGCAAAGAGAGCGAGTTTTTGTTCCCTACTCCTTTGGTTGTAACATATAGTAGGTCATATACAATGTAATTTTAATTTACGTTTCTATTTGTCATAAATGGCACTGGGGAGAAGGGTTTCCATTCATTTCTATTTAAAATGGATATAGGTAATGCTACATGAGGTCCTGCTGATCCTGTCTTGACTGCTCTGCCGCTCTGATGTGACACATTAATACATAGCGATACAGCAAATGGCATGACTGCTTAAATAAACCCAATAGTTACTTATATTATGGCAAGAGAGTCGGCTCTTTTTCAAACTCCAGCCGAGTATACTGACGACCGCATAAAAGTAGATTCTGTCAGATTTTGTCGTGACTGCAAAATTGAGACGGGGCGGGCTACATGCAAGAAAGTATGCTATACGTACCATAATTTAATTTCTCTTCTTTGTCCTGGTAGTCACTAAGAATTAGGTTCTTCATTTGGTTCAGTTCAACCGAGAGAATGACTAGGTATTCTACTTTATGTCTCATTTAATGCAGACGCCTATATTATACTAACTAATCTCATTCCTATAGTCAAACTTTCTCGAGATAAAAACTATCTTATTTATGTCCACACTTACTCAGCAGCAAAACTAAATTAATTTAATTAATACGTACATTTAAGATTCTCGAGTACTACATGCTCTGATTTTCGACGATAAGAGCATGCTGAGGGGACTTAAATAACTGTTTGCACAAACTCTCCACTCACTATCTATACGCCGAGTCTACTTTACTAAATGCAAAAGATAAAAGCAAATCCTTGCTTAATAAATATTTAGTGTCTCAATAAATATTATAGCTGACGATGACTCGACGCTGAAAGGAGTTGCTCACAGCCTAAAATTTGCTGAGGACCGTGAAAATCCTATTGAATAAACATTCAAACTTCATTAATAATAAACCATTTCAAAAATGGGTATAAGTACTGGAAAGAAACTAGTGCAAAAGGGAAAAATTCCAGAATACACTTTGGTATAAAATAAAGTGCCCTCCGTTGTCCATTATTACTAGTCTACCAGACTGACAGATAGATGGTTCATTCGTACAAAGTCCCATTCCGCGAATTCCATTGCCCAAGTGCGAATAAATTCGCACTTGGGCAATTGGCACTAGGCGTAATTTGGAGGGTATAGTTTCCTTATTTTATTTTTTATTAAGGGTCGGCTGTAGGCAGCGGCTGTAGGGCACTAGGGTGCGGTGTGGGTATTTTTAGAATAGACTAATTACTATATTTATGAAAACTAATAACTGGTGGAAGTAGTCCTGAGGACTGGACTTCTGAAAAACAGAAAAAGAAATGAAGATGTCTTCTTAGTTGGGAGGGGACAGGTACACTAACTGTCATCTCCTATGCTACACATTGACAGCTAATCTGCTCCTTAAGGGATGCAGATTAGTTATTTTCTTAAAACTATAGGTAGTTAGTTGCTGGACAATTGAAAGGCAAGGCCGTGCAACTTCTGGCATTGCAGCTTTGGCTAATAAGGAAATCGTGACGGAGAAATGTTTCTCCTGACACTATTCTGATTCAGCCAATGATAATTTAAAATTGTCTCATTCATGGGTCCACCAGGACCTTGTAACAGGCTCCGCTGAAAATTACAAATTATTATGTTGACCCATATTATATATATATAAGTTAGGATTGACATAGTGCAAAATTAAAATTTTAATTCGTAATATAGTGGGTAGAACGGAATGTTAATTGATAATGTGCTATTGTATGCGTTGTATTCATTACAAAGTATTTCCGTTGTTAGTGATGCACAATTTCCTTAGTTTAGAAATGCTCCCCTTGAAGGAAGAATTTTTCGTCTATTTAGTTACTTTTCTTGTAGTCCTAAAACAATTCCATTTTGCTTTGTCACTTAGGAAAAATCTTTAAGACAAAGTCACAATCTATCGCGAAAGGTTTATTTTGTTCCTGATATTATGCAATAATTCTATCAAAAGTCTCTTCAATCTTTGTCTTTCTAGATAGTGTAATTGGATTGTAGTGAATGTGCCATCTTTACGTCTCAAGTTGTGTAAACAGCACTGATATAATTATCTACTAAGTGAATCAAGTTTTTGGTCTATCATTGTCATTATGATTCTAAATTTGTTAGATAGATAGTGAAAGTGTCGACTTTGATTGTGCTAACACTTTCTATTTCCTTACGCTGACTTCCTATGAAAATTTTGGCAACTTTCTGCACACGAAAATTCCGTGCGTGTCGCTAAAAACTTTGGCGATGTGTCGGAGAAAATTTCTGATGACTTTAGCTAGGGGAGAAGATAAATCCAGTGTGGCAACTGACTTCTGTGGCATTTTGTATCGAGTATTGTTAGTAGCAGTATGCAGTGAAAAATGTCTCATATAATAGGATAGTGCTCTCTGCTGTGGCTTCTGTGTTATTGATACGTCCGTATCAGATTCCCTAACTGCCTTTTCACTAGTTCTGTCATGTCTATGAATAAAGATACCTAGCTACCAACTGGGTCAGAGAAAGTTCCATATAGGTAGGTGATCTGAGATACATATACATATGTTCTCATAAATTTTATTTGCGAAAGTCCTTATACGAATGCGGCAAGTACATAAATTGAATTTTAGATGATCACCAGAACAGGGAAGGAAGGACATTGAAAAATCCGGCGCCAGCATCCCGTTTCACAGCTACGCAAGTGGTTGAAGCACTAGTTCTACTCTTCTAGCTCTAGCTCAATCTTATTCGTAGAGGTTTCATGTGCAAATAATAAGCTACATTGCATGTGTGACTTGAGAATTCGGGCAACTGTAGTCTTTCACTGGAAGTCAGAGTTTTTTTTAAATTACTTCGCTTTATTCACACATGAAGAATAGAAGATTTTTCCTCTGTTAGGGATTTTCCTTTTTATAAGAATAAACTTATGATCAGCTTATAAAAATAGCCATTTTCCAAAATGTGAATAAGAAGTTTAAAAAAGGTTCATAATACACACAAGTAAGTAAACGTTGACAAAAGTCGAATTAAGATTTACTTTCTCCGATGTCGTTATTTCCATTTGCCCCAATTTTTTATATATTTTCCAAAGTTAAAAATAAGTAAAAAAATTACTGTCCTGATGCACCGAAAATTCCCTTCATTTCTCAAGGACTCTTGCAGCAATAGCACATACTTTTCCTATAATGCCCTATAAAAACTAATCCGTGTTCTCTGGATTGCAATAGGAGTTTTTATGTTGTATATTTAAGTAAATACAAAAAATAAGTATGAATATAAGTCTTTGCCTGAGAGAGTGCAGAATTCCAAGAAACATGACAAAAAGAATAGTGACTATTACTGACAGTACTTTTATTCCAAGAATGCCGACTCTTAATCTGCTCAGAAAGTTGTATTCTGAATTTCCCAAAGAGGAAATCTAGATAAGTTTGGGAATCAAGAAAACATATTTTGGAAGAATCCTGCAGTCTTTTAATATTGATAGATAGATGCGGCCCGTAAGTTTATTTTGTTGGGCTACCAAGCTGCTGCCTTGGTAAAAACATCTAAATCTGTAAAACTTTTGGGTTGACTGAGTAGGTATTGGTTGGCAACTGAATATCAGTGGAGGAAGACCTCTAGCAAAATTGCATCATTATTATGCATAGGTACAATGCATAGGAAGGCATAGAAGTAAGTACCACAGATGAAAATAGTGGTCCGGACTTCCGAAATGTGGTTATCTATGCAGACTGGCTACCCGTACACATTTTTACTTAAACTTATTGCCTCTTCCCAAATGTACATTTCGATCATATTGGACGGCTTGAAACGAAACTTCAAATACAATGTTGTTTGAATGAAGGCAATGGGAATAGAATTTGAGAGATCTAAAACTATCGCCACTCAGACCTTCTCCTCTTCCAAAAACAACTCTTCAATCAAAGTTTAGAGTAGTTCGACAATTCCACTATATGTAACAATGTTATTGTATAGCTAGAAATAACATCCTCGGCTTGGTGGATTGTTATTGCTTCCTAATTCTTCGTAGTAACACAAGGGATTGAAATTGAAACTCATTTTTCGATGTCCCATGTAACATAGTCCCACTTTTCCAGTAGTGGGAAAAATAAATCAGCGGACTACATTCCCAATGTGGGTATGGTAACGCACGCAATCATGCAATAGAGAGAAACCTATAAAATACTGACATATTTGCATGCCCTTACCCCTTTTAGTGGCCACCAATAAGGTTTTGTATCTCTTTTCGATTACAATATTACAAATATCCACTAGTTTCCTATTTCAGGTAACTACTATTATTTTCTGCTTAGGGTTTCGGGAGAAATAAAATTGGTGAGCATAAGATGACGCACTGCACTTATATAAAAAGTATTTCGATCTCTTCCATTATTAGTTAGACTTCTGTTTTTATAGTTTCTTGTAAATACGGACCTCATTCTTTACCAAACGCCGCACAATATATTATCTAGAGATATCGAGTTCAACATTTAAGACTACTACGTGTAACTCTTAACTGATTTATCAACTGTATTCTCACGCAAGAATTGGGAACTGGCTACAAATGGTTATGTATTACTTTTCCAACAAAATGCTGCAATACATAAGCTTTATAGTGTGTAATAATAGACCAATGAAATATTCACTGATTGTAACTTACCCTGACAGTATGGAATAATTTTGCACATCAGATGACCGAACACGAAGCTCCGTAAGATTTGGCCTACAAGAGTGACTGGCATGCAGAACACGCCCAACAAGAGATCCGAAATCGCCTGAAAATAACAAAAAAGTTTCGTTGGCTATCTCCATTGATTTGAACAACAATTTAAAATATTTGATAGTTTAGACATATTTTATCGTACTCAAAGTAAAATTATCGCCATTAATTTTGCTAATTTTGCTATATATTTTATGTTTTTCTGTTGCATGGAGAAATAGTTTAGCGTCCTTATTGAAGGGAGTTCACATTTAAACTAATTAAGTAATTACTAATACATTGTTAAAGGAATTGTGTGGATTTAAACATTCAGGTGGATTAAAATAACTCCAAACTGAAAATCATAGCACAATATAAAGCATTTCTTAAGTTACTCCACGTCTTAGCTTGTTTTGAAAATATTTTGTTCTATATAAAATAAGTCTGCTGCAAAAAACCCTAGACACCTTTTGCGATTTAGAATCGGGTCGGTTCAATAATAAAATTGACCAGTTGGATTTTATGACAGAAGTAGAGAATACTGCTTGAAACAGTCAGTTTATGATCAAGAATAGCAACTCTGCCACGAATTATGTTCGCATAGACCTCCAGAGTTTTGTCATTAGCACTGATCTTCAAGCGAATGACTTTTTTTGACCAAAGTGAAACTACTTTTTGCAACTAAGATAAATGAATAAGATAACACATATATATTAAAGGGGACTCAGAATGTACCAACCTGTACAATGTAACAGTGTTGCTAGCTGGGCTAGTTAAGAAATTAACCCTGTGTGTAGGCATCCTGCGTGGATTCAGATCAATTCAAATAAAAAGGGAATTATTTCCATGTGCTTACATGACCTCTTGTATGATCTGAAGGAGAACAGTTTCTTAATGAAATGTTATTCGCTTAAACTTTACGGGCTGTCATTTTTACCGCTACGAATTATTTGGCATCTTATCCACTGGCTGGAAAATCATTTTCTAGACCTTAGGGAATGCCCCACTAACTTGTACAGTATTGACCTAGATAAATTGCAGTGGAAAAGGAGGAAAGCAGGAAAATTGAGCAAATACTAGCAAGCCCTCAAGCACGATTAAATACGGATTTCCCTATTACTCACTGTATTTACAATATGCTTAAAAGCAATCCCCTCAGTTTAGCAAACAGCACTGTACGAAACATGCACAGAAAATACAGATAACGCTTAACATACGTACCAATGGCCAAATTGAAGAAAATTGATGTTAACCATGAATTCTAGTTGTATCCACTACATAAATGACAAGTGCAGCTTATTGACTAGCTGTTAATTATTAAATATATCGAGACGAAACCAATAACTCCAAATGTCACGATTTCGTAGTAGAGCCCAAAACATATTTACAAGGCTGCCATGACAAGTAACTTAACAAACAAAATAAACCTTTGTAAACGAGTGTAACAAAGAGGGAACATGTACAGACAGACAGAGTCTGTCATTTCCATAAAGAAAAGGTATGCTACAGTTGGAAGTGAATCTTTTTTGCGACGAGAATTGGGGAACGACGTTAGAGTGAGACGAAATGCCTCAACGTTAGGTTGACACGAATGCCTGAATTAACAAACGAAATGTAACAGAAAGAGAAGATGCTCAGCTTTTAGTTTTTCTCTGTAGTAAACGTGTAATTCTAGTACCGAAGAAAGAGTGTGTAAATGAGTGTGATGAGCGAGTGTGGAGATGGAGGACGCACAGACAGACAGAGTCGTACATTTCCATAAAGAGGAAACTATGTTCCCTCTTAATAAATGTTGTGTATCCCTACTTTTCGTGTAGGTATATATTTATACCCAAGGAAGAAATGAGATTCTTTGAATAAATTCCTGAATATTAGGAAAGCAACTAGGTAGATATATTGCATTTTAATATACAAACAGACGTCTTTGAGAATATTACATAAAGTCTTTGGCTCAGCAACAGCAATAAAATACAAAGGAATTTAAATATCTGGAGTTTCACCAAACACATTATTTCGTAATTGATGGCTATTATATTTCACAAAAAATTTTAACTTTCAAATTCGGTTGTGAAGTTAGATCACCACCGTTCAATGCAATCGACAGTCATTACTTTAAGCGGTGTGGTGTCTTCAACGTTATTAATGTTGAAGTTTAAATAGAGTCCAAATCACATTTGGCAAATACTCCTGCTGTGTAACTCACGGCCTTCGACTTTCTGATATTATAAATGCAATAATTTCATGGTAATTGTTGTTTACTTGTGGTATTTACAGAAAATTGGGTCGCTCAGCCTTTGACTTGGGGAAATTGTCAACGGTAATAAAAACTCGTACATAACATTATTTATGAACATGGGCAGATTGGAAAATACTCTCAATTTACATTAAAACACTGCCTAACATTTATATGATTTCTTATGTTCTACCCAATTTAGAGTGTATTGAACTTGTGTTGTTGGTTGGGTAGAAATGTGTAGTGCAAGTATAATTAAAAAGAAATAATTTTCGCATGAAAATTTGCATGTTATCTAACGGTGAATGGCATGAAATGAGGTTACCTTTACAGTATTCTTCATACTTTTAGTGAAAATTGGGAAAGGAGATAAAGGAACGTAGTAAAAACATGTATGGACAATAGTTGAAAGACTTCTTTATGCTGCAAATAGCTCATACCCAATTTTAGAAGGCTTTTATTTGAATAAAAAGCTGGAAAATGGACTTCTGCTTCTATAGTATGCGCTAAATTGTGCAGTTCATAAAACTACTTGATATATATTGAAGCTTGGTACATGGAAAAAATCTCGAGCGAAAACCTTAGCCGCATGTGTTAATTCCTTGCATTTTTATTCTGATATTAAGCGTGTAATTACGTAATGAGCGAACGGAGGAGCTGTAATTATGTGTTTTTATAGCTGTGCTATAATTTTGTATTTCCGAAAGAGTATTACGTATCTGTATTGTAAAAGTGGTAATGCCGTTATTGTGAGCAAAATGAATGCAGTGATAAAAGGTGTTAAGTAGGTAGGTTTTAACTCTCTCCTCCATTCTTTTCAGGGAAAGTATCTCTCATTTTATTGTGTACTTCTACATCTTCTCGGTTGGGTGTGTTAACTATCGGTGTTGGAAGGTATTTATTTGTGAAAAGGGAAAAGTTTAGAAGGTTGGTTAGTGAACTGTGTCGGAATTTGCCACGACCGAGCTACAACTCGTTAGGTTTAAAAAGTTATAATTAGTAGTTATGGTGAATGCATGCAATTTTAAAGAGGGACTTACAAGATTAAGAAGGAAGACATTTGTGACAGTGCGCATCCGACGATTCCACGCCAAGGTGAAGATAACGAGTGAATTGCCAATTATGGAAAGAAAAAAGATAAGCGTATATAAAGGTATTACGACAATTTTTCCTGGGAATGGGGAAGAAGATCCTGCAAAAGTCGGCTCTGAAGTAACGTTAGACAAACTACAATTAGAGTACGTCTCAGTTGAGAGTGAGAAAGAACTGTTTTCATTTAGCGGCAGTAAAGCTGGAGTGTAGTACAAACTCGGCGTGGAAGTGTTCGCAAGGAATCCGTTGGCTATTCTCGTCTGAGAAATGGTTTTTATTATGGGCGAGGTTGAATATATGCAACCGGAAAAATTTCTATCCACCATAATTTCCCGGTGGAGATCTATTACGAAACCTCTCCGCTCACAAATTCCCCTCCAAGATGAACTCGACACTTTCTCTTTGTTGCTAAATATCTTTTTTTGCCACTGCACTGTCCTTGCATAATATATCCACACTTATCATGGAAACACTCATATTTTTGCAACGTGAGAATTTCCTCTTCGCCGCTTTTCTTTAGACAATTGCGTTCACTTTTTACTTTCACTTTAAAATCTCAATAGAGTTCCCCTAGAGCTCCAGAACCAATGTAGCATTAAACTTACTAAGGCTTACTTAGTGCAGTCCTTAAAGAAATCTATTAGCGTCGCTACTTATATTTTACTTTGATATCTTCTTCAGGTACCATAGAACAAAGTACTAGATTAGTCGTCTAGTGAATATTTTCAGACCTTGACTGTAATTGAATTAAAAGTTAGCATTTCATTTTTATTTGACAGATAATAATTTTTTAAGAGAAATTATCTGCATATAAATGAAATGTCTGTTATTTTACAGTTACTCTAACTATTTCCATATAGAGTGAGGATTAATGGAAAAGCAAATAGATTCTATGGTTTCTTCACATAAAATCCCTTCAACTCTTATAGTTACGACATATGACAGACATTATATACACAGACCTGACGTTAGTTTCTAAACTAGAGACTGATTGGCATTTTGGTTTTAGCATTCCAAAGATGGGTCCTAGAATGCGACACAGAAATTGAAACAAAATCAATTTCAACCTTGTATAACATATTTTGTGTCTTCTTTACACTTCTAATATTTTTTATAGTAGTTTGCAGTGAAGAAAAATGTCGACGATCAGAAATTCCAACTTCCCTTTACTGATGCATGATAGTATTTGGTGAATTTTGTCATGAACTTCCCGTCAAGATTTATTAGAAGGTGCTTACGGTAAATGGAGATAAGTGGCAAAATGTGAAGTGTAACTTCATAGGTAGTGAGAGAGAGAGAGTACGTAGCTTCACGATAGTTCCTGTCGGGGCTCTACATATTACTGCATACATCATTTACGGCTCCCCCAGACATCCAACTAAATTTGTTATGCTCTCCATTTTACAGCTTGTGCAATAAGACACTAATGGGGAATCTATTCAACGCCCATTTATCAAAGTAATTTACCTTGTGCAATCCTGAATTTACTTAGAATCCTTCCTAACACAATTTCAATCCCACATCATGCATATATAGCGCCATAAGTGTATTCCGTATGAATGAAACTGTTTTCCAATCCCTAAAAACTATTTGTGTCCACTAGGTACTCCTAAACATTTAAATTTGATTTATCGTCGTGTTTACCAATTCCCAAAATCTCTTTTCATGCTTTACATATTCAATATAAAGTACAAAATTGCAAATGAAGTAGGTGTATTTAAGCGTACAAAAAATTATATAACTGTTTTATAATCCCCTATGGTAAACATCCTCGTCTCCAAGATCTCTGGAGCAGAAATCTAATTCAGACAACCTTAACTGAATTTTTCAAGCTAAATGGAATTATAAATCCCGACTAAATCATTTTTTTCCTTTTTAGTATGCATGACTGTCTCACAATTCTCTTCTTTCTACTAGATTACGCAGTTAAGATCCTTTTAAATTATGCACTTGTGTGTAACTTACGGAATTTTTTCAAAATCAATTTGATTAGCTGATTAGAGTGAAAGCAGAGAAAGTTATAAAATAATTGTGTGAAATAAAAGAACATATAATAGCCAACTGACTAGCATTGTCGCTCTACTTTCAACTTTAGAATCACTGTGCCCCAATTAAATTGTTATGTAGTGACTTTCCTTTCTTTACTATCAGCTCAGTTCCCTTCGTGTAATACTATTTGCTTCTTACTATTTGCATTAATTCAAGTGTACTTATATTTATGACAGGTGTCCAAAATATTTAACAGCTATTTAGGGAAATATAAGAGTAACAGTAGTACGTAGTAGTAATATGAAATTGGATTAAACGGACTGGATGAAAAAGTGTTTCATGTAGGTTAATTTTAGAACTTTGGCTGGTATGAACGTTGAAGGAGAAAATCACAGGAACTGAAATTGAGTCGGCTCATCCTCCTCAAGCTCTATATTTGATATTTTCTGAGAGAGGGATAATCACGGACACGAAGCCACTTAGTGGTCACACGATGTGGAATAATTAGTTGCGGCAAAAGGGTTCATATTGTCATTTTCGAGGTTTACATTCCAAATGTGACTCAATAGAGAGCTTTGCCATCAGGATGTGTTGCACATATTAACACTTTGACTTTGTGTTGTCTCTAATCCTTCGTAATTAATGTAGTTGCTGAAAGTTGGCGAGAGAAGAACATGTTAACAGATTGCTTGCAATGGTTTGTTATTTGAGTGAGGCTTTTTGAAATCTTTTGATGAACTAGGTATTTGTAGTTCTTTTGCTGTGAGGAGGGATATAGAATTTAGACGGCCAAATGCCTTTATATCGTGTGCTGATGTGAGAAATATCAGAGTAAGTTGCGGAAACACGAGATATAATTTCTTAGGGAAAGTTCTATGTGAGAAATGAGAAAAAAAGAAAGTTCTGTGCCCTAGTCAAACATTGGAAAGTGGATTTAACGCGGTGTTTGGTTTATTATTGATGATCTTTTCCGTTTTCTCTTCTCTTTGCCACTAAAAATATCTCTCTCTTCCGCGAGGGCTTTAGTATATGTAAGCCTGTGGCGAATTAGGGGCTATCTGGATCAACGAATGTTCAATTACCTTTTGATGGAGGACGGAGCTTGTAATGAATGAGTCTGACTCTTCTCTGACTGCAGTGCACTCTTGAATGATATGAGAGTTATCTGTTTGTGACGTGAGCGCCGAACAGGATATTTTTTATCTGATCTGTGCAAATATTAGGCGTTAACTTCCACTCTCCTCTTTCTTCTTCCCATTCATATTTCAATCTATTTATAAGTTGAGGGACAGTAACTACATAAATATTACTATGTTTTCTCGCCTTCCGTCTGACCCATAAAATTTCTTGATATATGTTAGGATTATTTATCGATGTCGTACGAGGAATGGGGTGGACAGTCGAAAAACTCCGAGAATCTCTGGACACATAAAAGGTTAAAGGAGTTGAATTGAGTGAAATGAAACACAAGAAATGGTGCACTCCAAGATATTTATTTGTTTTGTTCGACAAACGGCAGAATCGGATCAGAGAAATGCTAATTTCAATTTCATAGTGCTTGCTTTAGCTTGAGCGAGCATTTGAGAACTTTATATTTGTCCAGCTTGGCCAGTCCAAGAGCACGCTGTTTTCCTTCCTTCCTTCTCCTCCAACTATTCCCACTCAGCCCAACAAACCAAAAGACTTCACACGAAAAGAAAGAAATCCTCCGTCGAGTTTCCTTCCTGGTAAATAAGAAACTTTTCCTTTTGACTTTGTTCGAGACTCTCTTTTCTCTCGTAGATTTCTCCGTTCCGTCCGTCACTCTCACTCTCGCTTCCACTGTCGACTCAATTGCATTTGCTGAGCATTTTCCAGGCATCCCCTCGCTCTCTTCACACAGAACACACAATTCTACCAGCTAGAGACATGGAAATGGAAGCAGGCGCAAACGTCCACTTTTTCCCTTACTTTCCTTCCTACGTTATATTAGGCCAGTAGCCACATTACTCGAATGCAACTAACTTCTCTATACAACAACCATTCTACCTCTCTTACTTTCCTCATCCTCTAATTTCCTACACGTGTGTTTTTCCCTTCCGTTTACATCCTACTCAAGAAACTTGTCTCTTAGTATGTTTCAGTATGAAAAATGCGTTTTATATGAAAAATGCAATTTTTAAGTGCAAATCCCATGAATTTTCTGCAATTTGCATTTTAATTACCAACAAAAAGGAATTCGAAGGTTCATCCTTGAAAGATCTTGAATAATTTATGAACATATTTTTTCAAATTTAGCATTACTCATACGAAATTTGTATTCATATGTCCTATTTATTTTCACGGTATAACAGAAACTATTTACCTACATTTTAAGCCACGTGCACGCCATGAATATTGAACCTCATAAACCTGTACGATCTCCAAAGGTTCATTCCCTATTCTTATTTTACTGAATGAACCGTCAAGTGCTGTGTAAAGCCATTTGCCGCCCTGTGCCGGCAACTCTGCAATTAAAAAATTCGTAAGATAAAACCATATACATCAATCGGTGTGGCACATTGCGTTTAGTTCGCGTAGGAGGTTCAATTAATTCTTAAACAAGTCAACTACGCAAAACAGCCAAGTAATTCACAAACTATTCTTCGGATATTAGGTAACTACCTTATACCCACCCGGGTTGCACATCGAAACATGCGAATTTTAAGTGAGATGTGTTTTTGCTAAGCGTAGTACGTGCTGAGCAAAATCTAATATTCAATCCACCTCATAAATGCGCCCCGTGTCCCACATTACCCATGACGAAACAAAAATCGATTTCAAAAAAGCCTCTGCTATAACTGCATTTCATAGTCGCACGCTAACTTGCATCCAATCAGCATTTACCCATGGGATATTATCAAGAAAAATAAAAATACGATTATACTGGCCAGCAATGATTACTAATGTCATTTAATATAAGACAACCTCCAATTTCTTTCATTTTTCAACAGTGTCCTAGTGACGGAAATAGCTACTACAGATATATCTACGTAAATATACTAACCAGTGCATTTTTATATAATTCCCTGTAGTTGTGAAATAAAATCATTGAAAAAAACCAATGGTGCTCTACCCAGCTCCACATCTATAAATACTATAGTAGTATTGATGTCGATAGGCAGCCTTAGACATGTAACAATGGCTTTCATTTTGGAATTACGATCTTATAGGAACAATAAAGATCTATCTAATCGGCTATGCCATTCTCCTTGATAGCTTTACTTGTTGTGTGATGTATCAGTTTGACTGCAATCTATTCCTTACCATTAAGTTAATTAACGGAAACTATTCCCTTTTTTCTATTTTCCTGAGTAAGAACTAAAAAAAACCCTTGTGGGATTTTTTGGTGCAATTGTTGCTGCAGTCGGGAAGCATTTTTTTGAATACCCAAACGTCTGACAAAAACCATTAACATTATATCTACATTCTCTCCGAAAATGGTAAACGACGTTTAACGAATTGGAGTGATTTTTAATTTCAATGAAACATTCGAATTAAGGGGGGATAATTTGAGAGCGCTTTGCAATGACTGTCACGCTTCTCTGTGTTAAATATCCAGTGCACCCTTATATTTTTTATTCATTTTCCGCTCAACCATATAAATGAAACCCCACATGGCGATTAGCTTTGAAATTGTTTCTAAAAATGAATAAACTGTTGTAAACAGGCGTAGCAATGTAGAGGTAAATTATTTACATATAAAATATGGCAAAAAAGTTGAATTTTGAAAAGTGGGCGGGTAAAGGGGGTGGAGAAAGTGGTGCGATTTCGTCCATTTTTTTGGGTTTTCTTATTGAGAGGTCACATGACTCAACACTGAAAACAGAATTCAAAAAAGTTGAATATTAAGAAAAGTGGGCGGGGTAGGGGGTGGAGTGGGTGTTGCGATTTCATCCATTTTTCTGGATTTTCTTATTGAAGGGTCACATATAAGACACTGTAAACCCTATATGTGGCTTTATTGTGCCATATAAATGTGGTAGCTATTAGTCATTACTTGAGAGGTGTCAAACGTGCGAAGCCAAGATCAATGATAATTTTTTTTATATAAGCCGATTTCTACAATTATCACTAAATTGAACTTTTTCTTGCATCAAGTTAATATTTTTTTAACTTCCCAAAATGAAGTTTTCTTTCGTCTGCTATTCCTAGCCCTCGGCAGAAGGCTTAATCATCTAGTAAGTTAATAAGAAACTATATACATTTCTTGTAACAAATACTAATACTGTATGTACGTAGATGAGTGAACTCAGTATTAGTGACTGTCATAAATAGTGCAACACATAGTACCCACTGACTACTCTGATGTTTCAGGTTGATAATATAAATATTAAAATCGCTATGGGCTTAATTTCATGGATCATATGCAAGTGCTGTGGGCTGCAACAGATTGCAGCAGATGATTTTTGAAGGCGTAGCTGAAGTAGTTGAATTAATTTGTAGTGAAATTAATTTGGAAATTGACTTGGTTCGTTGAATTGGGAAGGACGTTGAGGTGACTGGTCATCACGGTGCATTCATGCGTGTACTTTGCTGAGTAATGTGTAATCATTCAAACATATTCGACCTAACAGCACATATGTTTATGCTATGAACCGTAGACAACGGTGTGAATATTATTGGTTACATTTTCAATTATTAATTGTACATGGGCATGTGATTAGTTAAAAAAATTACATTTGGAAATGAACTACCCAGAAGTACATTCGAGCGTCGTGAATTTCAATTGGAAACTTCTTTGGAAATTTTTTAGCCTCTCATGGCAATACCCTGAATATAATTCTTGTAGGCTGTACACTTAACCCTACATTACCTAGTAAAATCTTTCAATCAACGCAATTTTGCCTTTTACAACGTCATGCAGTTCATTAAACTGTATCTCACGAATTCGTCGAATCAATTCAACTGTGTCTCATAAATTCAATCGTGCCAGAAAATCAGTTGAAATCCGAATCACTGTCCGCATATAAACTTTAACCTTTTCCCATTAAATTGGACTCATCTGGAATTGAATTGAATTGGAATTGAATTTTATAAAAGGAATTACTTTTTGCCAAAATTCCAGGAATTTTCTTTCCATTTTGTGTAAATGCAGTGAATATGTTCCACAGATGAGATCCGCCCTAGAAAATGATTTCTTTATACGTGGCTGTACATTAATTTCATCTGTATATAGCTACTTAAAGATTAGTTCCGTTGAATTTTACAAGCATGTGAACTTACCACAAAAGGCTGTAATTTTTCTAAATTCTCTCGTTAAGGTTGGCAAGCACCTGGTTTTTTTACAATGCTATTAGAAACTGAACGCAGCGCATTCAGTACGACTATTTCATCGGAAGTTTTATTTCTGTCAGCTTTTTATTGAGTGTTGTGCTTGTTTGTCGAGAGCTAAGCGTGCTGCAAACAATTGAACCACGTGAGCTGCATGGGTGTAGTGATCAAATTCGATGAGTATGCATGCAGCTCATTTAAAATTATAAAATTTCAAACGGACGGAGGTAACTCAAAAAATAACCAACCGATATCGATTTTGTAAAGTGATTGTTTCCCCCAGAAATGCGTCGGACATGACTAGTGGGATTTTGAAAATTAGTTTTCGTTGGCTTGCAATCTTTAATAAGACCAATCGCGCCAGTTTTTGGAAAAGATGCTTTTGAAAAAAATTAATTTCTCAAAAATGGAAACGTATTTTAAAAACCTTATGGCCGGTAGTGATGGCCGAGATACTGAACCAATCTTTAAATTGACTTTTATTTTGTAACTTTTCGTTGAGTCCTATTTGAATTATCTCCGTCCGTTTGGAGCAGGAATTTACAGTACTATATAGCACACACTTAACATGTGTATGTACAGGGATACCTGTAAGTTACCACCATGGTTTGCAAGCTAATACTAAACTAAAAATATACATTTTGCATTTCTTTAAAACTGATATTCTAACTTAAAAATTGATGTAAAATGACATTTGCGGAACAAAAATACGAAACCGTCAAAAATCATAATTCACTTGTTAAAAGAATTTCTGAATTCCCCGATAGCAAGAGTTACACTTATTTTGAAACAAAAAAACGTTTTGTATTAAGGAGGGGCACGCTGCTAAAAAACTATCAGAGAAACTATAACTGGAGTCTGAAATTCTTTAAATATTTGGGGTCTGTTCCTAATGATTGTTCACTGTTATATGCTACCATACACGCAATGGAAAACTACAGGGGCTATTCATGGGCAACTCCCAGTTTCTTCCCGCATCTCATTCAATAAGATAGACAAAAAACATTGAATGGCGGAAATCCAAAAATTTTTAAGTTTCAAAAGTCAGATAGGCACACCCCTTAGCCCTTGTCCTAAGGTTAAGTTTCAAATTTTTCATCGATTTCAATCTTTATCTACATTGGACCCATTAACAATCTACCATAGCAGCAAATATTTTCATCCTCATGCAATCATTCCTAATAAATATTTGCGATATTCCGCATGTAATTCTGATGACAATAATATGCTGAACGATATGTTGTCAGTTTTTTAAAGTATTACATCATATTTTGAATGTCCACTTTTCAGAAATAGGAAGTACATAATAATATTTTGTGCATTAGTTCTTGAGTTTAGCTTTTAGGGTGCAAATCTCGGTACTATATCTTATGTGTATGAGTGTCTGTAAGTACTAAACAAAAGGAATCTTCAAGTTATTTGAAATTGCCTTTAAGTCTTGTTTCTATTTGTACGAGGAATTGCTTACTACTCTTCTTTGGACAATAAAGAAGTCAGAAGAGTTTTTAAGTCTGACTAAAAGAGAAGCATTCAGCATATTTGCTTTAGAGACCCTAATGGAAATTTTCATTGTGTACCTAAATAATGTACCTCCTACTCACTTTTCAACCTTTGCTTTTTAGTAGATCAGCGCTCTACCTTTTAATGAACATTTATTTAGATGTCTGGCTTAAGGAGTTTTTGCATTGCATGTTGGCAACTACGAGAACATATTTTTTTTATCTGCATAAGGGATTTTTATCTTATATTTTTGGCCATTATGCAACACATTTTACAAGGTTTTTAAGAAATAACTACGGGTAAAACACATTTTCGACATTGTACTGCAAAGGACTACATTCAGCCTTTTCCGATTGTACTATCTCTAGACGCGGATGGAGCGCTCGAAAAATACCCAGCACTTAAAGTATCACAATGTAAGAGAAAAAAGATGAATTTCTGAAAGTTTCGGAGCAACAGAAATTTTTTACGGGACACTACCACTTACTCATTTTAATTATAGGAACGGAAAATATATACAACACATGAAGTGGCTTAGAGAGATATTTAATGCATAAAAATCTACGTTTTTCAAATGCATAAAAGCTTGTGTAGAAAGTAGAATGGAGGAGAGACGACTTGGTTTGATATACATAGCAAGGAGATATCTACATCTAGGTAGGCTACTTCATTTGCATCCAGTGGACAATAGTCACTAATCCCCTTCAAATAAGAAAAGATTTGTTCAAGAATTTGCATGTTATAGGAGTACATATACAATGTGTCTACCAAGAAAGCCAAAAAGAAACTGCACCTAAGACACGAGCAGAGATCTGCGAGAAGCACTGGGGAAATGAGAGGTGGGAGAAAAGTCTTTCTAGCGTACGGTTGCCTTTCTTCCAAGTTGAGACACGAAATGAGTAGGTGGCAACTGCCCATTACGCTGGATTATTTATTCCATGCACTTTGTTAGAATGCGGTTTAAGAGTACGTTGCACGTAGTATGCTTGGCTAACGGAAGAAAGTGTTGAATATGGGTCAATGACAGGATTGTGACAATGACAATTTGGTTTAGAAAGTCTTGTAGAATTGTACTGTCATACAGCCGTTGTCTTTTATACGAGATAGTATTGCATTACAAGTGTACTAAAATAAAATGTTCTGGAAATATGTACATGCTTAGTATATGCAAATCTCTAATATAAAAGTAGAACGAGGATACACTTTGTCTCAAAATGCAAATTGAGTGGGATATCTGAAATGCCACATGGTAGCGACCAGGGTGTAATGCCATAGATTTATATCTCATTTATTTCCCCCTTTTACAAGAAAGACGGAGTGGATCAGTGCTCAGAAAAAAATGAACTGAGAAAAAAATGTCTCCGGAGAAATTCCAGACAATTCTTTGTATTCCTCCAACATATGAAAGCAAAACAATAAAATTGATTTTAAAACTATTTCCTGTGAATTCTGTCAAAGTTTTTGTGTAAACTAGCAATTCTAACTCTGCCAACAAGCAAATTGACAGTTAAAAAAAGAATGAGTGTAGCCAAAGAAAACGAAGGCGGACGGCACTGTTTACTTGATAGTCAAATGTAGTTGAGAGGTGTTGAGATAAAGGCTTCCAAAACGGAGTTTTTTCTAGCAAATACTGTGGACTCAAGCACAGCTTCAGAATCTCAATTCATGTAATTGAATTACTATTACGGATACTGCATGCCAACGAAGCCCATAAACTAGGGAGAAGATAAAAATTGGCTCGATTGTATCAGTTCGTGATGGCTAATGAAAACTACATACAAACTATATGCTACGCCATTTTTAAATCTTTAAATTCTCCTAGGTATTCTATCGATTCTCTGTGAAATATTATTTTATTACCTATGGCTATTATTTCGCAATTATTAATTGATATTAAAAATTTAGCTGACTATTACTTTTATTTTTATATCAGTTGACGGGCAACTAATTTTGAGAATATTATTTTCTAAAAATTTTTAATTAAAATTAATATCAAAATATTTGTAATGCATGGACTTAATTTAAAAGGACCAGTTCTATTTACCCTATAATATATGCTCTTATTTTTAGTTGTATTACGTCAGTTGGAGATATGGTTTTAATAAATGAAATATTACCAGAAACTGATTTCATCCACCATATTATAATACAAAAATGAATTACAATTAAATATAAAACAGGACAATAAGAAATAGAAAATATGTAGCATTTGACATGACATTCAAAGTAGGTGATGTACGAATGTGACGAATGCAAGCCTGATTACAATCTGAGTTTCAAATGAATGAGTAATAGATGTTAGAAATGCTTTCCAGGGCGATTATCCATCATTTTAGAGTTAGCCACAGCACCATTACCCTTGGTTCTAATTTCATTTCTTTGATGAATTAGCAGGCCTTAATTTTCACAGCATTAATTGAGATGCAATTGGGCTGACAATTTGTCACCGTTAGCGAAACAGAATATCAAGGTTAGAAGAAATCCTATTATTTGCTAAATTACTCATCCCAGCAGTCAACATTTAAAAGTTTGCCTATATATACTGAGGGCATTTCAGCGGTAAGTTGTTGAAAGGAAGACATTATTCACGTTCACGACAGCCTTCAGCCTTCAACTACCTCAAAATTTTCGATTGTGTATTACAAAGGAGCAAAAATAAATAGGTAAGTAAATTGTAAGTTTAATCATTTTAAATGCACCATAGAATGTACTAGTATAGGTAAAAGATACTAAAGTAACACAGGGTAATCAGCTTTCATTATATTGATATTATTGTGTGACCAATAAGTAAACAACTTCGCTTTGCTCTCTACAAATTGACTGCATTTAAGATTTGGTTCAAAAGACAGCTACTGTAGATTTATGCTTTAAATAGGCATTGCCATTCAAATTTTAATCGTAAGCTGAATTATACTCGATGATTACCCATGCTTGTATATTTACTAGTTCGACAAATAATAACATTATTGTATTGTATTGTATTGTATTTATTTATTGAACATGGGTCTAGCCCGTTCAAAATCGTAACATTTTCATTACATTTTCATTACATTATAGG
>JAAAYG020000023.1:0-27562 GCA_009936455.2 Tomocerus minor
AGCAAATTCTTTGTTGTAAAGGCATATGTGTGAAAACTGACTGGTACTTGTGATTTCAATAAAAACTAACTAACTAACTAACTTTATGTACTATTTTAAATCTTGGTGAATTTAAAACTAATAACATACAATGCCCGCCGTTCTTTTCCTTGTTTCTTCTTCCAGTTCTTTCAATGTTTCTTCCAGAAAGCCTGGCCAAAAATCACCGTCAAAATACGGTAATTGTGAAGCTGAAGTTACCTTGTCGTTTTTAGCTTGTGTTAAGATATCCTAGATGTAAAAAAAGAAAATTAGTATGATTCTTACATTGCATAAAATCATGTGTCAATGACCTCTGGAAAAAATTAAGTTTATTACCTTATATTCCAAAATTATTTTCTCTTCAATTCCTTTTTGTAGCATGAGCTTGTACCACTCCTGAAGCCTTTTTATCGTGGGAAGTTTTTGTGTCACAGGATGGCAGTGGAAAATATAATCATTCCCTTTGGCTGGTGGGCAAGCCCAAATATGGGCGATAGAAAATCCCAATTTCTTGACATAATTAAGATAGGACAAAATTATTTTGTGATAGACATCTGTCCTATATTGAGCTGGTTTAAAAAAATTCACAGAGTCCAGGTACGCTATGTATACGCGCCGACTATTTGGAGAGGGACAATCCGATCCATATTCTTGGACGTGCATCCCAAAAAAGCACACGTCACTCCCATCAATTTCCACAAAAGCCAAAATAGCTTTCGATCTTTTTATAATCATAACACAAAAATCAGAATTAAAATTATGAAGTTAAATTATAATTCGTCAATAGTCACAATGTGTAATAATAAAAAAAAACTAAATATACCTATAGGGAAATTCTGGGGTTAAATTACCCGATTGTTGGAAATGAGACTTCATTCCTTCTTTTACTGCTGCCGTTTTGATGGAGGAGGAAACGACTCTAATAAAAACGTATCCAGCACCTACATTTTTATTACTCAGGAACATATTAACATTTTTTTCAATAAAAGAATCCAATTTAGTAGTAGGTAGTTGCCTCGCAGTGAATTTGTTATAACTCCTTTGAATATTACACACCTTTCGGCAGCCCTCACATACGTAACTTTAACAAATAACAAAAACAAAGATAAATAATGGAAACCAATTTATTTAGAATACATGTTGTATTTATTTGTACTATGTACCCAGTTGGAGTGATCGTGTCCAAATGCAAAACGCAGATTTGATGAAAAAGTCTCGTGCAGACTTTGCACTCCACAAAAGGTTCTGGCTCTAGACGGTCATTTGACAATTTTTCAAACCTATCCTTTTTAATGCAACTGAAATTAAAAAAAATAAAAGTTCAACTTTTTAAATGTCATAAAACTTCAAAGACTGAAACTTGGTTATTGTCTACATATCAAAATGATTATAATATTACTTATATTACTATTAAACTTACACAGATTCTTTAGTTTCTTCATCTACTACGGTAACAGTATCTTCTTTGCAATTATTAAAACACCTCACGCATAATATATACCTATAAAAAATTAATTTATTGTAGACATAACCTAGGAAGGCTAAATAACTCTAAATACAGAGAAATTCTATTTAAAAATAAACTTGTGTTACTTGGTGAATAAAAAATATTTTTCATTTCTGTGAATGAGACAGTCTTTAGAAGAACAAATTAACACCAGGGGATTGAATGTGTATTTATTTCCACAGCAATATCCTAACTTTCGCATGACCGGCTCGAATTGGGCTTCAAAAATTTTCGTAAGCTGCACACAGAATTAACAATTATTACTATTGGATTTCAAAATAATTTTAAGCAAAGCCAACATTATTATTACAGATGCCACAAGACATACCTTCGAAGCGTATCTATACAATCTGGAAGTTTTGCGGTTGTGTCTAATAACGTATTCGAAAACAAATCTTAGGTCCTGTGCAAACTCCCACGGATCTTTGTACACTCTCTCAGTAATTTTTCTTCTTATTGTTGTAAAATCTAAGGGTAATTTATCACCATTTTTAGGAATACCTGTTTTCTGTTAACCGAAAACAAATCGCACAATTAATTAAATCCAATCAAAGCGTAAACAAGCATACAGTACATAATAAGGATGAGATTAAACTGCAATTTATACCTTTACACAAGGTGCCATCATAAAGGGCAGTATCTCCAGTTTCTGCTGGCACAATTTATCTAATACCTCTGACATTGCTATGCAAAATTCTTCTGGATTGCAACCTGTAGCAAATAAAAATATTTATTACCCACCGAACCAGCAAAGAATCGGAAATGGCAACACTCAAGATTAAAATTTATATATTCGGATTAATTATAGATCTACCGGTTAAATTGTTAATGTATGGATTAATCAAGAATTTATAAAAGAGCAATAAAAAGTAAAATTATTAAGAGGCAGTGAAATCTCTTACATTGCTTTGCTAAATTTATTTCCAGCGCAGAAGAACTCATCGCCATTGACGCAGGAAACAGTTTTTTCTCATTGAAAATTCCAGTCGTCGCCGGGTTTTGCTTGTTTTTCTTAAAAGTTTCGAACTGTTTTTCCAATTCCTTTTTCAGAGGTAAACATAGCGAACAATCATCTTCCGGACATTTCTTCCAATGGGCAAGCAAATAGCGCGTCGAGACGCAGTGCCGTTTGGTATCGCAGATTTTTCGCTTCTTGCAATTTTTCAAATGAATTAATACATCTTTCATTATTTTGCATTCGGGCCAGTCACACTGAAATCACATAGACAGAGATTACACTATAGTTAAATTACAAGACAATGAACCAAATCACGGTTACACAGTAATGTATAAACACACAATCCTTAATCCTTTTTTATATTTAAATTACATTTAATATCTCAAGGAAATTTCGCTAATAATATTTCTACTGTGTAATCCTCAATATCCATCTAACATTATGTTCAAATAAACCATAAACAAGCACTAAGCAGTCTTCATCAATTGGCAAATATTAAAATAATTCGAAGGTCATGAATAAAATGTATGAACTTACTGAATTTTCTCCATTGTCAAGTTTCTTGTTTTTACAGTATTGAGCATGGATTATTAATAGCAGATGCAACTTTAACAATCGTTTCTTTTTCTTGTACCAGACATCTTTGCACACTAAGGGACTCTGCTGATCGTTAGACGACGCTTTTGGAGCAATCCTATTAATTTCATTATTGTGGTTTTCCTTAATGACAGATAAAGAGGATTTACTTTTGACCACAGATGAATTTTTGCTAGTCTTGATGGGATTAGGTACATTTTTTAATCCTATATTAATCACAATTACTCCGGCTCGGTTATTATTTTGGCTGGTGGGGGGGACGGGGCAGGTAAATGATCCAATTTTCTGTTGTGGCATTCTTATGGGTTGATTTGCTTCCACTTCTCCTTCACAAAAGAACGTCATGTCAAAATATAAAAAGTAAATCCAAGTATAAAACTCGTAAAAACAATAAGTAACTACAAAACACTTTAAAAATTTATATCTCAAATCTTTTGTCAATAAAACTAAATTGTCTAAAAGTCTAAAAGTCAAGTGCAATACGTTGCTACTCCTCTTCTCATTAACCAAAATAGTAAATAATAATACACGCTTCCTTTTTACTTTCACGTCGTCCGTCCGCGTGTCTTTTCAGCAAGCAATCGCAATCTAATATACAGCCAACGAAACGTGAATTTTCAAACTTCCTGCTTCCGTCACATTCTTGTCACCTTGGTTTGTCTCACTATAGTCTCACTCCAAACTCTCCGGATTTTGAGAGAGTTGAAATGTAACAATGAGTTCGTTTAATCCTCTTATCGCAGAAAAGCTATTTATCGCACAACCTTCCCCAAATACGACTAAAATCCTAAAATATGTATTAAAATAAATATAAATTCGGAACCTTTTTGGCAGGTTGAAATCCTTTGCTTTACATTTTGGAGGTAGACAAACGGACATAAAATTCAAAAGTTTATGGTGACATTGAAAATAGATTGATTGATAATGATAACGGAAATAGATAAAATATTTTAAACAAAATTTTTTAAATAAGATATAATATGACCAGTTTTCCTCCCTTAGTGGATACGTTCCTTAGACAGGCATCAAGTCATGATCATTGTGTCTTGTAATTTTTTGAAAATTCAAGGCAATGCGGGGATTAAAATAATAAAATGGAAATCTTGCAAAAAAATAACACATAACACTAAAACCGATGACGAGATCCATGAATGGATTTTCTCCTTGAAAATGGTGCGCTTTCGGTCCTGTGTCATATAACAGACATTTCATGAAATTTTAATAGCATTTATTAGTGTTAATTTTTATTATATAAGATATATAGCCTAATCTACGATGTATAAAAAATAAAAACGAAAATAGAATACAAGGTTTACCCCCATTAAAGGAGGACCAGGTCCGTGTAATATGGGCGATGGGAGTTGTGATATAATGGATCCGTCCAGTTGGTGGAACTCTGACAGTAGGGCAGCCAGTGACCACACGTTCATCCTCATCTTTGAAAAACTATAACTAAATTGGAATAATTGGGCTAAGGATTTAAAAGTTCACTGCAAAATTCCTCTGTCTATAGCGACTTGCTATGAGTTTTTTTAATATTAATACCTACATATTACATTACATAACTTACACTGTGCGTGTGCACTATTGTAAAAATGTCTGTAATTTACACTTTTTTTAAAATGCCAAACATTAATCTATTAAAGTACAATCACTTAAAGTGCTAACAATTAACAACAAAGATCTATTCATAGTGATTGGAAGTGACGTCTCAAATCGAGGTATTTAATATTTACTGGCCGAAAATGCAGCTTTCGCTACAAATACCATCTTCGAGATCTAAAAGATTTCCACCAATGATTTTCCGTGAATAAACAGGCTCTGATTCAACATGCATTCGCCCACCCAACACCAAACATATTGCATTAACTTGACGTCCAAGTCGAAAATGCAGTGACTTGATTAATAATTATTTCAAAAGTATGTTGAGTGAGTGTGTACAATTTGGATTTTTGGTGATAATTTCTTTTGTAATAATATTATATTCATCCTGATTGTTGGATTCATTTTCAGTTTCAGCGACAATACATTTGTATCTACATGCCACCAGCCACTCTGGTCATTCCCACTAGTAATCTAAATAATGATGCTGGAATACGAGCACGATACATACAAAACAGTTTTCAAGACAATTGTTGCGAAGGAATAACAATAGCGTCCATTTCGATAGAATTATATAGAACTACATGCACCTTATACTTTATTTTGTCCAATTCCGAATATTTATTTTTAGGCTTTTTCCTTATAATACTTTTGTCAAATTGTGACATCGATCACAGTAAAACTAAACAATGCATATAATGTTACTAATTCTGTTAATAATTTACAATGTTCTTTTCTTTGGCTACATTAGTTTAATGAACTCAATCAGCATCGTAAGTATACGATTCATAACATAACAGGTGTGAGAATATAAAATAAATTATAGCAGAATAGATTATATTGAATGTATGTAAAAAGTATGTAAAATGATTCGCTTTTAAAATAGCGGAGCTTCAATGATTGCGACTCACTCACAAAGCGAGGGATCGGAAGAACTTGGTGACAGCCGTCGACACAGACGTTGGTTTCTTGGGAACCACTGACGTGCTGTACGAAATCTGAGCAGGAAGTCAATTTATTATAACAATATTTGCTTCCATTATAACGTTTCCAAGTTTTACTCATTTTAAAGGATTTTAGTAGTTTAGGTACCCGAAATAGATATGGTTGAATATCAGGGTACGACGTGTCGAAAATAAGGTCAACTTCTGATTGCGAGGGTATTTTAGGTACATACTGATGGCGATTCATTGCTTCTGCTATCAGCACCACTTTTTCACCGACTTTCTCACCCAGAGATTCTCGATTCATTCGACGTTCTTTAATTGGAAATAAGCAAATTATTAACTGACTGACGCCAATTAAAAGATGTGTTAAAGGATTTACTAAAAGGTTGATGCTACAATGAGTAAAATAAAAATTGATAATTAGCAATGCTCATTATTTAATGCTGACCTATTTCATTACGCACAGTTTTGACCTCTACTCGGACAGTCCACACCTCCCACGGCAAATATTCCTGGCTAAATGGCCAATTTACTTTCTTAATGTTATAAAACTCTAGAGAAATCTGGCCACTTTGTAGACCTTTTTCATTAACATTGCTAGGAAGTCGAACTGCTTGGGCGAATTCCATTACATGCTCATTAATTGTTTGTGCCAAGGATGTCGAGGAACATCGTGCCTTTTAAAACCATAAAAATATTTTATTAAATATATGTTTGTAATTGTTCATTTCTAAAAATATTTAGATTTTGCCATATATATTTATATTATTAAAAGAATAGTTTAAAATTTAATTACGTAGGTAAGATCCACGAAATCGCAGTCTACATCTTCATATCCGATCGTTCCAATATAATATTTTCCTTCTTGTTTGTAGTGGAACTTTCCAAGCGTTCTGTGAAATAAAATTGAATGAAAGATACAATTGACTATATCGCCCACTTGGTAGCATTCCGCACTCTGCAAATATCATAATTATAAATAAATATTAAAAAAGATCATCACTTAAAACATATTATATATATATTACTAGAATAACAAATAATATAACAAGTTTTACTTGTTATTTTAATAATTGACAATTGACATTGTCATAGCCGATAACTAAAGGACACAACGTAGCTAACATTACTTCAGGTATCAGGAAAATCTCTAATTTATTCCAAAATAAGAAGTAATTTAATATAATCCCTCTTGTTCTTAACTATTGCAGTAAATTAACAAAATAAAAAATTTCTTACAAAATCAAGTGTTTGCTCACGGGCATTCATGACGAAGTTGCAATCTATTCTATATTATCTATATCGTGCTATGCTCACTTCAGTAATCAAATTCATCCATCAATCATTCTTAATATTTCACGCATATTTTAATATAACTATTCCCAAGTTTATGATCATCAAAATTACACAATCCAATTCTATTTTTCTTGAAACGTCGACAACGATTAAGAAACTTAATTTTGAACTTGATCATAGTTATTCCAATTGTTAAATTTAAACCTACTCGACGATTCGCGGTCTTATCATTGGATATTGGACACCGGGACTGGGACAATTGAGATGATACTAAGACGTTTGGGGCTAGCTATTGTTTTTTTTGGCTGAATGGCCTTTCTTTCTAATGTTTTTATTCCTATGTTGTCTGGTAGGGTATCAACTGCATTTTTAATTTCATAAAATCACTAATATTAACAAGTATGTTAGTGTACATTTACGTCTTATTTTCTAGGTAGCATAATGCATAAAGTACTGCACAATTTAACAAAACTTTTAACTTTTCTAATTAATTTTATATACCATATAGTTGCGGTAAATAATAATAAAATATTTTACGAAATTTCATAAAAGGATGAAGCATGGTATTCGTTTATACATTTTAAGGTTGTCAAGCTTCACTTCCAATTAAAAAAATCAGAAAAGGGCTCTCAAGTAAATGTATTTGTTTTTGACTTACGGGTGTAGCAGTCACTTGTATACCGAAAACGCTTGTACGTGCGTAACAAAGCAAAATAAAACTTATTCAGTTGATTTTGCTTACAAATATACGGAAACAAAAATGAAGCTGTGACGCAGCTATCAGCAAATATAAGCAGAAAAATGTGCGAATTTGATCTCAGGAACGCAGCAACACAGATTGTTCAAATTTTACAAACGTCAGGTTCATAAAAATAGTTTTTCGATTGAAAAAATGTCAAATTTTTGGCAAATCATTTCTGGTACAGGCTCCTGGATATGTGAATGGGAAAATATGAATGATTTTGTAAGGCTAAGTATTCGTAGTAATTATAATATGCTCTCAATCACGATTCTCGCACAACCCAAAAGAGTTATTTATCCTTTTCCATCCGCTTGCTATTAGCTCGTGCTGTTACCCGTCAGGGGGCAACCATTTTCATACAAAAGCAAGATGTGTTTTAAAAATAATCTATTTGCATCTGAATTTATATAGTAACAAAACAAATATTGATGTTTTCATTCCTATTAGTCACTTTCAGATATATCCTACTAATTTAACCCTCAACCGTAAGATATCGACTATGTAGAAAATTAATTATGTTCTGTTGGAAAATGTAATTAATTTTTAGGTAGGTACCTATATATACTAGTTTGTCGTACTTATAAAATTTTTCTATACACGAGTATCCACATAATTGCTACAGACAGATGTTGCGTGCAGGACCTTTCCATTTTGCACGTCTGGAAGACTTACACCATATTACAATAAATGTGTCGAAGCGATCCAGAGTTGGTCAAAGTGGCCGTATTTAGTTATTAATTAGATCTAATATCCACTAAAATATTATTCGTACACTATATGTTTTAAATGTATGTAATATCGGATATAATAACTTTTTTAATGCATATACTGGCTTAAAATAATTTAATTAATTGGCAGGTTGTCGTAATTTTTTAAGTATAATTCAATGTATGTTGCGTTTTCACACAGAAAAAATGGTAGCACAAAATCCATGGGCATATCCAAGGGAATTTGGGGCTCAGACAGATTTTGTGGTTGGGAGCGTAAAATAACATCTACATTTGGCTACATATTTAGAACTAAATAAAAAGAATTATATTCTCAAGCATCCTCCAACTGAATTTCCTGGCTACACCCGTGACAAAACCAATTTATAACCAAATGGCCATATAAATTGTATAAGAAATAAATAAACAGCACAATTTTATGGGTAAGTAAATTTTGTAAGGAAGTCGATTTAGTAGCTGTTATTCATTTATTTCATTATAAAATTACTAGTTTAATATCTGTGATAAATCTGCAAAGTGATATCACCGATTATGTGATACGAGTGCAGAACCGATAATTTCTTTAATATTATAGGGACGGCATTGTCGATTTTGGGGAATACTCAAAACAATCAGGTTTTTAAGGACATTTTAAACACTCTTTATTTTTGTGTTTGAAATTGTCAAATAATTTCTTCCGTCTACAGTATAATAAAATCTAGAAGGAAACTCATCGTTCAGCCTTCGTTTTCGCTTCAAGTTTACGTAGGTACCTACGTAACCTTTTTACTGGCAACTTGGCTCTAGTAAAGTTGAGGTACCATCTTTTAGCGATCTCAGGTTACCTGCTGAAAAGCAATATAAATGATACTCACTATCATTTTCATTGCATTAGTCATTTTAGAAAACAATATCAATAATTATGATTAAAAATAGCAATTAACCAATATTTGGCTAGTAGTTACTAGTCAAAAAATCCGACTTTCGTTAATTTCGGCACTCAACACTAGTCCCTGAAGAAAAAGTTAATTCTCAAGGAAAATATTATATCCACGGTCCCTAGATAAATAACCAAACTAAATTTTAATAATTACCATACATTTTTCTGTCCAGTAATTACTGAGTTATGCTCAAAATGATGGAGTAGGAATTTCACATTACTCGTGACGGGGACCCACACCCTTAACAGCGGATTTAATTTCCAGTACGTACACTATATTTTTTAATGTATGTGGTGTAATAACTTTATGTGGCGCCCGACATTGTACATTCGCTAATATTAAAGTTAAAACTACCAACGAAACTTTTAAAGGCTCTAAATAATTTTATTCATTGACAGGTTTTTTCATTTTCCAAAAGTCTAAGACAATCTATGTTGCGTGTTTGCACAGAGAGAAAGGAAGTACCATGGGCATATCCAACCATGGACATATCCATGAAATATCCATATCATGACATAATCATTAATAAGTGCAGAATTTCAATCTTAAAGGGAAATGTTGATGCATATCAACATTGGGATTTCTAAGGAAATAAAGAATTTGATGTTGATAATAACGTTGCAAATAGGAGACTAAAGATTTTCTACCACACGCATCTTTTTAATACAGTTTTGAATTTCATACACTCCAGTTTTATGCATTATGTAACACCCACTATGGTTATCTACATAGAGATCAAGCACATTCTGAAATTTCGATGTAACGCCAATATGGTAGTAATTTTAGTAGAAATAACTGCGAAATGCAATTAATAGCCAGTAGCCAATAGGTAATAATATTTAATTACTTACTTTTATACTATATAGGTACTTAGTTCTATACCATTTTTATTGGAATACCAAATCTAAAAATCAGCTTTACCCCAATTACATGTAATAATAACATTGGTAGCTTTCTTTTTTATTTCGTATATTGTATAGCTTTTTGCAACATCATTGTATTAAACCATAATTACTAATACACTACATTATATGATATTAATATTGGTAGAACTCAAGTCCAAAGTTGAGATTATTTTTTTTAAACTAATTCTTAGAAGCTTTTCTACTTAATTGCACATATGTTAATGGTGATTGACATGCCGCTATGCATGTTTTATATGCGTGTTAAGTGGTTTCATAGTAATTAATACATTGGATTGATTAACATAAATCCGTATTGTCTTACTGGCAAATAAATATTAAATAAATATTCGGTGTCGGTTGTGTCAAACTTATTTCCATACGTAACTACTATTAACGTAGTGGTAGTTTCGAATGCTTGCCACTGAACTGCAAACAAACAATTTTTTGCAGTTTTTTAGTTTATATATACTATAATATACATACCTACTGATAAATAATACTAAAATATTTTGCGAAATTTCATAAAAGGATGCGATATGGTAATCGTTTATATACATAGTAGACCGTCCGTCGTATCAATAGAACCTTTGTAATAACAATTTAAAAAATATTTAAAAAATATTTTTTCTTTTTATGAGGGAATTAGTTAACTTGCCATTGGGGTTACATTCTAACATTGTGTAATATATATTACAATTAATATAAAACATCCAATGTTTGATTTTATTTAAGCCTGTGATTTAATGTCCAGTTTGAAAATTACTTTTTGAAGAAGGTTACGTTGCATTTTCTGTAAATGCTTTTAAACCTAATGCTAATTAATTCTCGGTGGTTGTTGTTATATTAGTATTTAAAACGAATATTAAGTATTAGAAATCTTTAATTAACTTTAAAATGTGATATACAATATTGAGTATTTTGAGTTATGTTTGGGATTTAATTTCTTATATACCTACCTAAATAGTAGACAATTGAATAACATTTTTGCTAATTTGTCAAATTTTCAGTAAACAGTAGGTTTATTGTTAGAATTTGTAATTTTGTTAGTCTATCTTATCTTGTAATTTTTCGGTTAGGTATGTTAGATTTTCTAAGAAAGAGTTTAAGCGTTGATAGTAATTAGCAGTTAATTTGATTTTGAGGCCTTGCTAGTGCAATCATTAATTATATTGTTGCCAGAATGAAAATACTTTTTAATAAACCAGATGGACAAGCCATTCATTGTGCGTTTAACAATGTATATGTTTTATTATATATACCGAATTTATTGTCACTGATCAATGTGATCAACTGATCATACATTTATGATTCTGCCAAAAAGACACAGCAATAAGTAAAATTACATTACATAAATTTTAAGAAAAGAATTTTTAACTTAAAATAACTGTGTACTAATAACAATTACTATTTCTGGTATGGAGAATACAAATGATGATGTAGTATAGATGTAGAATTACGGATCACAGATAGATGTATTTGGTTATTGTATGTATTTATTTAGGTACCTACCTATAGAATTAGTAAAATTGTTTATTTTATATATACGTGGAATGGGTTTACATTAAAATTGAAATACATTATAATAAAATAATATGCTTTAATTTAGCATTTTACATCAAGGCAGTATATATAAAAATATGACGATGGCAACCTATAACAATATGACCTATTGAGGCTTACAAGTATTGACTATCGAACTCAATATTTTATTTTTGTTTCACAAGTGGCACAACAATAGCTATCAAAAAGTGACTAAAAGGTGAAGCACTGAGTTTAACTTTGTTTTCAAAGGGAACTCAACAGTTTCAGATATCATAGCGGATTTTACTGAGCTCTTTATTTTCAAAGTTTAAACATTAAATGAAGCATAGTTCCTTAGTGAAATGATTAAGTTTGTATTATAGGGTTTAGTTGCAGCAGCCCGAAGTTATTCGTCAATAAAAGACTTAGACTATGGAAATGAAGAATTAAAAAACAATTTTAGTTTGAAAGGAAAATTTGTTTGAATATTTGTTAATGTGGGTAATGTTTTAGTTAGACAAACCATTCCAAGTAGGCTATAGGTAATCGTGAAGAAGATGCTCTCACACCAAAGTTTAAAAACTGTGTTTGTATGTACAAACAGAGCCATTCATAATATCTTTGATCAAGTGATATGCGGCCACTACTTAGATCAGTAGCCAATTTATCCATTATGTTTTCCTTATAATTTTCGACCTTGAATACATGTTGAATAAAAGCTTGGTTTTTCATTATGCTGTCTTACTAAATTTGGTTAATTTTGAGATTGGCTATATTTATTTATTACTAATCTGAAAAATTAGAAATTCCCAACCAACTGTCTTTAATAAATCTACTAATTAATTTTTTATGTTATCAAGAAAGGAATCATTTTTGCCCAGATGGATTCAAATACTATTAATTACATTGATTGAAAGAAAACACAACACACAGACATTTTCAAAATTCCCGTTTGCCATGAATACAGCTAAATTTGGTCATTTACAGTGACCACAATCTACAATGAATTTTACGTTAGTTTATAAACGTACCCCTTGATGACTTTTTGCAGCATTCCATAAAATGACATTGCATTTAAAAGCAGTAAAAACAGAGCTGACTTTAAGGATAGTAGCTACTACAGGATAAAAAATAGGTCACACATTGTGAATAAAATATGGCTAAAAAATTTGCGAAAAATATGTTGGGTAACCATGTTGATTTTTGCAACCCTTTGTTTAGCCTCAAGGAGATTGTCAACTACGTAGCCCCTTGCAATTTCCAATATAGCGTATATACCTGTTACACACCTATAACTACGCATAGCCCACATAAAAAAGACCCCAAATGTAAAAAACCCAACGGTTTCAAAACCAACAAGACCTACTAAATTTCCCAAACCCAAAAATATTAGTATTGAAGACGGAAATATCTCGGATGCTGCAACAGATATTTTAGATACATCTACAACATCTTCATCGGTAGAACATGTTCCACAACACCCAGTAATAGATGAATCAATCACCAATAGTACAATTAGATTAGATTAAAGAAATATCGAGGCGATATATACTGCGCGGGGAAGTATGTTACACACCTATAATTATTAGTGTAACGGACTGTTACACTCCGTATAACTTTTGGAAAATTCCATTGTATATATATATATTGTCTCAATTAAAAAGTGTTCATATAAGTAAATGATGATAATAATAATAAGATGCGGGAATACAATTATATAAAATATATATAAGTATAAAAAGAATAGAAGATAGTATAGATATAAAATCATTATAAGAATATTAAACATACAATTCAATAATGTAAAGTTGGGAACCAGCTTGACAATTGTAGAAATCCAGACTGGTCCCAACTCTAAATTACTCATAGAATAATTCAAAAATTAATATAATTATAAGAAATAAATTGATGAGTAATATTCATAAGAAGAGTCACAGACAAAGTCCAAATCGTAGGTTCGACTTGCACTCTGTCTGTAGACTTTAGGTTAAGCTTAACAGTAGGAGTCTTGAGTAAGGCAATGAGTCAGAGAGTCAAAGGTTGACTTCTCTGCCTCAGTGTATTTACTTAAGGCTCATGCACTTCACGTGCACAAGATAAGTTACCCTATATATACTTGGCCCTGTGGCCTGAGAAAATCAGTGTATGTTCCGCCTGTCTCTTCACTTCAAATTACTTGTTCCTAAATAAAAATTTCAAGTTTCAATTTCTACAAAAATCCTTGACGCCTAATTCGACACTCCTTTGCAGTAATTCGGATCGGTTCGGTATCAGCATTTAGGTATGCATACACTCACCCATTTCTCTTTATTACTCTTCTCTTTTCCTTCACTTGACCTGGTGGTCTCTTGAGAAAAACCCTGGCGGGTAAAGGCCTGATGGTCAAAATTCCTGGCGGAATTAAGGCATGGTGGCCTCCCCTTTCCTCCATCCCTCCGCCCTCCGTAACCCTAATACCCTGATGGGTAAAATTAAGATGCCCTGGCGGGCCATCATAATACCCTGGCGGGTAAAATTAAGATGCCCTGGCAGGCCAAAAGTTCGAACCCGAAGAGGTGGATAGCCACCTGGGATCCCCTAAGGGGGAGGCCCTACTGTCCAAAAAGAGGGCAGTAACAGGACATATGACGGGCATAAGAATGATTTTATAATATTAATATAAACCAGTGTATAATAAAGATTGAAATAAGGAAACGCTTAATGAGTCACACAAGATAAAGTTCGATTCATGGGTTTGTATTGAACTCGGTCTTGTGCTATAATATATATTAGATAAATACTAAATAGTAATAATACTTAGGAATATAGCCTGTGTAAGTAGGTATCTGGAGACAAGACTCCGATACTTAGTGACACAAGAGTTTTCGCACTTCATGTGCATTTAAGTAAATAATTGTAAGTAAACAATACAGAGTGAAGTCATGAGTTGACTTGAACTCTGTACTGTTTACACAAATATTGAATACCTCAATATGTAATATAGTGCCTAAAATATAATTACGCACGTCGTGCATTGATAATATTATATTAAATTTAGAACTACGAAAACCAGTGTACTTCTGTCTTCTCTCCACTTCACTTCTTAAATAAAATTCTTCTTTATATCTGGACAAAAACTCCAAAAATTCGGACTTCTCCATAAACTCTGTAATTCTCATAAAACTACAACGGGTAGAATCGGACCCTCCTAAATTCGGACCTACTAACCGGTAACATAATATTTCATATTCTCTTCCCTTCTTCAGAATGCATAAAACTGCATAAGACGAAACAGGCCTGACGGTCTGCCAAAGTGCCTGACGGCACTATAATTCCCAGTCCTGACGGATTATTAGGATTCGTAAAGATTGACCTGAATGGTCAATTTGTACTTTTTACGAGATTTTTCAATTTGGATCTTATGGTGTTTACCATAAAACCCAACTTTTCGTAACTTTATTACTTTGTTTTGTCAAACGATTTATATATGTACAGACCAACCAAGTCTGTACCTATATAAATCGTTGTTTCCATGAATAAACTTTACTCTATGTAAAACCTACGACATAAATTCTTATTCATACTCTTTCTCATGCTTGGAATCTTCTCAAGTGGCACACTGCGAGTGACGACAATAAGTAACCAGCCGGTTTTTTGGAGACCCAGCAGTGTTCCGATAACAAGTGGACATAATGAATATTACTTATTCATAAAGCTGATGGGCCCGTGTGAAGTTCTCAACAACGATACGGTACATGTTGATCTGCTCTACGAAACCAAGAGGAGATGTAATGACTTGTATGAAGAGTATTTCATTGGCTGAACTAGAAGAAATGTGCCCTCAAGTATCAAACGCAAGGAAAATCTAGAAGATTCATATTTTCTATACTGATTGCGATAATAATTACATCTAGTGGCTTCAGTAGGTCTTGGGATATCTGCCCAAGTAACAGCAAGTTTTGGGACATGGGATTAAGAGCAAAAGATATAAAACTTGCACAACAGGCTATTGAGGTTTTACAGCATAATGTCGAATCTTTACACACGATTTAATGAGCATGAAAGGGATTATCTGGAACTGAAAGGAAAACTGGGAAGTTCAATGTATGCTATATCTTACATTAAGTCTAGACTTTTGACTGCCAAACATATATTAAGAGAGGCAAAAAGGAAATGGGACCAGAAGCTCTACGCCCCATACTTTTACAACTTTAAACTGCCATGTGGTGATTCATGTCCAATTGGGTTCCCAATAGCGACTCCCAAGAAGTGTCGACTGTCATATGAAACATTTAGTGGAGACTGATCCTTTCGACCTTATCCCCCAGACTGTGAAACCATTTTGTGCTATCAAGTATACTGTACCAAAGAACTTGATAAGAAGTAAACTACAACTGTAAAATGTTAAGACACAATGACCATAATATTATAAGTATAAAATGATGATATAAATTAACTAAACTAATAATACATATAATAATAGAACCCAAGACAAGTTCAATGCATGGGTTTGGATTGAACTTGGCCTTGCGGAAGGAAACTAATAAATATAAGAAATATATAATAATATGTAAGAGGTAAACAAAACAAAGTCATGGCTTTGACTTGAACTCTGTATTGTTTACATTATTATATTATACCGATTAGACCTATACAATATAATAAAAGATGTCCAGTGATGTATGAGTACACTAGATATACGCACTTCACGTGCATAGTTAGAATTTTTTTAAGAAAATATAAAAGCAGGACATGCATGCGTCCTAGAAAAACAGTTTTGTGTTCATCTCTTCATTTATATCTACTCTTCTTTTCTTTGGGAATAATCAAATCAAATCTTCGGGAATCCAATCCAAAATAAAACTGTAAGTAAAATTAATCCACTTTCTTCATTTATTCTTCTAATTTGAGTAGATAGTAGTTAAGCAAGCCTGACGGCAACACAGAACTGACGTTCTGTATAATACCCCGTGTCTGACGGATTAGCCGTAAAGAACGACCTGACGGTCGCAAAAACATAGTAGGTACACGACCCTGGCGGGCTTAATATTTGGGTTTCTGACGGAACGCCATACTACATATAGGAGCATAATATAGGTAGTAACACTGATAATATGGAAAATTTCCTATTCAGAATGCATTATGATTAATTTAGTTGTGATGACATGCATTAATTTCATTGCACAGTTTAAGCACTTAATGTAGAATAAACTACTCGCATATGTTTTCATTTCAATTGTACCATTATATGAAATGTTCAAAAAATTACAAGTAAAATTTAAATAAATTACCAGAGTATTTGCCAGGAATTCTATTTAGCTGGGCATGGCCGTATTTACAATTCAATTTCGGGAGGGGGCAAAGCCAAACACATTTTATTAAAATATTTTGAAACCCTTCAATTGGCTTGTTGTTTTCACCAAAAAATTAATGTAATTGTTGTCATTTCGGGGGGGATTTGCCCTGCATTCCTTCCCCCCCCCCGCAATACGACCATGTAACTGGGGTAACTATGAATGCAACTAATTGCATGAAAATTTTCTTTTGTTTTGGCAGGACGAAATAGTTATTAATATGGAATTTCATCCATCCAGTTTTGTCCTAGTGTTTTACTTAGAGTTTGCTTTTAAAATTTAAATTCATAAACAACCCTGGTGGCGCATTAACGGTGAATACCAAATGTATTGACACTGCCGCAAGCTTTTTGATAATTTTCAATTAAATAGATTTTTGGAAAATTGGTGCATTATTATTTTGTAATTTTGCCCTTTTTGAAAAACGTTGACCTACTGGCTGGTCCAAATACATCTAACCGTTTATGCTATACCTACTAGTCGATTTAAGATAATGTAAGGAAATTTTCCAAATGGTATTTTTTCCGGGGCTCTAAAAATGTAAATTGTTTTTCGGGGCAATTGTTCAAAAGGTAGCTGATTTGTACTATTGAGATTTTGAAAATCAATTTAGAAGGCCATTTAATTTGTAAGCGCAGTACTACCTAATTGACTAAGAAGGTATTACAGGAACCTACACCTAAGCAAATCGTTCTTATCGACTTAAGATAACGAATAATGATAATGTGACGTATATATAGTTACAAAAATGTCTTGTCTCCTTTCCTTTGTGTTTGTTCATTCCAACTGTCAGCAGTAATAGCGTTTCAACTTGTCTACTGTCCCAGTGAGTCTGATTCAAAATTTGAGTCTGAATTAGTTTGAAAGCTAAAGAAGGGTATCTTGGACACTTCTGAAACTCTATAGTACTGAAAAAGAAGTAAAACAGGATGTTAGTGATGATTGGTCTAAAATATCCACTTTAAACAAAGTTGGGAAAGTTATTTCATTTTTTTTGCAAATAAAATAAAAAACGTCTGTCCAAAAGAACGTTGAATCCTAACAACAATCTCAATAACAATATGGAAATGAGGGTATTAACTCCCCTCATTTCCATTTTGAGAAAAAGTTGACTCGTGAAACGATTACAGAGTACTTTCAATCCACTCCATGAAAATTCTTTCTTTCCCTTCAAGGTATCGGAGGTATATAATTTCTTAATCCTAAATAATGTAAAGAGATAACATGGACTACGTAATAATGGATTGTTTTTATTGATTTGGATTCTGTCGGCGGATTTGCTGGGCGCAACAGTCCGGCCCGGAAATGCAGGATTCAAAGCCCAAATAATCCAATTATAGTAAGGAACAGTGGGGAGTTTGAGATAGTGGGTATGCGAAAAATATTGGTGTGAGTACTCCATTTTACTTCCCACTACTGCCGTCGCAGGTTTTTCGTAGGTACAACATCGCAAAATTCTGATTCAGACATTTTAAGAAAACTTTGAGAGTTGCAAAAAATAACGAAAAAAGGTTGAGAAAAGGGCCCCTTGAGGTGAGAGTCACAACTATCTTCTTCTAAGTGTTCCGGTAAAAACAAATCCCTTTTTTTAATATGGAATAATAATTTTGAAAATGTTGGTCAGGGTGCCTTCGAAAAATACGGGGCAATTTCAAAAATGTGCATCTCAATGCTCTACTCTAAACCGTTTGCTTAAATCAGGACTTTGCAAAGTTACAACCCCCCCCCCTCCCTTAATTGACAGTCAATGATGGGTCCGGCTACTTTTAGATTCGGGCTTTAGAGATTTGGAGCATGTGTGTTTCAACGCAAAATATTTATAAGATGGAACAGTAAATTCATTTTAAATAGGTTTTATATGTTATTACTCACCTGTGGAAGTTAGGGTTTCTGTATTCCGTTCCCATCATAATGAGTCAGCAACCTGATTAAGTGGACAAATGAGGATTCCATAGAGAAATTGCCATCCAACATCATCTTACGATACCCTTTACGTAAATGCATTTTGTTAATTAATTATTTGCTACATGCAATCATAAAAGAACATCGATATTAACTTTTATGTGTAATAAATAGTAATAATTAATACTTTACCTACCTACTGCAATGTTCAGCAGAACATCAATGTTTGGTTTCATGTAAGTGCAATTTCCGATTTATTTTCTGAGCTGCAATTTAGTAAGTTTATTTTTATATTTTTAAACTGTACTTCATTAATTATTGATTGCCGTATATGAATGTTAGGCATCAATATTAATATATGTTTTTAAATTAATTTTTGGATCAAAGGATATGAAGATCCTACAGTGAAAATTACTCAACTGTTAATTATACGCAGACTATTTAAAAAAAAGTTTTTTTGGTATATAATATTCCATCAAAATTAAAGAATTTGAAGCCAAATTGGCAGTTAAAAATCTGTTGATATTTCTAAGTTTTTTGATACCTACTCTTCAGGCTATAATCTTAGAATTTCAGAAAAATTTTGTTTAATACCATAGATCAGTTAGGCCTTATATTCGAAACTACAAGGAGTACTAAATATCTATTAACTAGATTTTCTTCTTTTAAATATTTTAAACTCTAAAAGCTTACTTTCGATAATAATGAGTTTTACATAGATCATATAAATGATAAAATGTTTCTTTCCATGGATCCAGTTCTGGTTGAATTATACTACCATCGTCTATATTTTCCAACTATATTTGAAATTTTTAATTTCAAGAAATTGCATCATTTCAATCCTATGCCCTTCATTTACTGCCCAGTTCCCATAAACACTCATTCTGAAAATGTTCTAAATATTTTCTCCTTTTTATTACATTTATCTGTAACCTTGGGACTGGTAAATATAGAATTTATATGAATATAGAATTACACTGTTAAAGAATTAATATACGCTTAAAAACTATGCCAAAATCCACAAAACCGCACATCTACTTAAACCTGGATTTAAGTGTTAATGCAACATGGGCAATTAATGGAATTGTAAAATTAATTAATGTTACGTGGTATTAGGTAAGTGGTAGCGTGCTTTTTTAAATCATAGGTTTTATAACCTCATAGTAAAATTAATAATATATGTTTGAATAGTAAATAGGCTATGAAATACTTGAATAGAATAAAAAGTTATTAAAATCATACCAAACTGGATTAATTGTAACGAACAGACGACAACCGATTAGATAATCTATTAGGAAGGAGTATGATCTCATCTAAAATCCTTGAAAATGTTTCATGAAATCCTCCAATAAATGTAGCTTAAATATTTCTTTTTGATGGAATGTTTCTGCTTTTAATTGTAACTGTATGTATAGGTATACGGAATACTGACTAGGATTGTGAACAATAAGACTGCACTTCTTGTTCGAGTTGTATTCCTTGCCGAGACGACAGAACAAATGAAATCTGTAGTTTTCCTACTTTTTACATTAGTGCTAGTAAACTGATAATCCTGTAGTTCATCATTCACAAAAGGAGAAAACGTAATATAATAATAAGTTATTATCAAACTCTTGGCACATGAGTCTGACTCACAACTTAAAGGTTGCCTCACGTCAGATAAAAATGAAGGGTACATAGTACTTATAGATAGACAAACTACCAATTTACTTTAAGCACCGAAGAGTGAGTCCTCCTGTCCTACTACATAGCTATATATCATTATATCATAGGCACTATATACTTACACTTGAAGGGTCTGTGAAATGTTAAACTATTAATAATTTTTCCAAATGTAGATTCGTCCATTCTGATGACTCAGTTGTTAAAATACATGACTACATGTATTTATCTCGAATGAGGACCAAATTCTCTGAATTCTGATTTTATTGACAATAATGCTGTGAAAGGTTGCGACAAATAATCATCTTATATTCTCCTTTATGATAATTCTCTTGGACTGTTTTCATATACAGAATATTCTTGATTTAGTGACCTATGAACCATCAATAATATAATGAAAGAATAATTAACGAAAATAGTTGAAGTTTGATATGTACTTTAATAATCTTTATTAGACAGTAATGTTTGCGTAGTCTTTTTACCATTTAAATGTTATGAAAGCAATGCTCGTTATAAATAAGCGCAATTACTTAAATATTCATATAAGCAATAAATGCTCAATTTTATGTCAAAGTAGGTAATTTAATGTAATTTACATTTTTGAAAAGGAATTAAAAGTAACTGGTGACATTCATAATTTGCATTGACAAATAAAAATGTTTTACAGTTTTATCTGGGCGCATTTATGTGCAAATGTTTTTAAACCAATACTGCACCTTGACCAAACGATTGAGTTCAATACTTTTAAGATCGATATTTGAAATTACGCAAAATGTAAGAATGAAAGCAACAACACAAAATATCACCAATCAATATTAAAGCACTTAAAGCTATTCCATGGCTTAAAATAACATATGCTGAGAGAAAATCTTGAAACGTTAATTTTCGTGATCCGATTTTCTTGTTATCACAATGTGCTGTTGTTTCTAGAGACGCCGTTGTAAAATATCTGAAGTTGAGACCTCTTTCTATGAGTCTTATAGTTCTAAATAATTATGTAAATAATATATGTTCACTTTTACTTCATCACAAATAGAATCGTCTAATTTTTAGCAGTGTAAACCTTTCGCACTGTCTGCTTTTCAGCCTTTTTAATTAATAAATAATAATTTGGAATGTACCCGTAATTAAAGAATTCTTGGTATACAGAACGTTTTTTCACAAACATAGCGTCTTTATACCGGAAAGTTCCAACTGTAACAGTTGACGCTTGACATAATTCAATATCAGAGTAATTTAGATTTCGTCCAGATGAGAAAAACGATGGCAATGAAGTTGCAAAAGCGTATGGTGTAGGATCTTGGGTTATCGATATTTTTTTCTTGTCAATGATTGCTCGAATAGATGTATCTTCATCGACATAATGAGCTTTTGATTGTGCTATTAGCCTACTGGCCAATTCCTCATTCTTAAAGTAATGAAAATAATTAGTATTTGCCATTTATTATTAAACAACAATTTAATTGGAAATCTTTAAATAAGGTTTGCGTATTTCTATTATTTATTTTACTTTGAATCAAATATATTGTTTAATTACTTCGACCACTGACGTAAGTAGAGGAAGTGAAGGCCGACTCAAAATTACGTAATTGTATTTCAGGAGCCCATGAAAATCTTTAATTGGTTGATGAATCACTGAAAGCGATGAAATTATTTTCGAACAATACAAAGCATACAAAAATACATTTGCCAATAAGTAAACCATAATTAGCGGTTTTTCTGAAGCACTGCCAAATTTTACTTCTCCACTCTGTTGCCAGCCTTAGAATTAAAAAAAAAAAACTCCATTGCTCAAAACATAATATTTTCATACAAAAAATGTAAGCACTGCTTGTGGAGAATTGTAATTTTTCTGCTTACCTTGTTGACATATAATCCCAAGTGTACCAAAAAATAAATCTTTTTTTCTAATTGTGTCTGCACTACCACCAAATTTGGTATTTATATGCCTTTTTGATCTATTTGCTGTAAACACTAACGCAATAACTATAAACCAAGAAATTCCTATCCCAAACCAAACGTCACCACAGAAGGCAGAGAATAGTATATCAATATTTTGTCTTGTCACTGGTTGTTGAAATATTGCGTGATACCTATGCAAATACGTTGTACAGTAATCATAAAAAATTGAAGTTGAAGAACGGTTCAACCGATGTGGATAAATTACCTGAAGTAAGAAACAGGTTGCATAAAAGATAAATACTCAGCTCTGTAAAAAGCCACAGTAGACTGTGCAATTGATAAATCCGCTTCTCCTTTTATCACTTGACTTGCAATTCCGGTTAGAGTTCCATCTGGATTTTGAGTAATCCAACCTTTGCCAGCTACTGTAGCTACCCTTAAAGATATCAAGAGAAAAGAAAAATAAATTATTGTTGAAAAATGTTATTCAAAGCTATATTATTTTCCGTACTTATTAAATGGATTTATCTCTTACGTGAAATTGAGCAAATCTTTTAAGTCTTCTAAAACACGAAAGGCGGAACCTCCTACCATTTTAATGCTACCATTATGGATAATTTCTACATCTAATTCGCTGCGAAAATCTGGATCAAACTGAAAATTTTAAAATCAACAATTAAAACAATTTATTACTGTATTTTCTGGTCATTTACTTTAATAAATAACCTGCACGACAACTTTCACTTGGTTCCCCCTAAAATCACTGCGCCTTAATAGCATAGAAGACGACAATTCATCAATAGTGTTCCATACACCATATCTTCCAATCCAATAGTATTCGACGAATTTGTTGGCGAATTTTCTGTCGGAATTCCGAACAATGAATAATAGTTTCGAAGTGGCATCAAATTGCGCGTATTTTGAAGTTTCCATAACTTGGTATAGAGATGTTGAATGGTCGGATGGTAAAATATAAATGAATTGAAGCGATGATTTATGCTCTGTTCTTGAGATGATTTGATTTCCCTGTTCCGTGTAGTTATAATACAAAAGCACAATTAGCATAATAATTGGAAACGTCCAAGTTTAAAAATAGTTTTTTTACCCTGGATATATATTTGGCCAATTCAGTTCCGTTTTCCACTTCCATTATTAAGATTTTTAAAGTGACGGGTTCATTAAGATTATATGGATTCTTAGTTTTGCTTGCATAGTAATTATAGCAGTCATTAAAGGCACACAAAGAGCCAGACGAGCATTCTTGAACATAGTCTGATAAATCTAGACAATTGAGATACTGGTTTTTAGTCGATGGTATATATATAAACTTACGAAATATTATTTGCAGTCTACCATCATTGTAAATTGAGTTATTATCCGTACAGAAAATTAATTCCCCAATATTTTTTGCATATCTGAAAAATGATTTTGCAGAAAAAACATTTGGATTGTTTGCAAAAACTACATGCTTTTCTAGAACCGTATAGAAAATAAATAAGACTATATAAACATTTCGAAAGTAATTAATAATTGATGATGACATTGATTAAATTAAATAACGTATCCAACAGAACTAAAACAAGAAAGACGAAAAGAAACTGCACAAAATAGCACTTTTTAATCATTTAGGGTATAAAACTTCAAAACTCTCCTCTGGATTTTAAATCTCAAAATAACAAATAGTTGGAAAAAGAGAATTGAAGATTAATAAAAACCCAAATCATTATCTTTTGAAGTTTTCTATGATTTAGGTAGGTACTCAAGATAAAATATGTTTTGTATGTGACTGCTCTTATGTTTTGTATGTGACGGCTCTTATGTTTTGAAGGACACTTTTATTATCTGATGAGTTTAAAATTGGGCTCTTAAAGGTTCACTGCATTTGTGGTACGTATGAATAAAAACCGATGGGTCCCTAATTTAAAAAAATGTGTGCATATATATGTTTTACAATTATTCATTGCTTCCTAGTTTTAAGGTTGTCTGAGATGATTCAATACAACAATTCTTCCACATTTGTCGGTCATAGACATATTTTATGATGTCTTATTACGGAATGTGCTTATTGTTAGTAGTAGTTGACAAATGGTTAAAGTAAACAGGGCTTGACATGTTGGAATGCTAGCTATTTGGGATTAGTGAGTATATAGCAATTAATGACGATAATCACTATATAACCAAGCCGGCTGCAAGGGGCTTCTGTGAAGACAGGTTTACCAGATAAAATGGATTTTTTTTCGTAAAATAGCTTGATTCCCTATAAACTGATAGCAGTCATAACCTGTAATAAAATTCATCCTTACATAAATTATTTCTGACTAGTATCCTTAAAAGATCGGACAGTTACGCCTCCGTTTTGATTGTAAACTCCACCTGCTATGTGACTACAAAACTACTTTCCAATAGTTTTCAAACACCTGTCTCAATGCAGAAATAAATTTCGGGAGGGGGGCCCGAATCCAAATACATTTTATTGCAGTATTTACGGTCGCTATAATTCGCGCATAGCGCAAAAACTTTTGCGGTTTAAGACCAAAAATTGATGAAAAATACATTTTTTTGCACTTTTGAGCATTATTCTAAAAATATTCTTTTTTTCTCGGCATTTCGGGACTGGGGGCCCGGGCCCCCTGGGCCCCTCCTCTGGATCCGGCCATGCTGTGTCTACATACATTACAGAAAATTAACGGTAAATAGGTTAGTTAAATATTGATCCATTAAAATCCTCGACACTGAATAATACTTACACTAAACAATTACAATGAGTAGAAATACTTCTGCATTTCAAATACTCAACAGATAAATTTTTCTAATAAGTAGAAAAGTTTTTTAACCAAACAATCTATCCAAACAATTGTCTTGGTTGACAAGCTTATACAATAAATGCATTTATTTTAAGTACTATTAAAAATGACGATCGACAAAAGGTTTATTTTTGACAGCATTTACCTACATTATGATTTTATAGTACCACCCACAATTAGTTATTATAGGAAGCTGTTAACCAACTGTCATCGTAATATTAATTATTTTAGACTCAAAGATGTTAAGAAGTATAAGCAGAAATATACCAACATATAAATAAATACACTTTAGACAGCAACAAATAAAATTTATTCTGTGGAAAACAGGCTCGGATTTTGCATTTATAATTAACAATGTTACCAATCAATTTTTAATTTTAATATTTTATATAAAATATTAGACGCATTAGATGCATTTAATATATGTAAGCGCGAAATAATTAATGTGGATTGCATAATCAAAGAATGATTTAGGGCTGTATCATTTATAAGTATATTTATTTATTTCTGAAGTTTCATTCATTGCAGCATCACGCTTCCTGCGTATCAGTTTTCTGAAGCAGTAAAAGAAGACAAATCAGTATATGAAGGTATCTGATGCCCAATATATCTATGTAGAAATAGCAATAGCTATACTGCGCACTGTAGGAAATAAACTAAGAATTGATTTTTTACAATTTTATTGGTCACAAAATTCAATAAATAGATATACTAATCTATCGTCTTCTACTTACACGACAGGTACTTAATTAACAGTTGCAGGTAAAAGTTGATCACGAACACGGATTTCAAATAAACTTAAAATTGTAACAGTACAAAAGTTTCTAACGACAGCAAGCTTATAAATAGTTTTTCAGTTTTCATAACTCGCCCCAAATAATTTACTTTTAAATAGCGGTTGTGCTGTATATTTACATATTCTAAATTACACTTAAATACAGTACTAACCTATAATTATACTTTTCTGCTCGCAAATGATTTTCAGGAATGGACAATGGGAAAAGTTTAGCGTATGTTTTAAAGCTGTAATTTAGCTCATTATTCTAAGTAAAACAATTTTAGGAATTTCCTTTAACATTGATCTATGTAATTATTTTGTCACATTTAAAATAACGAAGCAGAAAAATATTTACTTTTGCAGACAATTGTGTTACTTGCGAGAAAATTGCCTTCACTCTCTATACGAATTTCATATTTAAATACGACATTGTTGCTTCCCCAACTTGCCGGACCAAAAAATATTGTCATAAATAACATAATTATTTTAGCGAGTAGAAAATATCATTTCTGTTTTTCATATAAATAGGCACCTTCACTATTATTTCATAAAATGGGGTACATAAAATTTGCTTCTGTATTATTTCTAATTTCAATTTTCGTAATTGTCAAGAGCATAAAAAATTTGTCGTTCTATCGAAACTGCGATTTTAACGTGGTTCAGTTTAGAACGTCTCAGATTGGAGAGTTATTTCTGTTAGCAAATCAAAACGGTCAGCCATGGGTCCTGACTACAGCAGATTACCATTCAAAAGAATTAAATGTGTATATGCTGATTTCAAAGTGGAGTCAATGTCGTGTGAATATTCTAATGAGCCCTAATCGCAGGATAATATCTCTCAGACAATATTTCCATTTAGAAATCAATCTGCCTAACTCAATATTTGTGATGATCGGGAACCAAATAAAAATAAGTCGTTTACCAGCTAACCTTGTAATTCAAAGGGAATCAGTTGCGGGCATTTACATTATCAACTTTAATAATAAACGCTCAAGTATTTCGGTTTATTGCCTGCAACTGTACAGAGGCTCAATATTAGAATTGGTGAAAATTCCTAACGACCTTCCAGAAGAAAAATGGCATGAAACGTGGAAGAAGGTGAACGGACATCTTTATGGCTCCTCTGTACAAGTTGTTGACTTTTCTTCACGTTACATGGGAAATGGACGATTATTTCACACTCACATAGCTGTGCAGGAAATGGCTAGAAAATTTAATTTTACGACGAGGTACGTCGACTATGGTATTCCCATGATAAGTTATATTTCTCCAGAACAACACGGAGATGACTACTATAATTATTACGAGAGACCACTTGCCTTAAGAATTACCACGAAGTATACATTTAAGCTACCTGTTTATTGTGAAGCTACAATATCCTATGATGATTTTGACGCAGATTTCATAAGGCAATTGCTTCATGAAACTTTTTGTGAT
>JAAAYG020000034.1:0-22271 GCA_009936455.2 Tomocerus minor
AAAAGGAACATTTTTGGTGCATATAGGAAGTGTTAAAAGTAACCGAACATACGCACTTTCTCCATATACCATAGAAATTGAAAAGAAACTTCCTGATGTACTTTCGAACTCATTTGAAATTCATAGATATTTGGTAAAAGTACCAAACAATAATGGTGTCGTAATGACATGGTTGACAGAAGATATGGAACACAACTATAATGCTCATATAGCGATAAATACGATGACTAGATTTTTACTTGAATATAAAAATGAGAGAAAGTTTTCAAATTCCTATTTAAGACAGCTGAATGCATCCATCTGCAATGGTCTCTACTCTCCCTACGTAGATTCATAATATTTGCTAGCACCTAATTATCTCCCAGTTTTTTATCAATAGACCATGTAAATAGTGAAAATGCGACACATAACTCTTCAATGAAGCTACTTTCATTAGTTTCAATATGTAATGTCATTGTCATTACATAATGTTTGTGAAATTGATATCCTCTATATATAAAGAAATCGGATCTGAACTTAATGTAACAAGAAAATGATAGCTATATATACATAACATTGGTTGGCTGCGAAAATTTTCTTGGAAAAATGACATTCAATCGGAAAATTTTGTACATAGCAGGCAACATGATAATGTTTCTGTTATGGTTCCAGCTTATGTGAAATCAGACGTAATGTTGCATTTATACAGGCCCTCTGGTCTGGTCATGGCATGCACATGTAATTGGGAAAGTGGCAGTGAAAGTTTTATGGCGTCGTAGTTTCGTCAGTGTGAAAAGAGAAAGCGTTTTGCAGTTGCTTTATTGCTGTACTGTACAGCATATATCATCCTATGTACAATCGAGTTAATTAGCTAGTTAAATGTAAACATAACAGCATGATGTTTTCTTTTCATGTTTTCACACTTGAAAATTAAAGATGTATTTTGTAAAGTAAAAGTAGGTATAACGTGCACTAGGTACCGAATATATTATAGTGTTTCAATATTACTTTCTTTTGACCTGTTTATCACAAAATGGTGATCTATTGCTCTCACAAAGTGTGGCAACAATAGATCGCCATTTTTGGATAAAAAGGTCACAGGAAAGTAGCATATTAAAACACTAATACTTATGCATGTGACTCACGTGTATGATTTGATCATAATGACCATTTGCAGTTGGCACAATTGCGTAAGAGGCAAAGTTTCGGATTTTCCCATTTCCCACCCGTATTTTGACAGGCACTGGGAAAAGTGAGAAATATGGGAAAAGAGGGCTTCCCGGAAATGAAAAAAAAATAGATGATAATTATTAAAATACAATACTTTCACAGATTGTAAAAGGCTTATTCATATCAAAAAGGATTCTGCATTTTTCCCTTTCATTTCATGATTACATTCAAGTTTAAGTTAATTAGTTGTAAAACAACATAAAAATAAAATATCATACATCAGGTATAAATAGTCAAAACAACTAAAGGCACGTCTTTAATTGAATATTTGAAGATAAAATTTGATATTTCGGTGATTTCATAACAGTTTTTATTTCATTTCATTGTTTCATCCCATCCAATTTTTTGATTGAATTTAGATTGGGTTTACAAGATTTCTACACATGTTGAAGTAAAAAAGGAGTTTTCAGCAGTAAAATAGGCCAATTTGGACAGCCCTGATTGGGGTAATGCTTTCGCTACAGATATATGTATCGATGAAGCTTAGAGATTAAATTGTGCCATATATTATTTGACTCATGACCTTACCAAGTAAAGTCATTCTGAAAATGCTCGACACGTCATAATAAATATCATAAATAGTTGCCTACTACGCTCCTTCGTTGAGTTGTTGAACGTATAAAAAATCTAAAATTAATGTGCAAAAATAAGTTTCCACTGTTAATGGGCCACCGTGTATGCATGCTCCCTAATAGCTTCCTTCCATTTTACATTCACGTGTACGGTGCGCGGTGGTGTACTTATCGAAATACATGGACAAACTGGCTTGTGCTACACGCTCGCTCTCACAACAAATATAAATACTACACAAGACGATACCATGTCATGTCATCCTTACCTAAAATACTGTTACGTTTTCAGTGATTTCTTTACTTGTGCATCTAAATCTTCCTAAACATCTCTGAAATTCTGATTCGACTGAGTAAAAGCACTGAAAACACGCCATACATACACATAAAATATTCGATGCATATACCTCTGGACGGGCTAGAATACCTACCTACACATAAATAAGGTACGTACGCACTGTGCATATGGTTAAAACTTACATAGCCAGATACTGCCCCACACTGCATTTATACCTTACTGCACACACACAGCGCAGTGCATGGTTATCAGCTATATGATATGAACATGAGTAGCAGCAGGCCAAGAGACACAACGATATATACAACTATGCTACTACATGCTACATACAGCCCTCCTGGCCTTCCTGCCGCTTTTGCCTAGTTAAGACCAATATTGTGCTTTGCTACTTCTATTACATGAGTATATACTGCTGTGCCGCCGCGATGCGCGATGCGATCTGTCTGTTCTGTCTGCTCTTGCATTTGGTGTTCACGTACGTTTAAATACATGGCCTGCTGCTTGCTGCCGCTTCCAACTCGAAGCACTATACATATACGTAGGCATCTATCTTGTGGTATGCATGTAGGCATCCAAAAGTGCACTTCGATATTGGCTAGCACGGGGCAGGACAGTACTTCTCTCCGTTCTACTATACACTAGTAGTATAGTAGATAGCCAAATCTAGAAAGGATACACGCGAAACGTTGTGTAAACTGGCTTTTATGTGTAGGCATAGGCTAGGCAGCTGTAGGCACCAGGCAAGAGGCAAGTAGGGACCTACACTAAAACTGCTACACTATAATATGCACTACACTGTATAGTGTGGGCCTAACTGCCTGGTACTACAATAATAGCACAGTAGTAGTGTAAGCAGCATGCTCAAAGGAAAACCTTCCACAGTGATTCCAATTCGATTTGGTTTTTTAATTTTTATTTGTGATTTCACTGTGTCAAACGAAATTCAAAATTAAGTTGAGACGTTCGTTTTCGGATTTCATTCGTCCCGTAGTTTAAGTCCTACGCTCAACACATAGCAAGATATTCAATCGAAGAGCAGAACAAACTCATCTCGCCTAAAAATTATCAGTCAGCAATCAGTGTAAGCTCAATTTAATTATGTAAAATATATGTGGTAGATCAAGGACGATAGAAGTATTTTGGAAGGAGATTCGGTCAAAATAGTGGATTGCCGGTTGTCACTGGGAACGTGACGTCATCGAAAGGCGATTTCGATTCGTACCAAAAGAAAGGGGGTTACAAATCTCCATTAAAAGCATTCATACATTTTTGCATATAACTGGAATGGCTGAAACTACGCTGATGGGACAACATTCTATCGAGTTTTGAACGTTTTTTGACCAAACTATTAAGTTTTGACGGCTCTAACTGGACTGTATCGTTTGAAATATGACATTCAACATTAAAAATTTGTCACTTTGAACATGGAAACACATTTGAATTTTAATCTCCATTGGAAACGTGACGTCAGTAAAAGTCAAATGACCGGCGGTCGTTGGTGTCACTAACGATTGTCCCCGCCTTGGTGTTATATACTGTTTATAGTAAGTTGTCATTTTTCATTTGTGATGTATGGTTAAAATGTAAGACTAAAAAAGTTGGTCAATTTAAATTATTGAATACCTGAAATGGAAATACTTGCAAAAATGTTGTGTTTGCCAATTATATAGTAATTTTGTGGCGTATATTTACAAGACTATATTTTGGGATTCTTTCTTTTTAAACGTTCATTTTGTGTGAGCATTTCTTCTCTTTAGAAGTTCTCGTTTATCTCAGTATGTTAAGTTATTTTAGCAATTGTTTATGTCATGTATGTAAGCTTTAATGAGAACTGCCTTCTATTTGTATTATTGTAATTTATTTTGCACAGATCAGCGGAGTAGAATGAAGCCTGCCTGCCTGCTGCCTATATGTATAAGCAATATACATTAATGACCTTATTTGCCCATCAACAGAATATCCTATGATCATTACTCTTTCTCCCTGGTTTATCAAATCTGGAGATTTGTAAAAAATGTAGATACTGTACGGTGCCTTACTACAGTTGGCGTTTTGTTGCTTACTCGTACCTTTCAAGACTGATATTTAACTTTACTGTTGCTGTTGCTGTTTCCGTTGCCGTTATACTTTGCACTTACTGAGATTTCTTTCCTGCAGTTGCTCATTTATGGAATTTTGAATTATGTTTTTTAACGATGAGAATGCTGGAGGATATTATTACCCTCCTTCCCCACCTTTTCAGCCACCACAAAGAGATCAGTATGACAATGGATCATTCAGCGGTGCTGGAAATCGAATGCGCTACAGTAATAACCAAAATAATACACAGAGATTTTATGGACGATCACCGGTGCCACAACCATTTCCACCCCCGCCTCCAGATATAACTCAAACTCGACAAAATGACTACAAGCGAGTATTCGTCCACTTCAGATCTCCAGGAACACCTCAATCTGTGTATCAAACTCTTCAGAATATGCAGTGTTAGTTTATTATAATTTTGTTTTTGAGTTTTGTTGCTTTGTTAATCCTAATCCTAATAGTAGCTAGTTTTGTTGTAGTTAGTCCTATGGCTTTAGTGATAATTTTCAAAACTTACAATTTAAAATACGTTATGTACATTCTAGTTTGTAATACTCATAATTATCTATTGCCTATACATTTATTGTTTTCGTTTTATTACTATTTGGTATGGTGTCTATACTACTTGGCTGCGTAATGCAAGCTAAAGCTATGCTGACGCTGGTTTAGAAAGCAAAAGATTTTAAATCTGCAATTATTTCTGCGACAACTAAAACATGACTTCGCTCTTTTTATCTGTTTAAAGCGCGTTTGCACGCACTATAAAGCAGAGCGTAACACCTCAATTTCTCGCCATTATCAAATGCGTTTTTTCAAGGGCAAGGAAGAGACAGTTACTATTTTTACTGTAGGATTCATTGCTATACTGCTTGGCTTATGATTTCCGTTGGGAGGGAGGTGTAAAGATCATGTATCCATTCAACTGTCATTGAAAAAATTGCTGTCAACTCAAGTATTGGTGAAACTTTAGGAACAGGGCATAATGTCGAAAGTTGTCACAGTTATTGTTTCAACGGTAGTTCATATTATTATTATCCCAAACCCAAGATTAGTGTTGCAATAAGTCAGGACTTATTAGGCTTATGATTTGGCCAAGTTTGTCATAATCATAATATGTGGAAATATTTTACTCGTAGTGTCTGTAGTTGTTATGAACTTACTTTCATTGCTAAATACTGAGCAACAATTATTTCATAAATGTACGTTCTTAGTCAGGTTAATTAATGGCAGATGTAAGTGTAGGGCTATTTAATTAGATAGTGATGTTGTTTAATTTCACAGTAATAATAATGTGTAAGTAATTAGTCACATTTGCTCACTGAATGAACGTGAAATAATACTTCCATATAATATAGTCAGTATGATAATGAAGATTTGAAGATAGTCATCGAAGTGTATTTATCTAATTTGAAAATTATTGGTTATCCATGTTGCATAATTAATGGGATTTTAATTGTTTTCTTTTAAATGATGTACTTGCAGCACCGGGACGTGTTTTCATGAATGGGGACACTAGTAATTCGGTTGCAGGAAGCGTGGAGGGCACCATGCCTTCAATGGCCCCCACTCTACCCGGCAACATTGCCACTGGGACTTCAATTTCCGATACTAGGTAAGAACCTCAGGACTAAAAATAATTGCATGCTTGTATTTATACTCTAGATGTTTTAATTGAATAGTACTGATTAGTGATGATTAAGGTCGCTTAATGAATAAATCTGAGGTCCAGATCGATTTGTTTTAATTTTAATTTCAATTTCAACATAGAGATCATAACTATGAATGAAGTATAAAGCATCTAACATTTTAATTTTAAAATTGTCTCGATCTCGAGTAAAGTCATGTCATAAAGTATAAACTTTGTGCGTGAACGTAAGGATAGTGATTTAGTGCTTAATATTATTTATTCAAGAAATGCAAATTGCTGATTTTAATAATCAAAGCAATCTTAATGATTTCTTGGATCGGTGTTTCATATTAATTAATAGCAAAATTATAATTGGGAAGACTGTATCATAGCATACACAGAAATGCAGCACAATGTATTTTGTCAATAGAATAGAATTCCGTTTTCAGATATATACTTCTTTTATTCGTCTGTATATACATAAATACTTCTAGTATTTCTTATAGAATGGAGCTTGGAAATATCCAAAAAAGATATTAAAGATCGAAAAAGACTGCTCGGAGTAATATATCTTACGAAGTCTAAAGAAAGAATAAAGAAGTGAAAAAGACTCATAGTTACAGTTAAAGAGAGAGACATTAGCTTGGTACTTGAATGTCGATTGAAGCTGCTTGTGTTACTGCAGCTTTTGTGCTGCAGCACAGTTCTTATTTCAAATCTATGAGGATTTGGTTTGGGTTTAAAGTAAACTCAAAATGATTAATTTGGTGGTTAACCCCTAGACGCAGATATCAACGTAACCTAACAAATGTTTAATTGGTAAAGTGTCAATTTGTATGTAAATGGTACAAATGATTTTTTTAATGGTGGAAGGAGCGAGAAATTGCTGGTTTTGATGGTCGTGAACATGATGATTGATTTTTGTTTGTAATAGGTCATTGAATGGATTGAGAGATGGGGCAAACATGTCGAGAGACCAGATGGCTTTAAGTAACGATGTTGCTGAGGCAGATCAGGCCGCCGAAGCTGCGGGTAGACGTAGTTACAATGACCATGGGCACAATCCAATTGTTTATAATAGCGATTTGCCCATGGAAGACCTAAGACGAATGCTCCTTACGCAGTTGGAGTACTACTTTTCTCCGTATGTCTCACTTAACCAAAAAGCTTTTTTATTTGCTTGCAAATTATAAACGTTGAATGTAATGAATTGTTTTTATGACTCACAGAGAGAATTTAGCCAACGATAAGTTCCTAGTGTCACAAATGGACAGTGACCATTATGTGTACATTTCTACATTGGCAAATTTTAACATGATCAAGAAACTCACTGGTGATCTCGACCTAATCACAGATGTTTTGAGAGGTTAATTTCAATAATTTTATACAATATTATTGGACTGGGGTTTTCAGGATTGATAACGTTTACTTTTTTGGTCTTGCAGATTCAAAAAATGTGCAGGTTCATCCAGATGGAAAGCGAGTACGACCAATGGCAAATCGGACTGTGGTCATTCTTCGGGGAATCCCTAATTCGACTCCTGTCGATGAGATCAAAGTAAAATTTGAACTGTTATCTGCATTTTTATACTGTTGATTCATAAATGTTGTAAGTCTACAAATAGGACGGTGATTAATTGCAATCATCTTTGCTTTCAGGCCTTATTTGACAGTGACAATTGCCCTAAGTGTAATGGCTGTGAATTTGCCTTCAACGATTCTTGGTACGTCAGTTTTGAGTCAGACGAAGATGCACAACGTGCATACCGATACCTCAGAGAAGATGTCAAGGAATTCAGAGTATGTACTAATTTAGTAGCAATTAAGAAAATGTTAATTATCCGTATATCTATATCGCAAGAGTGAGTGAGAGTATTTAATTTAATGTTTGTACCTAATGACGATTAGGGACAACCAATCATGGCGAGGATCAAGTCAAAGCCCACGACACTTCTTGCACAAGGTGTAGGAGTCCCCACTCTTAAAAATGGCTTTCCTCAACCACACCAGCCCGTTATACCTCCGTTTATTAATACACCGTTTGTTCCCGTGAGTCAAACAGGACAAACAGCAGCAGCCGTAGCGGCGAATCCTATGTTTCAACCTGGCCAACAGGTACTGCTTTCACTTACATTTTGTATTTCATTTCCTGATGACGTTCGTTGACATTTTCAAAATGTGTAACTTTTCTTTTTGTATGCTGATTAGGTGCCATCCGTGTTCACGCTTCCTCCTAGCTATCCTGGCTATCAAGCTACAATGCCAGGCTGGACAGCAAGCTTCTATGATATAAATTCGACGCCAATGGGTCAAATGTACTCACTGAACGGATTACCGCCTCAACCGCAGCCAAGTCCGAATTATCCGAAATCTGCTCAGATGGCCCCAAGACAACGCACCACGAAGTCTGAATCTGAATCTTTTAATTGGTGAATATTCTTGAGATAGTATATCATTGTGGAATAGTCATTCAGTAGTTGTATATTTTTATTTGCAGTGGTCAACAACCTGGACGTGGTCCCCGGCGGACGGTTAGTAATGCTAGTGACACACAGGCCAATAGTGGAGGTGGTGGCGGCGGCGGTCCACCTCACCAATATAACAATCAACCACGAAAAAATGGTGCTCCACCTCCATTGTTGGGGATGGCCCCATCTCCTCTGCCGCCTCTTGTATCTCATGCTCCAAATAATCACCATGGTCATCCTGCCGTACCCGTGAGTGGAACCGCAGCGGCAATCAGCCAAAACGGACGGCATTTCATGACTCCGATTCCCTCACAACCTCCAGTACCTCACAATGTACCAGATTCGTTTCATCACGCCAACCCAGTTCGTCCGCCTTTCCGTGGAGATCCCAGGTAGGGCACAATTCACCCATTTACTTCCACGTAACTGTGATTTAACGAGTTATAACTTGTAATTCCGCCAGTGTTGAGTGGCAGTTAAAGGTTATGGCAAGGAGAGATTGCTCGATTGGAACATAAAATAAAAGATACGAAACGGATTGGAAATAACTGCAGGGTTCTGGGTTCTATGAGATAGGCACAGCCAGACTTTCTTTTTTAGGCCAAGTGAGAAAAGAATGCAGGTGAAGAGAGAAAGGAAATTGGAGTTCAAGTCAGCCAATATATCTATTTATCTCTACCGTTTGCTCTCTTATTCTAGTGGACCTTGTTGAGATTCTCAAAGGGAAAATAAGCTGGCAGATAGATAGCCATAGTCGACTTATTTGATAGCAGTTAACAAAAAACTTTTCTTGTTCCAACTAACTCCCATTTCCCATTCCCTCTGATTCCAGTTAAAATAGAGACAAATACATGTTAATCAAATGCATGTATTTTTAGATGGGTATTCTGGGTGATATTATTATGCTTGTTTAAAAAGTTGTTTTGAATTGCAGACCTAGACCGAGTCTAAGTCGACCTGAGCGGAAAGGACAGCCACGCCGAGATGAAGAGGGGAGCTATGATAACAGTGCTGTGTCGGTTGTTGCACCTAGCCGCAGCATTCCGTCCAATAGAGTACTTGCTCCTCCGATATCACCCCAAATTGCTCCGCCAGTCAATATCCTCAGTGGAAATCATCATCCCGGCAGAATTAATTTTGATTTGGAGGGTGCTGCTTTTCCTCCCCTTCCAGGCTCAGGCATATCCTCCTACAAGAATGGAGACTCTCCTTACGAAGGAAGGTAAACAGAAAAAATTAATTATTTGAATGAAATTATGCAATTGTTGATGTAAACGTTGCTGTGATAGTTGGTATTTGGGTTTAGTTTTTTAATGAATACCAGTCTCTGTGTTGCATCTTCATCTTATCAATGGTGACGGATAGTGTCTAAAGAGACTTATAGTAACACAAGTGTTGAGAAATTTGTGCTCTTAGTTTATCTCGTAACCTTAGAGCAACATTCTTAACATTTACAGCAAAATCATCTTAACCTTGATCCCATGACTTAACAAAGTTGGCCCATTGCCTGACTTAGCAGCTTTCATATCTAATCATTTCTATTCATAATGTATAAACAAGGAAGTATTATGATAAGTTTTTAAATGTGTGACTGTGTAATGAATGTAACTAACTTCCGTGTTCGTTCTACTCTGTTTCAGATTGTCGGATGTTGTGAAGGGAGTAAAAAATAAGTCTAGCTCTGGATCTGGAAGTGGACTGGAGAAGGAGGACGGAGGGCCCATAATTGCCGTGCCAGCCGAAATCATTGTTAGTGCAGCGGATCAAACGGAAGTCGGTACTCATGTGGTCTCTGCCGCTTCCCCGACCAAAGACGTAGAACTGGTGATGAGAAAGGAGATGAGAGATGTTGAGCAACCTTCTAGTCACTCCTCTGCTCCTGGGAACAAAAAGGAGTTTCGAGAGGTTGGCGTCGGCAGTGCCGACGATAGCCACGATATTCGCTTACCTCACTCAAAGTAAGGAATAAATTAGCTTTTAGCTATTCCCGCTATGCCTTTTCCTCTTATGAAGACAATAATAATGTAAAAAAAGAAGTTATATTATGCATGGGAGCAATATTCTAAAAGTATAAAAAAATTCGACAATTTTCAATAAAACTTCTGCTGTTTTCCCTACTAATTTAAAAAATCAGCGATTTATAAATGCTATTGTCATTATTTCAATACTTTAAACAAAAATATTTGCGTTTGTTAATTATAGGAATAGCATTGTCAGTGGGAGCAAGGGGAAGGAGACTGCGGACAAGTCTACCCGAACCGACGAGGCTCTTCTGAACGGGGACCAGCCTAATGGAGCGGGAGGTATCGTTGGTAAAGGTGTAAGTGTGCCAGTGCATCTTCATCAAAGTCACAGTGGAGGCGGAGGAGGGGGTAGTGGTGGTGGTGGCGGCGGTGGAGGTGGGATTAGTGGCGGTGGCGGCGGCTACCGCAAGTCAATTCCTCAGTCAGCTAAATCTCCAACTGCAAACAAACGGACAGTGCCTGCGTTTCAGAGTCCGGCCAATTCGTCAACGGCAGTGGGATCGGAGGTGCCTTATTCTTTATCGTCGTCTCGCAATTTGACGTCCCCTGTGTCTTCCCCTGCCAAGCCAGCTTTCAGTGCCCCGTCCGGCTCCGGCAATCCCCACAATCCATATCCCCACAATGCTAACCCTAGCATGGGACGTGGTGCTAACACTTACGTTGCCAAAACTCAAGTGGACAATAATCACCGTGCTAGTGCAAGTGGTGGTACTGGACCTCATGGCCCCAGTAGTTTGAATACCAGTGACAAAGACGCTTTTCCTACTCCCGGTTTCGTCAAAACTGTGCCAACCACCAAACCATTTTCTGGGTCGACTGATCATTCACCAAGGGAGGTAATCAAATCACACCTCTATCTCACTCCTTTATAATTGGATTCTCTACAGTTTTCATCAGCAAAACCGAAAATGATGGAATATAATTGATGTGGTTTTATACCTATTATATTTACAAGTGTCTGTTTAGTTAGTTTTCCATTCCAGTCTCTGTGTTGCATCTTCATCTATCAGTGGTGACGGATAGTGTCTAAAGAGACTTATAGTAACTAGTGTTGAGGAATAATTGCTCTTAGTTATTTTCTGTTATCTGAAAGCAACCTTCTTAACATTTACAGTTAAATGGTCTTACTCTTGTCTTAAGTCTTAACTTGTAATTTTTGAAAAGGAATTTATTGAGTATTAACGTGGATTAACTCTTAGGTGAACCGTACTGAAGATATTGAAAGAGAAAAAAGAGATGGAGGTCACGGGGATGAAAAGAAGGTAAATGAAAATCATTGCTCAAATGAAGAACGTGAAGGAGGACCTGTACGACTGAGCTATGCCCAGGTGGCTCAAAGTGGCAAGGAGAAACCTTCAAACACTCAAAACGCTGTTCAATCATCAACTCATGTAAATCATACGGCTCCAGCTAGCCAGGGTCCTGGTTCCACAACTGGTTCCCACGAGGAAAAGAAAAAACCTGTTAAAGATACCAAAGAGTCACGCACACAATCGAGTAATTGATTTGATTCGTTTTAATTGATGAATATTTGGCAATTTGCGTCTAAAATACCAGTCGCTATATTCGCAGTTTATTCATAATGCTTGAAAAAACTTTTTTACTTTCATTTATACATTTTCTTTAACACAAAATGCCTCTAACTGTGGGAAATCATTTAAAACTTATTTATTTTCGGGTGTAGAAACACAACGAGGCAACAATATCGGAGGGGGTGATCGTAATGACCGTGATCGCGATCGTGACAACCGAGACAGAGGTTTTCGACGTAACTTCCGTAGCCGAATGTCCTCTGATCACTCGTCTCAAGATGGAGGGAATGGTGGTGGACGGCCATCACACCGCGGTACAAGATCTCCTAAGTAGAAAATTCTCTACAACTACTATCTATACTACTATAACACGTACGTATCATAAAATCTACTGAAGCAAAACGGAAAATTATGAAACCGACCCGATGTGATGTCGTAGATAATGTTAACACAAGAAATAGCTAAGTGAAAATCTGTCAGTGACTAAAAAGGTCTACTACTCGTCGAACACAAAAAGTAAATTAATTTAAGTTCCAAGTCAACAGAGAACTTGAAAGTGAACAATCGTATGCTAAATTATGGACATGTTGTTGAAAATCTCATGAATCCGGTATTGTCGCGTCGCTTAGCGTGTCACTAAATTCCAGTTGAAATTGGGAATTCGAAGACAAATCTAGTAAAGTAGAAAAAAACTTAATTAAAATTAAGTTCAAATATCTAAGGACAGATTTATAATATAAAAATGGAAGAAGATCTTTCTAATCTACTCTACTTGCGAGAAAATGTTAATAGCTTTACATCTTCCAAAACATCATTTTATATTTCCGACGCATGTAGTGGTTGAATAGAATCCAAAGTATTCTGGCGTAAATTGCCGCAAAATCAAAAATAGTTATGTTATAATATTAACACTATTATATGTAGAAAGTCTACAAACATAATGATTGATTAATTTTAATTTAAGCAAATAAAAATCAGCTCGTCTTTATTACGTTTACAAATATAGTCTAGATAGAATACTGTGAGAAGAAGAGAGGATAGAAAGAATTTTTTGACAACACTGACGTTCAGATTGAAAGGTCAATTCAGTGTTGGTATGCTACTGCCACCCTCCGAAAAATTATTATGTACCAAAAAGTGTCATATAGTTTTAACGTATTCAACCCAATCAAAGATAAAAAATCTGAAAACAAATCACATTAATATTGTATCCTATTACATTGAAATCGAAAGCGTCGCAATTTAAAGGAGAGTGTTCTCTTACACTATGCTAGTAATTAAACCAGATAAAAAGAACTGAAAATTATTATCCTTAAAACCTAATTAGTTACCTAGTGTAAAAAAGTAATAGTAAATATGACATAAATACCTTCGTATAGTACACCTTACGCTATTAAAAGGGTAAAAGCCTTAAAAGAAATAATCAGATGCTAATAGTAAGTAAATAAAAAAAACAGGATTCCAGGACACAACACAGCCACTGTAAAGTAGTAGATAGTACTATTATAAATAGATACATGTACTACTAATGGTCTAATATTTTTTGTGTTGACTTTGTGGTCTCATCCAATCTCAAGTGAATTGTTAAACACAATACCACAAAATGTGGTCGGTTTCTATTTTTTGTTTTCTCTAATTTCTTTTTATTTATAAATCAGTTGAGGGAGCGGAGGCGACATTAATTAAACTCAGCAAGTAAGAATAAGTTGATTAATGTCGATAATAATGTGTAAGTACCTAAGAGCGGCCATTAATTAAATTCGTTAATGACCTGCATTGAATGTATTATTACCTATTATAAAAAATCTGTAATAAACAGCTAGCACGACAATTATTGTTAGTCTGGAGAATTAATATACAAAATTTTATTACCAAGTGTTGTCACATTGTGATAATGTGATAACGAGCGCAAGTTAGTTTTAATGTTTCTGAATCTGTGGGTCAAAGTCAGCAGGTACATTCTCTATTCTATTGTATTATACTGAATTGTATATGATCAAGTAGATTTAACACTTTAATTGACGGATCTTCCTTGGCCAGATCGCAATTAAATCAAGTATGTTGTATTAATATAAGCATTGTACTATGATATCTTATTTAGTAATGTGTTGCTGTTTCTTTTCGACACGTCCTGCTAACTCAACTAACAGAAACCCAAAGGAAACCAGGAAATATTAGTAAACTAACAAAACCAGCAGTTAAATAATAATTTATAATACGTGTATATCTACATTTACCAATAGTAGAGCGGCGTACTATGGTATTAATTGCCTTGATCGTAATAATATAATTACACTTTAATTTCCTTTCGAAACAAAGGAAACAGAAGCCATGTAAATGAAATAGCTTTTTAGTACTATATTATACATACAGAAATAGATAGCTGGGAAAGAGTTGTATATACATACATTACAGATATTTGACACGTTATAATAGAGCTGAAGACGTTCGCATCATCGAATGGTTTACTTTATTATTATGAAAGTCTTAAGAATACCCTTAATATGATAATATATGCAGATACATTACACAAACTTGAAACTTACCTTACTTATCTTTGTTACAATTACCTAACGGAATAATCATCTAGTTAAATTTAGATATTATTAAACTATGTATTGCATTAAATTATATATCTGTGTGGCTCAATTTAAAGGAAGGGCTAGGAATGGCAGTCACTTACTAGTTTTAAGGACCTAATTGTTGAAAGAAACAAAGAAGCTATTGCAACAGGATGCAAATTATTACAATAACATTTATTATCCAATGCTCTTACTACTGATAATAATCTAATACTATTATTTTGTTTTTTCGTTTGGTTTTTTTAAATGCATATAAGCGTACCAACAACTGTACTTCAATATTACTGATGTAGGTACGTTTTTGATCATTACCTATTTAGCTATGATAATTTTAGAAGAGGGTAGAAATTCATAAGTTCAGATTAGGGGACTATTATTGACCCATATTTGTATCCTACATTTTTTGTTGTTAGATTTTGAAAAGGATTCACTTTCAATATTTGACGATTTAGTCATTTCAAGTAACGAGATTGGGTTTGAGTGCTAACATGAATGCTTGCTGGGTTGAATGATGTGAAAACTTAACTTAATCAGTTAATACCTTGTTTTGTTTTGGAGGTTGACAATTAAAGCTATTATTATTGATACTGCATTTTTTTGAGTAGAGAGATAAGTTAGATACAGTTACTTTTCATTGGACGAAAGACCAGTTTGAATTACAATTTCAGTAATTAGGTGCCAGTTTCGGTAAGCCGCGCGTAGATCCAAAAGATTCTTTACTTACTTCGCGCTCAGTAAATCCGTTTGATTGAGATACATTTATTAACTGTTCAATTCAATTCATTCAGATCAATTTAATAATTACTAATACGATACGTTTGTTCATGACAAAAAAAAAGAAGTGGACAGGTTACTGTTTTTTTGATGCTTATGTCTGTTGATGTTATTTATTACCGACGAAGAGTACTTATCAGAAATGTCAGAGTTGTTGAAGTCAGTAGTTAAAGATTTGTTTCTCACTTATTATTACAATTCCTAATATTTAATTTATTAGTGTATTTTTTTTTGCTTCAATTTGAGTCTATTATAACATTTGTCTACTTAGTTTATATTTAACAGTTACAAAGTTACATTAATTGACGTAATTTACTTTAGTTGTTAGTTATTCCAGTGTTTTCTGCGGTTTCCTTTGAGTCGCAACTGAATTAGTAATTTCTGTTCTCTTTGATTGAATTGAATTGAATATAAGTAGAAAACCACATACCAAACTAATTATTAAGTACTACTACCTATTTATATGTGTACAGCTAGCAATAAGCTATTAAGATAAGGAAACTAATAATACCTCTAATGTATAGGTACTAATACAAGATATTTGTCAGTTGATGGAACTGGAACTGCAAAGTGCACATTATACTCTTGCAATTAAAATGGTAAAATATGTGCATGTCTGTTACATACAGAAAATAAAAAAGATAGACTTATCCAACCCAACTGCATATTACTTACTACCTATATTATTATAACTAACATAATAATATTATAGGTAAGTACACAGATAATAAATTCGTCGTAGGTACAGTACAGTTGTTATAAAGGGTGTGTATTGTATGGTAAAGCAAAGCTCAACGAAAAGGACAACAGTTGGCATACTTTTTTTCTTCTCAGTCTCATTTGTAGATGATAAGGATACGATAGTATTATTTTTTGGTTGTATTATTTGAATGCATTAATAATTAAAATCCTCAATAATAGAAATTACTAATGTACGGAAGTACGAATTAATTTATGTCGTACGTAATAATAATATATTTAGCAATCATTTTCAGTCTAGTTTTATTAGAAATACGTATTTTTAATTGACTGATATGATAGATTATTTAGCAATCAAAATTCAGAGATTGAAATAGGCAAGATTTCATTGACAAAGGCTATGGAAAGGGATTGGGCATTTTATTTCTAAGTTATATAAATATGAAGAGAAAACTAAATTATTGGATTATTTGATTGAAATTTCAGATAGGTGTTGTAAAAAAGTTATTTTTCTGTATTATTTGAAAGGATCAAAATTAGTTTAAATTGAGTCATGAGTTATGTATCTGCACATGTATGATGGGGGTGAATGTTTACGTTGTAACTTATTAATTGAATACGAAACTGCCATGTAGAATTGAAAAGTAGCCGTCTCGTGAAAAAGTAGATTTGACATATTGTTCACAAACACATCATGCAAAACACACACTTGACACATCAGAACAGAAACACATCCAACACAGTTCACTATCATCATAATAAATATAATAGACTAATATAATTGTTATTAAATGTACCTTTGGAAATTTTCTTCCACAAGTGCAAAATTACTGTATTGTATTATCATACTAGACTTACTAAAACCTAAATGTACTGTACTACTAACTTACAAACTCAGTGTTTGCCAATACAAAACAAAAAATAAGTTGCTAAAATTGTTAGGATAGTAAAGTAAACACTTGTACCCGTATCTTTCCTATAATATTTGATTAGTAATGATTAACTGTAAAATGTATAATTTTTTGAGTAATTTAATTGTTACATTACCAAATGACTACTAACTTTAATTGAAGATTATATATGTATCTGTAGAATTTGAAAAAGTAATCTGACAGAAATGTTTAGTAGACTACAAACATACGTAACGTTGTTGTTGTAGTAGGTTGTTTCTGTCTGAATTAGCTATTGTGTTACATATACATATGAATAATTGCGATAAAGAAACAAAAAAACAGTACTGAAATTTGAATGATATGTGGTAGGTATGTGTAGATGTTGTTGTATTTGTATGGTCTGGTCTGGTGTTTCTGAGATATCTCATTGTCATTGCTGAGAGTCAGTATTTTCTCTGGTGTCATCAGTAGTGCCACTGCAGAGTATAAAGAAATCGAATAGTCTTTTTTATATGATGGCAAATGCTGTGTCTTGTCCTGTGTGGTAGTCTTTTAGAATTGAAAAAAGGTATGAAAAAAAAAATCATATCCAATAGATACGTACGTTAATGCAAAGAAAGGATTTACGGTTTGTGTGTGACTTGAAATGATTGTCGTTACTAAATATGATAAAAAGTGATGCGAATGATATATAAAATTTTTAGACATTACAATAAAAACTGATCAAATTACATATAGGTATGGAGTGGGGTTGGGAATTGCAAACAATTGAAAAGTCAGGCCTTTTGTTCAGTCAGATACAAAGAAAAAGAATGCTATTTGATATTAGTGTTTACTATTATGATTATTATTATTGTTATTATTAATGAAAATTGATTAGCTACTTTGTATTTGGTATAATTTGTTTGCAGCAAAATAATTTTAGTTGCCTCTATTCTGTGTATTTATTTGGATAGATAGCGAACAAGACATTACATTACACATTCACACACATATTTAGCCACATAATATGATACTAAATACACACATTACATTATTACTGTTTGTTTACATTATTGTAGTAGTTACGTATTTGGATTATAATCTACTTTCTTTGAGTATTGTTGTATACTCTGTACTGTTTGTAGCTAGAATGTGTTAAAGCTTATTGTTAGTTATTAGCTAGCGTATAAGTATGCAACTTTTATTTAGCAAAATAAGTATGTCCAGGGTAAGATGCAATTTTTACTACAGTACAGATGAATATTTCTGTCTTGAATTATTGTTCGTTAGTTAAATCTTGTAATGTCTTGTATTTGTATTTGTATTGTATCCATTGTACTACTACTCTTTTTTTGTTGTGGATTGAATATTGGATTGATTGGATTGAATTTTGAATTGCAGTTTTGAGGATAAAAATGTTATGTATGGGCTGAGTGTAAATTGCTTCGTTTTTTTGTTGCGTTGATTTCTTTAAGAATTGATACTTATTTGCATCAATTAATGTTTGTGTTATTATTGATTTTCATCTTCCAGTTATTATTATGATTACTATATTATTATTATAATTATTATATTATGTACCTCATCTTCCTATAATGTATTACACCTTGATGTAAATGTTCTAATTAATTATTTAGGGTGCATATAAATCGGATATGCATATTATTATTGTGTTGCTGCAATTATAGCCGTTTAAAAATGAATAGTGTGTACTCTATGTTATGTTTTACTTTATAAAATATGTGTGGCCAATGAGATGAGGTGTAAATTAACAACTCACCAATGTAATTTACCTGTTAAAAGGCGACTGTCAGTTAACCTTTTCGTCTAGAGAGTGCGTTTACGCTAGCAAGAAGCGTCCTCGTATCTATCGTACTCTAATTAAATTATAATTATTACACATAAGTGTAGTTAGTTCAAGTAGGTGTTGAACCTTCCTGTGTACGATACTGACAAACTGTACTGTACTGTACATTGATGCAAGAGTCAAAAGTCATTGAATATTACCTATACCTGAATGGTTGTTGGTTTTGTATTGTATTGTATTTTACTGTTGTGGTGTGCTATACATATATTGAGCGTAAGTAACTAAGGATTAAGCTATTAGTTAGCTTGGCTAGCTAGACGTAACTTAAAATGAAATCTAACAGTAATTACATAAGTATAATGTCTAAGTATATCAATACAGATAGCTTAAAGAAACGACATAAATTTCCTAGAGAGAATGTTTACTCCAGTCCAAGTTCAGCACTCAGATGATTTTATCTCTGTCTCGAAAAAGTTTTCCTAGGATAGTGTCTACTTATATATTTACGGTATAAAATTGTAATTTATTGTTGAAGGAATCCTTAGTGCTACTATTCTTTTTGTTTTCGTTAACTTACAGAGTAGTAGCATGGATTTTATATGATACTATAATATGGGATCTTATATCGTAGATTATTGGTAGCTTAAATGATCTTTGCTTGGAATTCGAATTTTAAACAGACTTGAAACATTAGGGCAATTTTTGGAGCTGTACTGAATAGTAGATTTTCAAAAAGTGTAAATTTTTTCTGAATTTAATTTTATGTAGGGATTTTTCAAAAAGTGTAAATTTTTTCTAAATTGAATTTTATATAGGGATTTGGCATAATTTTGAAATTGAATATGGATTTCTACACCGAGAAAAAGAGCTATACTATTATATGTATTCAGTGTTTTTGTGAAGAACCTGTTTAAAAATTGCTTTTGGGATGAAAGCACTAAATGCTAAAATACAAAAAAAGAAATGTAAGTTTATTACATAGACGTAGGTAAAAGTAGTGCAGTGTAGGTCACGCCTATTATGTACTACTTTTTAGTACTTTTAATGATTGTATTCTATTACAACGGAAAAATAAAATCTATGCAAAACTGGCGTGGTCTGGGTAAAAGAAGTCTCTTTGGAAAATGTCGACTAAATGCTACTAAATGATAAAATATACAAATACGTCGCGAATTTCTTGTAGAAAGCCTAAATAGGTCATAATTCTAAAGGTCAAAGTAGGTGAAGTGAGTTGGAGGGAGAAAAAAACGGTACAGCACGGTACGGTACGACTAATGAGTAGTTTTTAAGACAAAAATAAACTGTAGTGCAGTGGTTGTTTCCAAAAAAATACTTATCTGGTACTCTAGATGAGGTTATGTACGTCGTGGGTGGATGATTTTGAGAGTTTAGGGGGAGGGAGTGTCATGTTGTCTATTGGCGAGCGAGGGTGAGACTAATTGTGAGGACATGACATGACGGATACTAACATAGTGTAAGTAAGTATAGGAGAGAAAAATTGAAACGATTGTGCTGAATACGTTACGTTATTTAATCTACCTTCACGTAAAGTAACTCTACGTACACGTCTATCGATACTACTAACTAAGGATAACTAAGTGAAGAAAGAAAATTACCTAAGTATCTTATAATATTATAAATATATATTTATTATTACAATGCATACAAAAAGGAGAATGGTAAAAACGTGTAATATCTCTGCAGGCCTGACTTGTTTGGTGATGGCCAGTCAGAAAAGTAAATTAAATTGATTAAATTAACATTATTATGTAATTGTCCAAAGACGGAAATGGATCAGTGACCGTAGGTGACCATGTGCATAGAAAATTTTAATTATACAACACAAAGTGCATGCATACAAGAGGAAATGATTACTTTGCAAAATGTATCTATTATACGTACTCCTAAGTAATGTTGTAATTTGATATGTGAAAGTACTAAAAAATATTCGAGTTTATTAATTCGTGTTATAAGATCCTATAGTTAAAATAGAATTTCCTACACGTGTCTATTTATTAATTAGGGAATAATTATTGTATGCAAATTACGATTATGATTGTAGCATTGTAAGGGGAAAGCTAAAATGACAAGACAGAAATCTTTCTTAAATTACTAACGTCGTATCGTCCTTGTAATATTATATAACTCTAAATTTTTGAGTATTTGAATTGAAAGTAAGTACTAAGGGAAATCTCAAAGGTATTTAATTAATATAACCAACTCACACATCATCATGTCGTTGATTGTCAAAATCGTAGTTACTAATTGCTGATTAGTTGAAACAGATTATTTCTTGGTAATTATCGTGTGTTCATTATAGTTTGTGTATGTGTGTAAAAGTACGATGAGTATAAGATGAGTTTCAATCGATTAATCAAATCTTCGTGCAAATGATTCATTTTCCTCCATTATACTTACTTATCTGTTGATATGTATCGATTGATTGAATGCAATGCTAAAATTTTGCAAGACTAAATTACAGCAGTTAAATTACAGTGACGTATATATATAGCCAGGTAGCTATTCGAGTTGGACGCTCTCGAATTTGTGACCAACTAATTATTCAAAACGTAACGTATGAAATTATTTCGAAGGCGGATGCTCTTCATCATGTAGCTATATGTAGTATAGTCATTTGTGTTTTAGCCTCTAAGGCTAAGCTGGATCTTTACAGCAAAATATTATGGTAAATATTAAGGTGAGAGTAATTAAAACACAGATGTGTACACCTGAGAAAGATCATCGAAACCGTTTTGTTTGTTGCAAAGGTCAATATCGGAGTAATAAAGTAACTACCACTGTATATGTATTAAGGCTAAAATCAAGGACAGACATTAGTCAAAAGGGGGAATGGAATTGTAACGGTGAAAGTGGAGAAAGTCAATCTAAGTAGGAAAATCCTAGTGTTTGCCCTCTATACTTATACTGTATGTAGCTATTGAATTACTTTTGTATGAATGCTTACCTTAGTATTAATGGACTACTACTATAAACCTATACTCTATATATCTACAGGATATGATTAAAGATGAAAATTGTTATAATGGTTATTTGTTGCCTTTTTGATGATTCGAGTCGGATTGATTGATTAATTACGAAGGAAGCTAATAATGAAATATGCACTTAGATTTTTAGTCGCTGTGATAGACCGTTGTGTGTGTACCGAAATGATTTAATGTTGAAAATCGCGAAGTGAAAAAGAATAAAAATTCATTTTTGTAATAATTCTTCTGCTCTATGATCTTCATTCTGTTGACATATGCATCTATTATATATCATAATCAATTATTGACAGCTTTTATCCATTCAAGCATATAACATAAAATGAGGGGTTGACGTCCCGGGTTTATTTATCTATTGTCTACGTGTCAATTATGAGAGGGATAACCGGATGGCATTTGACATTAAAGGATTCATAAGAAAAATAGAAATTCCGCGTATGCCTGGCTCTATTCATTCATTCTCCGGACTTTCCACATCACATCACATGTTCACTCTCTCCTTGAGTCACATGAGGCTGAGAATGTAATCGGCACGGAATCTTTTCCACTATAGCTGTCCGAGTTAATGCGGGGAATACCCATGACATGACTTTTACTATAAAAACATCCGAGAATACTACGACGATCAAGAACAGAACCTATGTGACTCTCTCTCTCTCTCTCTCTTTCTATACACTTTCTACTATAAAGTCACCGAAAACCTTGCCATTCTTTTACTCTTAG
>JAAAYG020000045.1:0-34007 GCA_009936455.2 Tomocerus minor
GTAGCCTTTAAATTCCTTCCAGCTTTCTTCATGTAACTTACAGAGTCAGTTACCATTAGGAGAAAACGGTTGCTGATCTGCTTGTGGCTCATGCCTGGCCAGAGCAAAGCTGTCAAAAAAAAAACTCGTAAGAGACTTGGGCAAAATTTGAAAACAGTTTTTACGAGTAACTTATACTTTTGCACAATATAATTTGTATAATATAATGTGTATTTACCTAAAGCATCCAGAATTAGTTGTGTAATGGTGGAGTTGTTCGTTTTTTCTAATTGGCGACACAGAAACAGATAAGGTTTGGTTGGCTTATCTTTGTTTAGAGCCCCCACCAGAACATTCGCGATATAACGCCCGGAAGTATCTGTAGTTTCGTCTACGGTTAACCATATAGGCATGTTTCCAATCAATTTCCGAATTTCATCTAATGTCTGCTTACAAAGTTATATCGGGGTTATTGATAGCATTATTTTAAGTGGCATTACGTAACAGCTATAGATAATTTCAAAATATCCATATTGGAATAATTTTGCAAAACCCCTTAAAAATTATTTATTTTTAGATTTTGTTTATTGATTTTACCTTTCTGTACACCCTTGGGAGATAGTTTTTGGTCAGCGTAGTTCTATGTGGGATGACTTTCTTCGTATAAGTCTCTAAGAAGCTATGAAGAGTGGGATTTTCTAATTTATAAAATGGAATGTCAGCAGCAATGAAGGCTTCGCAGATATCTTCGAAAAATTTATTCGAATTCGATGAATTGTCACTAAGCATTAGCTGACGTTCTGGCTTGGCCTCAAATTTCTTCGCATTTGCTTCATGCACACCGGTGGCAACATGCTGTTGTAGTTGAGAAAATTGTTTAAAAACAAACAACTTGGAGCATGGCTGAAAACAAATAATTTTTGAAATGCATCTTACTAAAGTACAAGTCACTGCTTTAAATAATAAAATTTATATAAATCAATAAGTAATTTAATTGCTTAATTTTGAATTTTAAATGTTATGAATTTTTGTTACCTCACAAAATACTTGCGATTCTTCAATTCGAAAGTGATTGTTTCCTCTTGGAACCTTTTTCAACCAAGATTTCATCACAGTCCCTGAGGGCTTTTTTTGCTTTGGCATTTAGCTTTTAAATTGCGTTACAGGTATTACTTCACGAATTGTCAATTGATGCGAAATGCGCTGCGATGAATATGAAAAAGATTGGCACATAATGTACAATGATGTTATCTGTGAATCGGCGTTGAGCTTGTTTGGTTGCCTTCGGTATGCACATGAACCAATTTCTAGAAGATTTGTGATCTCAGATTCCTGTGTTAAATTTTTCTTTTTATGCCTTTTGTGAAATTTCAAAAATATGTACAAAATATGTACTATTTTCCAAAATATGGACGTACATATGTATATGGACCAAAGCTTCAAAATATGTAAAATATGTGAAAAAAAAGTGGTGTCAAACGACTTCAAAAGTCGTGAATCATGGACATACAAAGTTTTAGAACGGAATTCCTAATAGGAAAAAATATGTTTTTCCATACATATCTCATCTCTGATAATGAGTGAACTAAGTTCAACAAAATTATTTAATCAGCAATTAGAGTATCTACTGATGACAAAATTAAACCAAACAACGCGAGATTGTCATTTTCATCCATTTTTTTTTAATTGGTGACAATCTTTTATTTAGTTAGTATTTCTAATTTCTTGGTAGTTTTTGTATTCTTTCGCTAAACTGTTTTTAAAATCTGTTATTGACATTCAACATACAACTAGGATGCTAATAATGCATTAATTAACAAGACAACTAATTACGTTGTTGTACAACTGTCTCCAAAACTATAAATTCAGCAATTGTTCAATTATTTTCTGCTAAAAAATTTATTACTACATTGGTATGTTCCTTTGTAGTTCTTTTGAACAAAATGTGTCTTCTACAATTCTACAGTATTTCTAAATTCGGAAGTCAAAATACTTATATATGTAAAGAAAATGAGATGAGACTATGAGACTATAAATAATTTGCAAACATCTTCTTGGTATGCTTCTACTTAGTTTCTCCAGCCCCGACTTCTTTTATAATATCAGCTTTAGACAAGAAATATTGGTGGTAGCACTTGATCAGGTGATCATGTTTTTCGGGAACAGTCAGCCATGTGTTTTTAGCCAAACCAACACAAACTAATTGCATAAAGTGACGAATAGGACCTTTTTTCGGACACCATCCGTCTATCAAATGTTCAAGAAATACATGCTCATGGAAAGTATACTTGGCTTCTTCGTCTCTTCCTAAAATTAATTTTACATTTAAACTTACACTACTGTGATCATTTTCCAAAGAATATGCATTATTTATCGTTCGTTTTATCATTTAATTCCTATCAATACTAATAAGATACATTATTATTCCATGTTTTTTGACAACTTTAGAAATGAGAATAAACAGAGAGCTAATTAAATGGCAAATGGATAGCATGTATTCAGAAGATTAGGTTTGTCATGAAAATGATTCGTTATGGATTTGGTTGGTACAAAATATTATTAATTTATTGATCAAATGGAAAGTTGTACATCTGCATCAAGTCATAAATAGTAAAATAATGTAAAGATGTGTCTATAATGAGGAAATCAAATAAGAATTCCCCTTAATTCCCAAGTAAATAATTAAAAGATGAAGAGCCTAGACTTCAAATTTATAAGAGATGTATATGAGACTCTTAGAAGACGGGGCCCAACTTTTGAAGATCTCTAACTGGAAGGGGTCCTTTGTCAACAATAGCATTGAATCCGTGTACAGGGTCAGCTGTGTAGTACACTGTGCGAATAGATCTGAAAATAATAAACAATAGACATTTATTAAAGTTATTAGTTGCACATCCCATTAAAAACTTATTAGCGACAACATATTTTGATTTAATTCCTACCCATCGGTCTCTACCAATTGGTATTGACCCTTGACGACAGGTCCGTCCCTCTCTTCATGTTGGCTGTGGTAGTCTCCTCGATAGGGGTCATTCACAGCGTAGCCGAAGTTGTATCTTGGATGAGGATCCACATATGCCACTATTACAAAAACAAAATTATTAATAAATAAAAGCTTTACTACTAATAAACCATGAGGACAGTAACATATTTAAATGCTCTAGCACAAATAATCTGTAGAAAGTAATCTTAGTAATCTGCAAATATTAATTTCACTGGTTTTTGAAAAAATGGAAAAAAGAAATAAATGTGAAATGGTTCTTCATTTGTAAATGCGTTAAGGAAACCTTAAGTTAGAAGCTTAAGCTATGATTATGTAAATATATGCTCATATTTTAAGAAAATTCAATTTTTAAACTATGTCGCTAAAAAATCAAGACCCTGTAGAAATGTACAGAAATGTTATTAGCTAGTAAACGCATGCGAGGATTAATTATTACTCATGTACTCGTTTCCTTTACAAATTTCTAAAGCATTATTAGTATGTTGTTGTTGTGTGTGGATGTTGTTGGCTAGAAATGAGCAAAGCAAGAGAGATGGACTTGAAAAATAGATTTTTTTTTTCATTTGTCATGAAAAAATGCATATCATTTGAACATATCATTAATTTAACGAGACAATAAAAAATGAAAGAAAAAATAATTGAAGGTACGTACGTACGTATATATTCTAGTCTCATTTCTCATAGAGCAACAGGTAAATCTACCTGAGACTGAGAGTGTGTGGATTTTAACTAGTTTTTTGCACAGGTAAATAAGCAGAGCAGAATTCCTTATAGACAAACATTGTATATCAATGTAAAGGAGAGTATAATAATATAAAGTTATAGGTCAGAATTGTGGTCATACTATTACAGTGTGCTGTGTCGGGGGTATTTATGCGTTACAATTAGATTAGATGTATGTAAATATCATAGGCAATGGCTTGCATGTTAACAACAGTCATAAATGCAGTGAGATCGCAAGAATAAGCAATATCCATATATACGAGGGCTGATAGATAGCAAAGGATTGCGACACAGACACAGAGACTTTGTAAAAGGCAACTTTCATTGCATGTAAATTGATATCAATAATTTATCTGTGCAAACTAAACGTGCCTCATGCCAACTACTCAATAAACAACCAAACTAACTGCATGCTCCTTATTATTATTATACTGCGAATAATAACTAAAGCTAACTAGCTCCAAAGGAATAATAATTAATTCAAGGCAGTTAACTTTCCCTCTGTCTCTCATTAATCAACCCTTTTAAAACGTCTCATTGAACTCACAAACACTCTTTTCCATGTACGCAAATCATTATCTACACACAATCTACAAATCTACCCGCACACGGCCACTCATTTCACCTTTACAACCTTTAACTTCACTTCACTACTACTAATAACCTTTGGCACTACCACCCATTAAAGGAAATAACTTCATTATACTACCTCTTAAATATTATAGAAAAATACTTTGACATTAATAACCTTTGCGTTGGAATTCCTTTACGTATTGCCGCCGCCGCTATTAATTTTTCTTTACTAATTAATAGAAAATACATGACATTCAGAAAATGAAAGCCATTTAGCTAATTGCAAGGAAATAATTTAAAAATCAAGACAATAATTTAAAAGCCACTTAAAGTAAAATGTATAGTAGGGGTGTTCAAGTTTTTTCTAACATTAACTACCTACTGAGATTGTTGGCAGTTATAATAATTATTATTACAATCCCAAATTGAAAAGGGTTTTTCTCTCTAGAAAATTTTCCTGGATATTCCTGAAATTATATTTATAAAATAATCGTTAATATTCACAAACAATTATTTCCTAGTTGATAATAAACTGGTTTTTTTTTAGTCTGGTGCATATTACTTAGTTGATTAACTTAAATTTTCATTTACATTGATTATTTTAATTACAATTTATTGCAAATCATTGGGATAGCCCTATTTATAAAATTTACGCAGCTATGCTTTTTAAGGATAGAACTAACGATTTACAGACAAAAGAATAGAATTGAGAAGAATAGAATTTTTTAGCCGTGATATTTACCTTTAGCGACACGGCCACGAGGAACATGGTATTGGCATTGAGCGACGGCAGCAACTGCCACAACTAAAAATGCAATCTGCAAGGAAAAAATAAACGAAACTAATTTAGTTTCCTAGAATGTTAAAAAATAGAATTAATTGGACCTTTTCACAAGGACATTCCTTAAAACTAAATAAAATAAATCTGTAGCAAACGGAAGTTTTTTAACAGGAAGTTAGTCCAATACATACTTGTCCTGGGTCAAATAAAACATTAAAATTTCAAAATTCTAAATCTAATTTAGTTATTATAAAATCATTTGTGTACATTTCCGGCTATGCACTGCATGTAATCAAAATCAGTTGAAACTTTGAAACGATAATTTTCGAAGCGGAAATAATATTGAAATCTCAAGAAAAGTATATTTGGGGCAATGTGGAAATTGTCCAGTAGTCGTTTTTACTATTTTTCATGGAAATCTTGAGTGCAATGTTGGAAATAAGAATGAATAGGCTACTTTGCGACATTTGCTTGCAACTATGATTGTATTTTGTAATTAGGTGTGGAAATAATGTCAATGGTATGACGAACAGTGATCTGAATAGCTTAAAATAGTGTTGGGTATATAGTGTAAAATAATATTAGAATGAATTAGTAATGGTCTAATAATAAATGTCTTACCTTGGCGAACATGTTGACTGTTACTTCTCGCGTCTCTCGACTTCAACTAATTCCTCAACTTTCAATTTCTTTGCAATATGTAATATCTACATAAAGTAAATTGCTTCTCATTCCTTCGAAATGAGATTGATCAGATCAGATCACGTAATCGTAAATGCAAGTGAGTGTACAGCAGTACAGTAGTGAATAGAATCAGACAAAAGCGATCTGCATGACATGACCCACTTACTCTTATTGCCTTCACTCTTTGTATCCCTGCCCCGTGGTGGTGGTTAAATGGGCGGACAATAATCCACCTCGACTTGTCTTAATAGCAACAACAACCAACCTCAACGCATGCAAATCTTTTGCTACAGTTATTTATTAAAATTTCTTCTAATCATATCGTCAGGGCTGAATAAAAATATTTATCTAAATAGCACACTGAGATATTACACTCTATAGCTTTACATCTCTTCCACCTTTTCTTCTATTTACAAATTGCTAACGCGTACAAATAGAAAATATCTTATAGTTCTCTTAGCTATATACTTATACACGTGAATACCAAACTCACTTTTCAATTATTGATCTATTTTAATACGGAATGAAATGAATGCACAGATTAAATATTTATATATAGTTTACAGCTATACGGAAAGGAATTGCAAATACAAAGAGCAGAGGGTTCAACATCCATGACAATTTTACCCATGATAGTCATACTATACTTTCAGACATCAAAAGTAACTCCAGTTTTAAGTTGAGTCCTCGAGGAATATTTTCGCAGTTAAATATGCAATGAGGAATCAGCGAAAAATATCGTTTTGCTTCGAAAAATGGGGGAAAATGCACTTGGATTTCAGATTACAACGTATAATGACAATTAATGAGTTACATAGACCATATGAATATAAAGATTTTCCCACTCCCCTCCCCCCTCATTTGCCAAAACACCGGAAATTCTAGAAAAATTACGCAAAATTTTTCTTCCTCTCGAGCGAAATTTCATTTTTCATTTTTGAAATGACATTTTCCTAAGCCAAAGAAAATCTTGTGTTAAATAAATTATTTTAAATTCTCAAGCCCATAGTTTCGGGTATTCCCATTTCCCACTCAATTTTGTTGGACACCTGGAAAATAACGGGAAATGGTAAGTGAGAAGGAAAATGGGAAGCGTAAAATGGGTCAATTAATCATCGTCTTGGAAAAATAGGTCTCTTAAATTTCCCACTTAATTTTTCTATTCCCCATTTTCCCACCCACTAGGCCACTTGGAGATTTAGCTTCCCACTCTTCCCACTGGGAAACAACCACACAAAACTTGTTAAACCTGATGCCTGGGGATCCAAAAGTGACCCCCTCCTATTACTCAGAGTAAAAATGGGGGAGGGGGGGATAATTTATAGCTTTTGTGTAGGTACTTTATATTTGCGCGAAGTACAAGAAAATTTTGGGATTTAAGATTCTTTAACTTACTCTGTAACACACTCCAGAAATTTCTTTGCGCATAGTTCCCCCACCTGTGATAAGTGATAATTAAGTCATCCAGTATTCCTTACTGTATGTGGTTCCTGTGTCGGCCGATAAACTTTTTCATTTTACCTTATTCCGTTCCTAGATCTAGGATCCGGCATTTTGTGCATGCACCCTGGGAAATTCCCAGTGGTATTTCCCAAACGAAACTTTGCTCATATCATGCCCCTTCAAATTATTCTTCTGGTTGGCATTGGACACAGTTGAATGTTATTTTTGGGAGCTATTATTGTTAATTCTTGATTTTTGGCAAAATTTTGTGAGCCATTTAGAGATTTTTATGCTACTGTTGACACGTTTTTGAACATTTCCATACTACCAGCCGAACCTGGGTAAAATAGTTGTAATAATTTTTGTATTTCTTGAGCATTGAAGGCCGAATCGTCATATAATGATGGCCACATAAACTTCTCTTGGACTAACAAAGTAACAAATGAAATTGTTTTTTATTTACGCTGATTATATAGCTGTAGGTCCAAAATGTTCATTAAATTCTAAGTTAACATATGAATATATATAATAATTAGCATAATAAGTGTAAGCATATTATGAATATAATGCTCAGATGATAACTTCTAATTATGTCACGCCAGTAAATATGAGCGGAAATTTGTCATTGATCTGATCACCCTAGCTGTGCAAACCTCCTGTACACCAAAAATGTCTCGATTTTCGGAGTATAATATAATATATGTATGTATATATAATGAATAAATGTATATAAGTGTAAATTACATAACATAGCCATGTTGGTTGTTGTTGTTGAGGATGTGCATTTTGTTAATTAATTTAAATTACTACAGATAAAAAGTACCACAGCTAATTTAAGTTATCTTATCTAATATGACAAATAACAATTTTGGACATCCCAAGTTTTCAATTGACATATCACGTTCTGGATCGGCATGTAATTTTTAAATTACTCTTCTGGACTCTGTACAAACCTAATGCATTTCATCATGGACATTCCCGTTGTTAATTATTGCTCCTGGCTCCTATAAATAGATAATCAATCAGTAATCGGACACGCAAAGAATTCCCATTTTTTGGTTTCATACATAACTGTAAATTATTTAAATAACCACGATGCCAAAGTCAGGTAAATAACCCCAATTAGCACTTATAGATATTTCTGATCGAATTTCTCTACGATCACCAACTTTGAGTTGGAATACAGTGGTGAACTGATTAATTAATTTCTTGTGAATTAATGTATAATTAACAATAAACCATTGTAAACCAACACGCAACAAAGTACCGGAACAAGGACAAAAACTGGTTTGAACTTTAAACCGGCTAGGATTCCCAAATTGCATTAAAAATGTGATTCTGGAACATTAAAATTTTGTCGTATTACATAAATTTGACTTTTAAGGAACTGCAAAAACCTTACAAAAACGACAAAAAGTACAACCTGTTTTAGAACACATAGTTGAACTTTTTGTCTTATTCTGTTCCTGAGATCCTTTTTCTGCCAACAGACAGACAAATCTACGTATAGATTGTGTTTATTTTGCAAAAAGCACTGCGCACCCTTCCTGTGCCTGTTGTGCTAACAGAAAAAAAAATAAATGTAACATACAAAAAAATATGTTTAGTTTAATTACATTTCAATATTTTTTGCAGGTATTGTACCGTCCTGTGTGGTTATTCTCGCATACATTTTGGCGACAACAGAGGTAAATTACCTTTCTTTTGTTATGCAAATGGTATCATAAATACACTACTATGATATATGAAAACCAAGTTTTGATAATTTATTTATCAGTTACAAATGGGCTTATTTATTTTAATCGAATCGAGGATAATATTTATTATTATATTCTAATTAGGTAATTAATTTTGTTAAGACTTTAATTTTTCAAAACAGGCTGCTAGAATTATTCAAAAAGAGATATCCCCGCGCAGAATAGTGACCACAACGATTGCTGTCGTAAACGTAATCCCGCCTGAACAACTGTGTGTCAATTGCTGGTCTAATTCTGGAGAGCAAACTCAACGGCAGTGCTATGGTGGAGATAACCCTGAAGGATGGTTTTCGTGGCAATTCGAACCAACCCTGACGACAGTTTTTTGGTGTTCTGGTCAATGGGGTGCAGCTTACATTGACTCATTCGCAGTTTATGGCGGTGCCGTCTCAAAGCAGAGTATGACGTGGCTGTTCGACGCACGAGGGAAGCGGCGAACCATTGAAAACGACCGACCTGTTAATGATCATATATCACCCTGGTTGGGTACGTCCATATCATTTTATTTGCTAGTCAAAAATACCGTGAGATTATCCAGTGGCCGCGCGGGGCTGAAACCAAGTCCCCTTTTCGAGAAACAAAGTTTGAAAGATATTAATTTTGCAGTTTCGCGTGAAATTACCCAATTTTCATTCATTATAATTATTGGCCTTTCCTGTAGACCTAAATTATTGAACGCTATTAAATATTGCAGGGGCACTACCTACTACTACAACACCGGGACCCACAACAACAACACCGGAACCCACAACGACAACACCGAAACCCACGACGACAACACCGAAACCTACAACGACACCAGAACCCACAACGACAACACCAAAACCCACAACAACAACACGGGAACCCACCACGACAACAGAACGCACAACAACAACACGGGAACCCACCACGACAACAGAACGCACAACAACAACACGGGCACCCACAACCACAACTCCAGAACCCACAACAACAACACGGGCACCCACAACCACAACTCCAGAACCCACAACAACAACACGGGCACCCACAACTCCAGAACCCACAACAACAACACGGGCACCCACAACCACAACTCCAGAACCTACAACAACAACACGGGCACCCACAACGACAACACGGGTACCCACAACAACAACACGGGCACCCTCAACGACAACAGGGGTACCCACAACGACAGGGACTACCATTGAGCCTACAACCCGCCCTCCGTATGACTTCGAGTGTCCCACGCCTGACGGAAATTTCACTGACCCAGATGATTGTTCAGGTTTTTATTCCTGTACCGATGGAATTGTAATAGGGCATCAATACTGTCCCGATGGTCTTTATTTCAACCCTAATATTAACAACTGTGATTTTCCATGGAATGTAGATTGCAACATTGCATTGGCACAACCGTTCAATAATGTGTAAATTATGCTTAATAAACGTTTTTGAAAATAATTATGCAAAAGTGAAATCTGGTCATTAATGCATTATATAGATCAATTTAGATCATGCGGATTAAACGTCATCCAAATTAATCCCGCTATTATTATCAGGGTGTTATATAGTTATAATTTAATTTTGTAATAAAAATTGTGCCCCTAAGTTTGCCACTGCTACCGAAATGTTTTGTCCACCCACAAGAATTTAAAAAAAAAACAATGACAAAATAATTATGCTTAGTGCCGTCATCAGTCGTAAAATTTTAGACAAAAAATAATTTCAGATACCACGTGATTTCAACAGGTCATTACATACATACAGTCGGCTCAAAATTAACAGCTAATAAATATGAATTTGGCGGTTTTATAGATGGTTACTATAGGTTTATTTATCTGGTGTTTATAGATTTTACACGAACGCTAGAAAACACAGAAAGGAGGGGTTTACAAGGCGTCAAATTCATATTTATTAGCTGTTAATTTTGAGCCACAAATAATTAATGAGAGGTGTTTTACTGAAATAGACAGATATATATATTGTTGCAAAAATCTTCATTATTTGCCACATGGAAGTTGAAGCAATGATGTTGTACTGTACGTTCTAAATGTAACGATAAGTTACTTATGGTCCAGATTGTCGGAAATAACAGATAAGGAGACATTTTTTCTTAGTATTATCGTTAACTGCAAAATATATACAAATGCCTAGCTAATTAAAAAATACTGGGTGAATAATCTTGAAAGTAAATGAACAGTAAAAATAACAGTAGCACACGTAATGCGTTTGCAATGCATTTATTTAAGTACCTACTCTTGTTTGTATATTCTATATATATGTATGAGCTTTATAGCTAGCTATCCACATACACAGCGAGGTAATTAAGTTATTAATCCATATACGCACAGCTTTTAAGTACAAATGACTTGCGTATACGTAGGTAGTTATCTTACATTAAGATTACGATTCTTAATTATAATTCGCGTAGATACATTGATTTAGGGAGGTATCTACTTAGTTTTTCTACACCAATTTCACTTTCTGTTTACTACAAAAACTAATTTAGAACTAATTCCTCTTAATACTATTAATATGAAATTATTATGCATTTATTAGCCTATTTGCAAATTTTCAGTAGCAGACTCTATATTATAATTACAAGTTATGCGTTAATGGCAATTAGTAAGCAATTAATAATAATATAGTACAATTAAAGAACAATCAGGCGCATTGCTTTTTACAGCCATTTCACTTGATATTTTTTGTATATTTATTAGGTGACGCAAATTAGCAGATTAATTACATAAAAAGTAATGTAAAGATTAATTAGAAATGAAAATGTATTCCAACTCTAATTCCACTAATTAGTCATTATTGTGCTCAAGTTGTTGAAAGTATGGAAAAACATAAAAAGCCCACACTAAAAATCTTTAAAAAAATATTATGGTAGATACATTTATGTAATTATAATGCACATTGGCATTGTAAGCAAATTCTGACGTCGACAAAGATTAAATATCTTCCTATACTGTACGCATCCAGATGACTAACTTATTCCTTACGGTAAATTATTATTTTGGCGATTGACGCAACTTTCTAAATTCTAATAAATACATTTAATATTTAAATACCTAGCATTACATAGTTCCTTATTTTTCCTCTGCATTTGTATTTGCCGAAACGAAAATACTGTCATTTTGAATTTTTGAATAAAGTATTGTAATATTTTAGCCATAAGAAAAGCGGACTAGGAAATACTTACGTAAGGAGGATTTAATATTATTTCCAGTCCTGATTCAAGGAAAACGGCTTAATGTAGACCAATGAAATAAACATTTTGAAATTTGTTCATATTCAATACAGGTTTCCAACATTAAAAAAAATAAAATTCGATCCGTGTAAGAAAAGTTTTTGGAGGGGGCGAATGAATTGAAAAAAAAATACTAAGTTTCATAAGTCAGAAATCTGTGGCCTATAGAGATTTTTTCCCAGCTTTGTACGTTTCCCCAAATTGTGGGAATCAGGGATGGAAAATTTTGCATTTGAATTTAGACTGAAGGTCACGTCGGAAAAGTGACACATAGAATCGTTATGAGAACATAATATTAAAATTCTTGTCGCAAGGTATAATGTCTCGCAGAATCCTGTCAAGGACTTCTTAAGTTGGACTTGACTTATTTTTGTATTGCTGGGCTGTGTGCCCGCTCCAGAGTATGTTATTTGCGTCCATATTCACCTTAATATAGCAAAGAGTAAATTTTGTCCTTTGAGTTAGTAGAAGTTGCTGTTTCAATGCATTTCAACGAAATGCCGTTGATTTGGGTTCGGTTCCATTACAGAGTCCTCCTTTACTAAATGCCCTGAGGAGGTTTGATTTTAATTTTAGAAACGGATAGTAAATGTACATTTGTAAGGGCTGTCAGAGAAAGGTACAGCGACAGCATTCTTGTCTTTAGTGTCGCACGAAGCGAAAAAAGTATTCAGCATCACCGGATAGGACCTACTTACTGATCACCTACTACAGTAAGTATATAAATGCTAATTATTCCTGAATATTTTAATTTTATTGTCTATTACTGTATTTGTAGGATTTAAATATGTTTATTGACAAATATTGAAATTATAGAGATTGTACTATCTGAGCGTTGTAAGAAGCAATGCATATAATTTTTTATGAAGCTATGTATATATCATGCGAGTAATGATTTTCAAAAGGTAGTATCATCCGCATTATCTTCCAAGATCTTTTAGCAAATAAGTGCAAGTAGGAATTTATACAGTAAAAAAGAGAGACACAGTGATAGTAGATATGAAGAGGAGGTTTACTGACGACTCACACAACATAATCCACTAATTCTTCTTATAAAGGACGTTTCAGGCTAATCTTCCTATAGGATTTCTTACTTCCGTCTTAAAATGTCCCTTATAAATAAATATTCATGGATTTTATCCAGAAAGTTTCTATACTGGGCGCTCCTTTTATTTTACATCTTTACTAAATGCAAAATGCCAGAGTTTATTTCTGGACAGTCGTTAAACAAACTCCTAGGAGTTACAATTGATTTTTTGTAATAGTGTTGCATCTACAAATAAAGTAATCTCTCTCGAGTTCTGATTCTGTTTGGAAAATGTAAACTATTTAATTCTATTCTGATTTTGATATTATTTAACCTTAGTAACACAATACATAATTATTATAATCAATTATAAATACTTTTGTTGCATTTTTACAGGAATAATCACCCACTGCCAAATATGGTCCAAGAAGAGATTACAGAAGAGCGACTGAGGATATTGTGGGGAATTTACTACGCAGCAGTTTTCAAATTTATGGAGGCTTTCCATAAAATACGGATACTTCAGCCGAATTTCGTTGTGGCGCAACAGGAAGCGAACGGTCGAAGGGAAAACGCCGATTTCTATTTGGACAACTTGGTTGGTGGTTACTCTTTGCTACTACACAATGTGTACACAGCCTATAACGAATGCGAAGATCATTTTAGGACTTGGTGCACAGCGGATGAGCAGTTGGCTATTCGCAATGCCATTCAAACGGCACGTCAAAAGCAAGTTTCATGCAAGCTTCATTTCAATCCCTAACAATAATCCAGGTAAGATTAAAAAAGCATTTTCATCAAGTAGCCGAGCCTCGTAACCCTCAATCTTTAAAATGAGTTGACTTGTTGATACTAATATATAACTGTTTAAATTTTAAGGGAAACGGAACTCGATGCACGGAATACGGAACTTATACTGAATAAAATTGCTATTTCAACGACCTGATTAATATGATGTAATGAAAATCAAAAATTTTTTGTATCTATGTTCAATTTGGTGTTATATCTTCATTTATAATAAATATAGGCTAATAGCCCAATTAAAAAAATATATTTGAAAGTTCTTGATAAATGGATCAATTTATTAGTTTGAAAAGAATATTTATTAAAATCATACGTGATTATCACAAAGAGTCATCCAGGATGACAGCAGTATATTCTATTTTATTAAATGGAGGCGGTGATTGCGAGGGTGAGGGCGACGAGGCTGGGGAAACGGCTAATTCTTGCCCAATGATTTGTGGATCTGGCGATGTGGAACTTTCTCCTCCAGGACAACTCTCTTCCCCGTCCACTTTGGCAGGAGGCAAAGTGCTCTCATTTTTATCATTCGACTCGGTACTATCTTCCACTGGCACAGGTGCGACTTCAGCACAATTTTCTGTTGGCTGAACTTCAGCGTTGTTACTATTGCTATTTGTTTGCACTGGCAGGGAATTGACAAACTCCGCTCGTAACCCGGGTAGAAAGGAATCGATCTTGTCCCAAGTCTTCACCCATATCTCCGTGTAGCCTGATCATTCAGTCATAACAAATCATCACCATTAAAAACTCATAAAATTTCTATTTAGATTAATCTGACGGGAAATAGTTCTAAAATCAGTTTTCTATTTTTGCATGGCTCCAAACGAACTTTTTATATATTTTTTTAACTCAATTTAGCTTCAATTAATACAGGAAATTATTACTTCCAAAAATAACTGCTCTTGTTTTACGTGCAAGCTTAGTTGTTAAAAATATTTAAAAATTGCCTTTTAAATAGACATATAATGGGATATACTTATGCATCTTAATTTATGATAAAAATTATGCTTAAAAAAATAATAGAAATAATACCTTCGGGAGTGTGAAAGACTCCAGCTGTGTCCATGACGAGAAGAAGATTCTTTAGACTTTCTGGAATGGCCTCTACAAGTAACTCACTCTTGAAGGAAATGTACTTGTCTAGGTACGACAGGATTTCTATCCAGATAGTTTCGAAACACTCCAGCACCAATAAATGACTTAAATGTTGCAGAAAAACTTTACAGATTAAAGTGACTGCCCGCATTCGCGTTTCATCGAACGACACGTCCGTCTCCGACATCAATTTCTCCATCAGCGGAAACAAAACGGAATCGAAACAATCCTTCCACTCTGTTTCAATCATTATTAGCAATTACAATTTCAATTTAATTTTAATAACATTATAACATTACTTGTTCAATAACAAAATAGAAAAATACATTCAATTATTAACTTCTTGAAACCCATTAAAATATTTTAAGTTTTTATTAAATTATAGTATTAATTCAATAAAAAAAATTTAAAAAAATCACTAAATTAATATTTATTGAAAGCAATTAAAACAAGTTTTTAATACATTATAGCATTAATTCAATAAAAGAATTAGAAAAAAAATCATTAAATTAATATTTAATAAATAAAATATTTCTTGAACGTGTTAACTGACCATTTGGAGATAAGCTTTGAAGATCAGGAACGAGAAGGGCTCTTTGCAAATAGGTTAGAGCCGTAGTTCGCACTTGCTTTCTCGGGTCAATGCAAAGGAGCGAGATAGTACTTAGCAAAGGCTGCCATGACATTGTCCAGATCGACATTTGGGAATTTGTCTCCTTCTGCCACCACTGGAAGATTTGCGCAGCTCGAGTGTGCAGAGTATGAAGAAGATCCAACAGCTAAAACAATAAGCACTACCATAAATAATTATCCTGTAATCATTAAAATATGAAAACGGAAAAATCCTTCAAAGCAACCTGGCATAAATGGGTTTAAATATAAATTAATTTGAAATAAATGGTTTTAACTATTACCTATTGCCAATAAATGGCTTACTACGACTTATTGGGAATATAAATGATTATTAAAAAGGGATTTATTGGAATAAATAGTTTTCACTGCAAACTAATTGGCGCTAATGGCTCTTATAGTATGAATTAAAATAGGAATAAACAATTGGAACTTATTAATCAAAGTGTAGCCGACAATATTTAAATCGAATAATCATTTCTATTGAATTTATTTTAATTTAATTTAGGAATTTTTTGAAACGTAGAATAAATGGTTTAATTAACATTTAAATTATTACGAGCGGGAATATTTCAGTATTTTACCTGAACGGCTACATTTCCTGAACAGAAATCCTCACTGTCGCTTTCATCAGCGTCGTAGACATCGACAACGACTACTTTCTTCTTCTTTTTACGACTTTTGGATCCCTTACGCATAGCACAAGCCTGCAAATGACAATACTACTGAAAATTAACGGGAAAAAATAAATTTCGACTAAAGAGATTGAAGTTTTTGGCTGACCTCTACAAAAGTGCGGATGCAGCCAACACAGAGTGAGAAATTGTCGGGTGTGATGTGAGCAGCGTCTCTGACGAGGAAGCTGAGCGTCTCGCAGCTCTTGACGAGGGCTTTGTTGTCACTACACACAACTCGGACGTCACTGACGAAAATCCAACTGCGCTCGATCTTGTCGCTCTTGTTCACTTCTATTTCGGAATCCGAGGTGTAGCCACGGTCAGAGTTGCTGGAACAGCTGGGAAGAGCATCCTCCGACACCGAATGGCTTAATGGTCGCTCTGTCACGGGGATTTTACCCGCTCCGACATATTGGATAATACTGAAAATGATATCCCACTCTTCGTTCGTGTGGATATTCGCTGCCGTCGTTTTTAAAATCTCGTGAAGTGAAAAACTGATCTGTTGACTCAAATTGACGATGTCTTGCGGTTTGATGTACATCAGAATCTTAAGAGACTTTAAAACAATGCTGCAAATATCTTCTTTTCTCATCAGCCGAAGTGCCAGACGCATCAATCCTGAAATCAAACAACAAATTAATAACATGAATTATAATCAAACAAATAAACAACACATAATTTAAATTCAATTAATTTTTCAGCAATACCAAGCAAATTAAAACTCTTAAAAAATAATATAATTAAATATGAATAATAAAAGATTGTATAATAAACCAATTTTGGATTATTTTTAAACAGTAATTAACTACTGGATATAAATATATTAAATATTTCAAAATAAATTAACCGATAATTTTAGTTTTTATACATTTTTTACATTTCCCTCTTAAAATTAAGGAAGCCTGTGGCTTTATATCTAATAAATAATTGTGGCAAAAACTGATAATGTCATTACCGACAGTGGAACGTTCTAAAAGATAAGGAATTTCCGACGAGGAGATGATAATGTTGAACAAGTGCTGCTGAAGAGGTTCCCAGAAGTTTAGTGCTCGATCTCGATTCTGGATTGCAATTTTTAAAAGTAATTCCAAAGTGAACACTGTGCACTCCTCATCAAATGGCTCGTTTTTCTCGTAAGGAGGAGTGGCGTAAATCAAACTCTGCAAAACCCAATCATAAAATTTAATGACAAATCATTCTCACCTTATGACAAGGAATAATATTAAATATTATGGTTTTAAGAATTTAAATGTATAGAATAAATAAATAAATGTTAATTCCAATTAAGTAAATATTAATTCCAATTAAATTTAAATGTAATCAGACCTTGACAAGTTCAGTGAGACTGTCGATGGGAAGGAATTTGCTTTCACTGAGCAGCAGCTCCGGCTGACATTCTTTGACTACGACGAATATTTTTTTGTCTTCCGTGTCTTCCTTCACGGAGTCTGTACTGGCAATGTAGGAATAAATGGAAGAAAAAAGCCCCCCTTCTTTCGGACTCACGTTACTCCGCCGAACAAGACTCACCCGCCCTGACGGCTCCGTGAAATCCTCCGACTCTGTTAAAATCTTTGGTAGCAGCTGCAACCTGAACAGACTCACTAAAAATATAAAAATTGAGATTATTAATTGATAAATGGATTTATTAAATGGATTTAATAAATTATATTTAATAAATTATATATAATAAATTTATTTAATAAATTACATTTAATAAAATAGCAATTACAAGATAGTATTTTAATATTTTAATGATAATTATGAAGTTACTTACAAATAGATTTTACTTGTAGCATTATTAGAATTAATTAGCACAATTTATAGCTGTAGTCAATTGACTTTGTTATAATGAATAGTTTTTACCTAAGCAGTCGATAAAGTTTTTCCATCCCTCTCGTAAATTTCCACCGTGTCTGTGAACGAGGGTGAAGACGGTTCTGATTGCACATTGTGACTTGAAGTCTTTGAGTTCGGGATTGTTGGACAGAAGGTTGGTGAACTTGATGAGGTTGATAATGAGGTTGTCAAAGACGTCCGACATGTTGTAGTGGGCGGAGATGATCGCTGTTTTTCGGAATCCATCAATTGTCTTGGAAATTATGGATTCATTGCTCGTCTTGTCGAAAATGAAAGAAAGGGCCGCGACGGTTGGGCCCCAAGAAAGAGAAAACAAGTCGTGATCAAATGCACCTTCAATTATCGTTTGGTACTTCGCCTCTCTCCGCAGCAGAACCTTCCACAAATAATTCTCCTTCACAAGACCCGTCTGTTCCGCTGGCATCACGATCTCTTGCGACCTTTAATAATACCAAAATAAAATTATTTATTTATGTCCTTGTACAATTATTATACGTCAGACAATTATCTTTATCGATTGGGCTCGGGCAAAGCGGTTATATTACTTTCAGCTCAATTCCTTTCTGCTAATTTTTTTAGGTCAATTCCTTTCAGCTAAAATCTTTTTAGGTCAATTGGTTTAAGGGGATTTTCATTTAACCCTATTCGTTTCAGGAAAGTTCACTTTAGGCGAATTGATCCCGACTAAATTCGTTTTAGGTGAATTTGTTTCAGCTAAATTCCTTTTAGATTAATTGATTTCGGGCAATTTCGTTTTAGGTGAATTGGCTGAGCTACTTTCCTTTCGGGTAAATTCGTTTTTACACTTTTTTCGTGACTGAAGATTTTTGTGAATTGGTTTCGGATGAATTGGCAAATTAATTTGGAATAGATTAAATAAATAGCAGTTTAACAGGCTAAATTCCTTACTTTATGGAATTGTAAATGGATTTGACCATTTCCTCATCAAAATCCTTTCCTCCATTGACACCTTTTAGATTTTTTCGGAATTCTTCAAAGGTCATGCTGCTTCCCTGCCGTTTGACGTTGCTGTTGTGTTGATCTACATTTAGCATGATCACGGCGTAACTGAGTGTGAATGCTGCATCGACATTCACAAACGGATTCCCATTGGCCTCCGTCCAGGTCTCGGCGAATTCTGTCAATTTAATAATGTCAAATTAATTAATTACTAAATTTTATCAAATATTATAATTAAAGTAAATAGTTGATTCGTACCTTCAAGTACGTGCGAAATCAAAGGTGCTTCTCCAGGGAGTCGGAACGTTTCCAGGAATAATCTCAAGGATTCATCAATGCGATTGTTTTTGAAATCAAATGACCTGACAAAATGTTTAAGAATTTCATGATTCTTTTTGTTGCTGATGTAGTCACCAATTTGTTTTTTGTCCAGTAGACAATTCTCTCGTAGGAAATTAGCAATTTCTTGATAGTCCAGAGGATCCTTAAGAATTCCGTTAGACTGGAGATACTCGATTCCTTTCTTGGCAGAATTGTTAAAATGTTCACTCCCGGAATGGAAAATTTTCTTTTTATGTCTAAAAAAAGTTTCAATAATGCATTAGTGTTAAATATATGGCTAATGTGTTGCTTTTGGAAATTTTTAAAACAAAAATAAACTAACATTCAATGTATAAGAGTTACCTACATATAAATGAATAAAAATTACAGTACATTTAAATATTATAAATAAAAAAAGAAATTACCTGACAGCCATCAGTTTCTCGTGCGAGGGTAGATAATCTTCTTCGTCGTGGTAAAAAACTGAAGAGTTTGACTCGTCCGAGGAAGCTGATATGTTGGTCAAACGATTTGTACAATGTGCCTCGATCCCTTCGAGGATGGACAGAAGACCCTCGAGACAGAGCAAATGTATTGAATTGATTCCTGTCTGCATTGGAAAGGCATTTTTCGAAAGGAGCTTTGTAGTGTCTTCAAAAAGGTTAGAGGTGAAAAGGTCACAGTCGTAGTTTAGATACAATTCCGTGGTTAACAAAGGAATCTTCCAGATATTCACTAACGTGTCTGCAAAAAATAAAGATAAATATAGAATTTATTGGTGGACAATACACGATTGCAAAAATAAAATTAATACTATGCAAAAATCAAATAATAATTTAATAAAATTGCAAAATTAAAATAATTATGAAATAATTCAATAAAATTGCAAAATAAAAATAATTGTCATGAAATAATTCATTAAAATTGCAAAATAAAAATAATTGTCATGAAATAATTCAATAAAATTGCAAAATAAAAATAATTGTCATGAAATAATCCAATAAAATTGCATTATCAAAATAATTGTCATGAAATAATTAAAGAAAATTGCCAAATGAAAAGTATTGTTTAATTACCAAAGACGATTTCTCTGTCTGCGTAGGTTTTTGAACTGTCACTAACGAATTCGGATAATTTAGTGAGGAATATTTCAAATTGAAACTTTAAACTGGATCGCAAATGATAAAATATGACGAATAGAATTCTGAGAACAATAATTAAATTTTCAGAGCGACCAAGGAGGGCAATTAGATTTTTGCACAATTCATTTTTGACGATGCTCATGAGGCTGTGGTGTTTGGAAATGTTTTCAACGCTCGTCTCTACAATGACTAAGAGCAATTTGAGCCCAAGATTTGTCATCACTTCGCTGTTTTGTTTGTCGTGCGGATTTATGAGACTGGTGAGGAATCGGAATAATTCCCGAATGCAAGGCAAACCGTATGGCTGCAGCTGCTTTTTCGGTTTTTCTGGAGTTGGTTCTTGAATTTTGATTGCGGGAAGCGGAATTGTTTCGGGTTTTGGAGTCGGTGTGTGACTATCGGCATCAGCTTCGGACAATTGACTGTTTTCCGGGATGACTGTGTCCCGAAGGCGCTTAAAACCCGACAGGCGATGGAACAACAACTGGATCATATCCGTCAGAGCAGACTCTGCGGATTTCCTCAGCAGTTCATTCGCTCTCTCGATGAAACACATTCGGAAACAAGCTTGCATCAATTCACATACTGACTCATTAGAAAGCAGCTGCCCCAAGGACGAAGTAAATAAACGATGAAGCACCTAAATGTTAAGAAAATTATTTTTACTAAATAATAAACATATTTACTACCAAAAATAATTCAAAAAGAACTGCATATATTTGGAAAAAATCTGCTATTTAAAAATAAAATTAACTTTTTTTTTAATATTTGAAAAAAAAGCAATAGAAAATGAAATGAAAATCAAAAATTACATGAAGGATTTTGAGTAGCACTAGCTCATCAGAAGATGAATCCGTTGAAACAAAATGAGCATGGATAACTGCGTCCGTGATGGCTTCAACAGCTCCAAGACTTCCATTGATTTCATTGACAATTCCATAAGATATGAATTTTTCAACTGAGCTAAGTGCAAGGGCAGTTACTGGACCAGAAGTTTCATCCGAGCGAATTACATCAAGAAATGGCACTAAAAAATAATTTGCATCTGCTTCCGTTTTTCTCCTTTCCAAAGATTCTTTCAGAGTATTCAGTTTTTTTAGCAGCGGGTCCGTTTTCATTTCCTGGTGAATATTTTTAAATTAATACGATAATTTATCCGTAAAAATTGTGTGTATATCTTAGCAGAATATTAATAAGTTTACTTTCAGGGTTGACGGCTACGCTCTTTGAAAATTGCAATTTTTATTATCGCGATAAAATGCAGATGGATTTTTTTTTATTCGTTTATTACCTGTTGGGAGTTCCATCTTGGTGAGGACCTCTTCAAATTTGATACAATTACTGTAATTTCCCCTTTAATGACATATAATTCTTTCATTTTCGACAATAATTAGAAAAAAACAGCTACATAGTAAACCAGATTTTGTGAAAGGATTTTCTTACGTGGCTATCACACGTGTGCCAATTCCCAATCTCATTCGCTGTGCACGAACAGGCGGGCTGTTTGAAACAACACTTTAATCCTCAAGTGGGAACTTGGTGTGAGTGACTCAGCAGGACTTTTTAAATGGGTGGCTGGTTATCTTTTTCAAATTCGGGCACTATGGCTGATAACGCTGAAATCAAGAGCAATGTCGACTCCTTGATAAAACAAGACCGGGTCGTCATATTCTCCAAATCAACGTAATTATTGCACAATAAAATAAACCTCATTTTTTTTAAATTACTTATTTTCTATTCCGCTTTGTTCCACCCTGATTATGCAAATGATTATGCAAATGATTTTATTTTTTTAATTCTCTAGGTGTCCTTATTGCTGGGATGCCAAGACGGTAAGTCAAAATATCCAAATTAATTATTTATCTTGCATGTTTTTTTATAATATTATGCATTATCTTTCAGTACTTTTAGGAAGAAATTCAGAATTAAATGAAAATCATGGAATTATAGAAAAGCACTTTGTAAATATGATTTGGAAATTAATTGACTCACATTGTCCCATATGAACTAAATTAATAGATTAATAACGTGCGTTCCCATTTAATTTGTGAGATAAATTAAATATTTTATTTGGGGCACTATTATTATATATAGGATATGCTTACAATTTGAAATAATTTCGTAAAAAAGATCCCGACCCGTCCTAACAATCATTGTGTCATGAAAAGTGAATATGTGTAGTAGATTTGTCCATTTTACTTCTTTACATTTGTGTAGAAGTAAGAGCATTGTGATAAGTGTAATTTTTAATGCTAGTTTAATTGGTTTATATAATACTGTCTTAATAATTCCTAGGCTTTTGATGGTATTGGCCAGAAATACGTAACAATCGAATTAAATCAACATCCGCAAGGATCACAAATCCAAGATATACTTTGGTAATCATATAATTAAATTTTTATGAAACAATGAAACGTGTATCTTAGAAAAAAACCTTTCCATTGAAAATCCAGTTTAATATTTCTAATCTATTATTTTTGTAAATATTTTGCAGTGACATGACAGGAGCGAGAACAGTTCCTAGAGTGTTCGTGGATGGTAAATGTATAGGAGGTGGGAGTGACACAGTTCAACTGTTAAAATCGGGAGAGCTTGTGAAGATGCTTGGAATTTGATATTAATTTTTGCCATTGTAATTTGTAATGACTTTATAATTATTGTTTGATCGTGCATAATATTTGTTACGTCAATATAATGATAAAATTCATACTATTTTTAATTCATTGTAATCTCATATACCGATAATCTTTGAATAAGACTTGAAATAAAGAAAAGAAAACTCAGAAAAAACCTGGGAAATTGTTAGAAAAGCATTAAATTTTATTTTCAACCGGATTAATTAATTAATTGGTGCACATATTATAAGAAACGGAAACAGAGAACATTAAAAAAGCTTTACATTTACATGTCATAAGCATCTTTAGGGGAACGAATGTCGTCGATCTTGAGGATCATTTTGACGAGTTGGGTCGACAACAAAATTTGTTGTTTCTTGCTGGCCAAAGGTTCTAGGACATTTTGCACTTTCATGTCATCCGTTCCAGTTCCCATGCAATCAACGCCCAAAGAGCTCGACTTGGTTTTCAATTGCCTCGCCTTCACGCTGCTCAAAGTGTCGATTGGACTGAGACCAGAATTTTCGGCTAAGGCCAACGGCGTGTTTTCAAGGGCCTCAGCGAACCCTCGGAAGGCATACTGTTCCAAAGATCCAATCAGATCTGCTTCTTGGTTAATTTTGATAGAGCAGGCGATTTCTGCACTTCCTCCGCCATAAACAACTCGAGGATCCTTGATAAAGTTCCTAACTACGCAGATGGCGTCATGAAGTGACCTCTTGACCTCCTCCACAATCATCTTACTTCCTCCACGAACGAAAATCGTCACTGCACGAGTATTGGGACAGTCTTCAATCACGAGCATCCGATCCTTTGACGTTCCGAAAGACAATTCCCGGACGGAACCCGCCTTTCCTAGTTTCTCTGGAGTCAGCTCTTCAAAACGCGGAACAATGCGACCTCCCGTGGCCATTGCGATTAACTATCAATATAAAAAACAAAGTTTTTTAATCCTAATTTTGTACCATAAAAAAAGTTAAAATTATTACAAATCTTTACAAGTAGTTCCATTTTTAGAAATGTCTCGTTACTATCAGTGAAACCAATTTATAATATACTGGCCAATGGTTCCGAACGGAAATTTACTTTCGCATCGGTCGCACGCTGTATTTTCAATTAATGAAAGTCAGAACTATATACGATGCATAATAATTAACAATACTCTTCTATCATAAATTATTGGGGATTTGCATTTAAAACTTTTACAAACTAGAGCCTTCGATTTTGATTTTAGAATTTATAAAATAATTCACAAACTTTTTATGAGTCAAAAAATGAAAATATTTTTATATCCTATATCTGAAATTATAAATAAAAATTACCTCTATTTCGGGACCGCCTACCCACCGAACAGCGGGGAGCTGGTGGTGAAGTAACAAATGATTGGCTTCGTCGTCGAAGCCCCACTGGCATATTGCAAGAGTAGCTCCAGCATCCTTAACCATCTTAACGATTTCTACGAATTTATCTTGTTCATACTGATGGAGCTTTTTGTAATCTTCTACGGATGTCACATCCAACTTATGCTTTGTCTTTGGCTTTGGAGGTTCAAACGGGCAGGTCAGAATTGCAATCTTTACATCTTTTAAATTCTGCAAAGCAAAAAAATAATATTACATTAATATAATTTATATAATTAATATAGAGTAAGTACTCTTAAATATATAACTAAATAGGGTTTGAAATGCTAAAATTCCCTAGAGTGGTACATTATGATTTTGTTTCTACTACTTCGATAAAAGTCAAACAATGATTATCGTGACTTTTAAAATATAAAAGTAATCAGGAATTAATTTTGCACAGCTTCTGAACCGAAAGAATATAAAACTCAGTCGGGAATTCCTGTGTGCCTCAAAAAACTCAAAAAAAAACTTTTGTAAATTTTTCTGACTCACCTTAGGCATTTGGGGATGCGAGAAATCTTTATCTACAATGACTCCTTTAACCAACATCGTATCTTCAATGCGACCTCCGACCTTTCCTTCAACTTTAATTAATTCAAAATTCACATCTCGCTTTTCTAAATCAGCTACACACAAAACGGCGTCAACTGCGATCTCAGCCATGTGCCGGACACACTTATTCACGCTGTTCAAAGAAATGTAAACAATTATTAGTTTAATGGGAATATTTTAAAACGATAATTACAAAGAACTATCAATATAAAAAAAACTTTTTTAACCCTAATTTTATACAACAAAAACATTACAAATCTGTAGAATTAGTTTCATTTTTAGAAATGTCTCGTTACTATCAGTGCAACCGATTTATAATAAACTGGCCAATGGTTCCGAACGGAAATTTACTTTTGCATCGGTCGCACGCTGTACTTTCAATTAATGAAAGTCAGAACTATATACGATGCATAATAATTAAATAATACTCTTCTATCATAAATTTTGATAGAAGAGTTTGGCCATTTTAATATTGTAACTTACACTTTGGAGCCGAGAGTTGTTTCAGCAGCCTTGATGAGCATTTCCTTCTGCTCAATGGGGAAAGTGACAGCCAATTCCTCCAAGTAAGTAATGCACCGCTGAGCAGCCAATTCAAAACCATCAGCAATTCTGATTGGATGAATTCCCTTGTCCAGCAAAAGTTCAGCCTGTTCCAGAAGAGCACCAGCTAAGACAACAACGCCCGTCGTCCCATCTCCAATTTCATCGTCCTGAGACTGTGAGAGCTCAACCATCAATTTTGCAATTTGATGGTCAACGTCCATCATTTTCAGAATTGTGGCCCCGTCATTGGTAACTGTGACGTCACCATCCGCTGAGATCATCATTTTATCCAGCCCTTTCGGACCAAGGGATGAACGGAGAGTTGAAGCCACCGCCTTCCCAGCCAAAATGTGAGACTATATAATACAAAAAAAACAATTATTAACACCTAAAATCCTACATAACTGCTCATAAAAATAGGTACAAGATAATTATTCAAAATAAAACAAACACATACAACATAATCAATAATGTCATTGTCAGCAATCAATATTTTGTCCATTCATAAATGTATGGTGTCGGTAAAATATAAACAATAAAGTGTTGAACAGGTGACAGGCAGTTTTAAAACTGAAAAGTCAATATCTAAATTGGAAGTTTACAAAAAATATAGGAAAATGTAAACAGGTGTGCGAATAAGCTAAGGTAAAATTTCCATAAAAGGGCATGAGAAAATGAGGATGGTCAGATTGATGCGGCATGACGCACCTAAAACACAAAGAAAATCTATTCGGAAAATTTACCTTGATGGCTGCATTTCCGGAAAGCCTCTTCTGATTTTGTTGGTCCTTGATAATAATGAAAGGACGACCAAACTCGTCAAAGGCGAGAGACCCTGGAATGGATGTCATCCTTCTCCAGTAAGTAGACAATAAAAGTTAACTATTTAATGGAAATACTTGGACGTAAAAACAAATGTCACTCACACACTCACTCTGCAATCCAAATGAAGTTTGTGCGGCAAGTGGATTCAATGGAATCTTCCGGAACAGCGTGCGGCAACTTTGCGCAGTCGGTTGACATGGAAAATCGTCCGTTGCGCAGGGAGTAAACAAATTGCGATTACCCCCAGTCACATTCAAAAATTCAAACTCCACACTCTTTTCTCTTCTCATTTTATCAACTCAGAATTTTTATAACGCAGAGAATCAGCTGTCAGTGAGTTTACAATAATTATTTTCCTCCGTTTATTATCATTTTGATGTCATTTCACACTTGTGACTTTTGATCTTCATTTCATTTTGATCACAAGACAAACAAGATATAAAATATAGTTGTTTGTCCTTGTCCAGCAAAATCCAGCAGACTAAAATCCACTTTCTGCTCATCACTCGCCGGCGAACTCCAGCCAGTTGACCTTCAACCCTTTCTCTTCCAGCTCCAGCCCACTAGTCACCAACTTCTTTTTCAGTTGTGTTCATCTTCATCTCAGGTTTGATTTTTTCCTTTTATTTAATTTATTTTTTAAAATTATATTACTCTATGGTGAATGGTGAGATACAATAATTTTTCTAGAGTGAAATTAAATTACTTATTGATTTTGCCAATATAATTATCTGAGCGAAGGATATGAAACTAATCCTGCAATTTAACTGAAGGATTATTTATGGATGAATAAGTTGGCAACTTTGTGCAATATTTTTCTATTTGTTTATCTTACTTTTCATTTCGAAGTTCAACATTCAAAGTTGAAACTGAAAGGTGAAGAAGCAAATCTGTTGTATCTGTTTATAGGAATCAAATAATAATCGATTAAGTTTAACTGTTAAATGGTAACATGATAGTTTTTATGTGTCTTTAAACTATTTTAAGAAGATGATTAAGGAGGCGTATATACGTTTACCATATATGGTTTTGCAAGTGATAATGATCAGGTATATTAATAAGTATATTATATTGGCTTTAAATGTAATAAGATGTTATGTATGTTATCTACATTGTGCAATAGTTGTGCAAGTCTTTGGAGGATTTGTGCGTTTGTCTTCGTCCTTGTCATTATTATGACAACTTTGATAAGTGGAAATATTTATTTAGGCTTAATTAAGGACATAATGATCGGATGTTCATTGACAAAGTGCTATATAAGACATAAAATTGTTCATTTTCCATTTGTTTTTCAGTGAGTCAATATGTCCCGATTTGGAAATGTTGTCGCCGGTCCTCCAATTGAGGTGTTCGCCTTGACACAAGCATTCACATCCGATACGAGCCCCAAGAAAGTGAATTTGGGTGTTGGAGCATATCGTACTGAAGAGTCAAAACCATGGGTGCTTCCTGTTGTTCGGAAAGTGGAAGAACAACTTGCCAAAGACATGACGCTCAACAAGGAATACTTGCCAGTTCTCGGACTCCAAAGCTTTTCATCTGCGGCAACGTCAATGCTCTTGGGCGGGGACTCCATGGCTATTGTTGAAGGGCGAGCTGTTGGAATTCAAAGTTTAAGTGGAACTGGAGCTCTCAGGGTCACTGCTGAATTTCTAGCAAGAATTGTAGGCTCTGAAGTCGTCTACAGCTCGGAGCCAACTTGGGGTACATATTCAAAAATATTTCTACAGTCTGTCAGCCATTAATAATAAATGAATACTTTAAGGCTAATTCTATATAATCCTGATATTACTCAATTTTATCTATACAACCTAGGTGTATAATGTATAATATTAGGCAACATATTAGAAATTTAGCCTACTCGATTAAAAATGAGGATTAAAAAAGCGTATAAACTTAAATTTTGTTTTCACATATATTTTCTATTGCTTAAAGTTTAAAAAACATCATTTGTGTGAACAAATAATATTATTATAAGGATTAATTTTAAACTTTTCAACATTTAAAAATGTTGGTGTTTAATTGTTAATGTATTTTTTATAGTAATAATCTCTTTCTCTCTATTTAATGATGATTTAATTTCTAATGATCTGTTGGATTTTGTGTTTTAGAAAATCATCGTTTGATCTTCTTGAATGCCGGCTTCAAGGAATATCGTTCTTATCGCTACTGGAACCCCAAGGACAAAAATCTGGACATTGACAATATGTTGGCAGATTTGAGGAATGCGCCTGAAAATTCAGTAATAATCCTCCATGCTTGGTAAAAGACTTTTAATTTTCCAATAATAATTATTGTCATTTTTTGCAAACATCCACTAGGAGCTGAATTAATTGGAAAATATTTTTAAAAGTGCTCATAATCCAACTGGAGTAGATCCTACCAAAGAGCAGTGGAAGCAGATTGCTGAAGTCGTTAAGGAAAAGAAACTATTTCCACTTTTTGACTCTGCATACCAAGGATTCGCGTCTGGAGACTTAGACCACGATGCCTGGGCCGTCCGCTACTTCGTTGAGAGTGGATTTGAATTGATGTGCTGCCAGAGTTTTGCCAAGAATTTTGGTCTTTACAGTTGAGTTTCTTTTTTGTTTTAATTTTTTCTTTCTTTTATTTTAGTATGTAAATGTTCAAAATGTGTAACAATAAAAAGAGTAAATTCATTTAATTAAATTTATGAAAACCAAATAATTAATTGATCTGCAGACGAACGAGTGGGCAACATCACAATCGTAACAAATGACAAGGAGACACTTCCAAAGGTCCTTTCCCAAATCACGTTGCTAATTCGAGGGATGTACTCTAACCCACCAAACCATGGAGCCAGAGTGGTCGCTACAGCTTTAAATGACCCTGATTTATATGAGGAATGGAAAGGATGTATCAAAACCATGTCCGACAGAATCAAAAGAATGAGAAGTGGACTTAAGGATCGTCTTTTGCAGCTGGGAACACCCGGCACTTGGGAACATATCACCGAACAAATCGGAATGTTTTCCTACACCGGACTTACTGGTAGGAAATTAATTTTTTACATTTTCATCTTTGCTCTAGATCATTCAACCCATACCTATTTATTTTACGTATTAGTTCATGCATATTTAAATGCAACTTGTTAAACTGCTTGAAAATGAACATGCAAATAGCCTGTATTGTCAAAAATGTTTTTGCAATGAAAATTGGTACTGAAAAACCAAGGAAAACAAATAACAATTGTTGTTTTTCGTTAATTAGATACATTATATATATTCAAACCAAACATTAACTCTTTTAATTTTAATTTTTAACTATATATCATATTGTGTATTGAATTGCACTAATGTGTCTTGAAGGCAACTTCATTTTGAAGCAGTTAAATAAATAATATATATATTATATATATGCTATACAGTTCCTCAATTTTTTTAAATTGAGCGTTCGGAATAATGTTAGGCTGTGGTAAAAAATTGCGTATTCTAAATTGAGATTTTATTTATTTTTCTCTCTGACTGTTGTATAAGTAAAATTGTCATAATGTTTGTTTTAAAATTTTGGATCCAAGGCGTCAGTTATTTTTTTGAGTCGGTTAATGAATGTTAAAAATATGCAATATGAAATGGTGCTGGATTTTCAATGATTTGTTATCTGTTTGGTATTTTGTAATGTCAATAAGTAAAAGAATTAAATTATTATCTTCATATTTTTCTTCTTTTTTTTCGACAGAGAAACAAGTGACTTTCCTCCGTGGCGAGTATAACATTTACATGTTGAAATCTGGTCGGATAAATATGTGTGGGCTGACGGAGGCGAATTTGGACTATGTGGCCAAAGCAATCAACGATGCAGTTAACAAAATCGTGGATTAAATCTAAGAAAAACAATCACTGACAATATGTACCTAAAAGAATACATCATGGAAATAATTGGATTCAAATGCTATACGAGATTTAAGTTGTTTTAAAAAAATGTTTATGAATTAGTGCTCATTATATTGTTGTCACTGGTGGGAATTATAATTATTGTTGTTTGAGACACATACACATAGACGATGTAAATGAAAATGCCAATTTTAGTTGATACTCGAGAGCTTTATGTTATTTAGTTTTGAATAGATTGACAGAGACAAGTGTGATGTCTCGTACGTGTACTGAAATGAAGGAGATTAATAAAACAGGATTATTCCAAAAAAGACCTTTATTACTTACACACAAGATTGTCGAGAAATACATAAACCAACACCGAACTTTTTGAATCATACAAAAATCACTCTCTCTCTTCGATGATGTGGTATGGTAACTGTAACAAATTGGGAAATGCACAATTAAAACTGACTTGGTTACTTTGGTTGTTCTATCCAGCAGGTTTTTTACATTCTATACAGCCGTCTGCAAATTACAAATTCACTAGATTAGCAAAATTATCCTTAAAATGATAAGCTTAATAAATATTTATTAATTAGTAATTGTCGTATATATTTATTTTGTGTTAAAAATAAAATTGAGAATGAGAACTTACGCCGCGGACGACGGACCCGTGTCACTTGGTCAACAGTCCAGCACCGTATGCGTAATTATATGAAGGTGGGGGCGGTGGGGGGTACTGTGATGCATAACCATACGTATACTCTCCAGGGGTGGGTACTGAAATAAAAAACAAACAAATTAAGTGAGCATTTTAAGTGGATACATAAATAAATATCAACAAATAATTAATTTGAGTCTAATATTGCATTTTTGTATTTTTAAGATATTTAATAGGGAGTTTGCGTGGATAATATTTAAAGGAATTTATAAAAGGGATGTTGCTTATAAATTCTATAAATGTGATCCATTTTGCACTCAGAGGTTTCTATATCATTTAGGATTGACATTAATTATTGTATAAAATAATTTATTTTGTTGAAGCAAATCCCATAATATGGATAAATACATAAGTTTATTGACTTAATTTACGTATGAAATGATAATTAGTAATAAATATTTTGTGTACCTCCGCCGAACTGCCCGAAACTGGGGAGAGTGTAAGGGTTTGTGGAGTGAACGGGCTGCAGGAGCGTAAGGTTATTGTTATTGTTAGTGGGTGTAGGCGGTTTGTCATTATGGTGGTCGCCTAGGATGGACTGCGGCGGGGTCAACGTCGTCACGTAGTTCGCAGAAGATGTCGGTGTTGGGGCTGACGGGGTTGAAGTGCCCTCGGGGCCTTAAATAGCATTTTCCATTTTGTTAATTTAAGTTAATCTTTTGAATGCCACTCAAAATACTGTTAATCTTGTTAAAATAGTTTTAGAGAGACGCAGAAAGACTATTTTACATATTTTCAGTTTGCACAGAATGGAAAAAAATGTGTAAAATTGAATCATCCTTTTCTTCGTGTGTATAAATATTAATATGTGATTGTGTGTGTGTGTGGCTGTGTATTTTATGTGTATTGAAATATTTATTTATATATGTACATGTCGACAGAGGCAGAAGCCATGCAGGAGTGGAAATTATTCGCTAAGGTTGGGAAAACTGCGTGGAAGTTTGGACTTTTGATGAAATTCGTTTAGAGGTACACGCTACACTTATTAAAATACAGTAAAACTAATTGTAAAAATAATTATGAGAGAAATCCACTTTACTTTGGTTGCGTGCAGTTTTACAAATTACTAATTAGTATAATTACAATACAACGAAAAGAAGGTTTTCTAGACTTTTTAAAAGAAATTAAATTACATGTAATTTGGGAGGGATCTGAATTCATTCATTCATACGTGTACGTTTTTTTCCCTTTTTTTTACAAAGAAGCAAATAAGAAAGTTATTTTTTGTGTTTAATTGGTCTCAAAAATTGCAGGGATGTTAATTTGTATTATTTGTGATGTGACGGAAGGAAAAAGTGCGAAAAAGCAGCCCCAACACCGAAGTAGTGAATGAGTGAGACGGACCAAACGGAATTTCGTTCGTCGGCCGTAGTCATAAATAAGAGTTTGAAAAACCCAACCACCATCAACCATTTATATTTTATATTGTAAGCACAAAATAGGAAAATCAGATAAAAGGACCCGACAGCCAGTGGAATAGTAACCGACAATATAGTACATAATTTTACAGATTTTCTCTACAGAGGATCAGCAAGAAAAGAAAATTAATATTAAAATACATAAAAAATATTTACCGAGAGCGGTGGCAATTGGAGGTGTGGAGTACTGGAGATTTCCATTGATAGAATCGTACAGCTCGGCCGATTGTTGCAGACTCGTCGGCGGTGTTTGTTGCTGTTGGTGGTGGGGGTGAGTTGGGGGAACATTACTGGGGAAGTGGGGCTGCAATCAAAAAAATTAACTTTTAGCTTGTATATTCATCATAATTTCAATTAAACAGACAGGAATGCCGGATTTTAATCGATTTAAATCTCCCATTTTCATTTTGCATCGCCCCAGGTGGGAAAAAGTAAAACACGTAGATAGATTTTGGATTTTCAAGTTTTAGGAAGTAGTTTTTATGGGATGGCGGGAATTATTTAAAGAAAATTTTACAATAAAATGAATTTTGTCGGAATTTAAATCAAGTAGGTATAAGAGAAAATGCAAAAAATGATGGCGCTAAATGATGAATTTGTAGTAAAAGTACCTGGCCATCGGCGGTGATAAAGGGATGATATCCGTTGATTTGTCCAGCGGGTTGCTGCGACAAATCGCAAAGGAGTTTCGTCGTTTCGTCTTTCACTGACCATTTACCAGCTGCTGCCGTCCATGCCAAGTGCTATAAATCAAAGCATTTCAATTGTAACATTTTTTTCCTTCCTTTTTATGTAAACAATTGGGAGAATAGTGTTAAAGTAAGATAAAAGAGAGTTTTGTAAGAAATGGCATAATAAATGTCATAAATGTCTTACATTAGAGTAGATCTGTTCGTTGTTGTATCGATGTCGTTTGAGTTCTTCTTCTTCTGGTCGAGAGTCTTCTACAAAACAAACAAAAGATTTTTGAACTATTTTCCTAGACAGACAGACTGTTACAGATTTACTGTTTTTCACCGTGACTCTTTCCATTACTGTAATATACACGCTCCGTCAAACAGATCTCAATAATTTCCATGCCTTTCAACTTTCACAGTTACATAATCGTGTCTTTCAAAATGAAATCTCAACATTTTATGGTCAGTTCATTTCATTTCTCATAAGATTTCACTTTTCTACGCTTTTGTAACATATTTTGGAGCATATATAGGTATCTTTTTCTCAAACATAATAATTGCACACCCATAGCATTATTTTTTAAACACCCACTACACATACATAATCACATGAATTACTTAAAACTTAAGTACCTAATATAATGCAGTAGTACCTGAGGGTGAATTTAAGAGACCTGTAAGCCATTTATGGTGTATTTTCAGATCATGTTCTTATATATCTTAAAAGACAC
>JAAAYG020000056.1:0-33990 GCA_009936455.2 Tomocerus minor
CTCTTTCCCTTACTTACCCACATGGTTTTTGGTTGTAGGTAGTTCATTATACATTAGTTCCCTTACTTGCGGTGGTGGCAAGGGAGTAGATAAAGGTAATAATGTGTCGAAGGATAGGTAAATTAAATAAAGTAGGGAAGAACACGAACATAGCAAAATTTGGGGCACTGATCATGACTGACGTATTTTTATATACCCTCCCTGCATTTCGTTCCTTATTCCACTTTCGACTATCAGTTTTTCTATAGGAGCTCTCCATTTCCTCAGCTGACGTTTCATTTCAAATTAAAGAGTAATGGAAATATATCGTGAAGGCAAACATCACAATAGAATCGCTGACTAGGGAATACGTTTTAGCAAATGTCTAAGCTCTCCACAATTTACTAGACTTAAAATTTTCTATCCATGATTCATGGGAAATGTTTTACTCCACAAAAGCATGCAGTAGTAGTAAAAACAAAAACAACGTAACTTACTCTATCTTTTCAGATTAAATCTTCTCTCCAATTTAACTTTGAGAAACTATAAGCATGTCATTATATGAGCAAAGAATATTTCAAGCAAGTATGAAATATTATTGTCTGATAACAGGACTAACGCAACGTAAGTATCCATTATACTCAGCTAGTTGCTTGTGCAGTGGAAATGATATAAATGTCTAAGCTGAGAGATTGTGTCTGTGTGATACTTATTTCATTAATGCGTAGCCTTCATCTTATGCTCGTGTTCAGACTCAAGAACAAGGTGTAGCAATTCTGTTTTCTCTACGAACATTACATTTACCGGCTAAGCGCATTCTGTCCGGTTATAAACGTTCTAATAATGTAGCCTCTTTTATTATATCATTATATCATGTATCCATCCATACCATCTCATTCAATTCTTCAGTTCTCTAACAGAAAACAACTGTATTCCTTTTTACATTCAGCATAGTCAGTCTGTTTGACAAAAACTACCCATTTCCTGTTTCCTCATCTCATTTCTCTATCTTTCTCCTCCTCTATGATTTTTTATTTCATTTTGCCCTTAATAATTCTTTCAAATTTTCCAGCACACCCTAAAACAAGAGATTCTTATTCAAAACATCATTGCGTTTTGTCAGTTGTTTGATCTTTGTAAAATGGAAATAATATTAAAAATTGTGTTAATTAGAATATTGAATGGAGTTTAGCGAACTATTTAAAAGTGCATTATCTTTATGAGCGTTTAGCAGTCATGCAGTCAATGTGAATGTTTAGGGCTGAGCCTGATTGACTGGCTTAATGAAGCGGTAGTAATGATTCTTTCATTGAGACCCTATTGCCATTAAAATATATTTATATGTCCGTGTATGCTTTGCTGAGTTGTACAGGAGCTCTTGCATGTTCTTTATAGGTATTGTTTTGAGGAAAGTGTGTCCCGCGGTAAGCAATGTGCTAATGAAATGAGGGTCTGAAAGTTTGTGCCTAGTAGCTTTATTCCACTCTCTATTTATAACTTGAGTAGGGAGTTCTAAATGGCAATCTAACATGAATATATAAATGCATTGGTGAATGCAGACATTTTATATCCTGTAAACATCTAGTTTTATCTGTAAAATGACTTTCTGTAATATAAAGTCATAATATTATCATAACTACTATCAGTGCAAGTAAATAGAGAGTCTGCTCTAGCAAATATTATTATGAAAGAATATATGTTGCTATCCTTGCTTTATAGTGCAAAGGTTTATGGGTGTAGGGATATTATAGCACGGTTCAGTAAGCAAGCTAAGACCTGTGTAATTATTATGAGTGTATTTAGTTTTGAACTTTTGTTACTTATTAGTGTTATTAAGGATTAGCTTTAAATCTTAAGGATTCTAGTATTTCTAGTTGTAGTATTCCTTCTGTCTCTAATAAGTTTGTAAACACATTGAAAATGCAACATTATTTAAGTATGCATGGACCTCGTTTTAATTAATTATACTAACGACTGGGAGATTCATGATATGGAAAAGTTACAATTAGTTTTAATTTTGCAACTCCTGTCTACTTCTCTACTTGTTCAGTGGTAAAAGCTCCATTTCAAAAGGATATAATGCTTCATTGTTTTGGTAACTATCTGAGCTCAGCTGTCAGGATTTCAATGATAACCGTGATGGATTGCACAAAAGAATTAATGGTTGAATGAATGCAAAAACCTGTGGATTTTGCGGTTTAATTGTCAGGTGTTGCTAAAATGTCCTCAAGGGATTTACAAAGTAGAGCATTCGTATAGGTAGACATACTGGACAGGACATATCATGCAATCTACAGATAAATCCAGCAGAGAAAATGAAGGTAGTCTTCAGAAAGCGAGAAAAGTTAGGGAAATATTTTAATTGGGTGGCAAGGGACGTGGTGGTGAGTGTGCCGACGTATAGGTTTCTGGCTGTTTTGTCTTCTAGAAAATGTGTGTCTTCGTTCCTCATTCCTTTTAGGGCTCTAAATTTATTTTATGTCTACACATAAAATAAAATAGTCTGAATTGGTTTAAGGCTCAGAGAGAAATCTCCGAAATTTTTCCCTATAATTTGCTCTGTAATCATCGCCATAATTCTTAAGTTTGAAATTAAAAAGGGCTTCGTTTCACCATGGGTCAGTTTTAATTGTGACGACAAGTATTCAAGTATCTGTGGGGTATACAGCTGTTAGCTCACTTGAGAGAATGTTGAATGCGATACTTCATAGGCGGGGCTCATCTTCTCTACACTACTACTTAATCTTAACTTATATTTGGAAGGAATTGAGGAGCACTTGGCCGTCCTATCTCCCATTCAATACACACTTATAAGTTTAGCCACAGATAGCTAAGAATTATAATTCTTTGTGTGTGAGCTAGAGAGCTAGTGGACTGCTCCTCTATTTTGCCTACAATTACTAGGAGGAGACAAAACAAAACAAGATTCAAGATTAGGCTCGGCCTGCCTGGGTGTATAGCCCATTATTAGCTATATAGTTCGTTATTTCTCTCAGATATATCATGTAATATACGAAATGAAATAAAATTAACTACCTATCTATCTATATCCAGAATATTATTATGGGAAGATATTGGTACATACATAGTAGTTAGTTAAGTTTGAGTGTTCTAAGCTTGTCTTGTGCTAGCCAAAGCAAAGATCTTATCAGTCCAATCCAAGTCCAGGTCAGGCCAACTATCCAGCACCATTAGTTTAGGTACCTATGTATCTATTAGAGTCTCGTCTCTATCTCTCTCTCTCTCTCTCTCTCTCTCTTTCTGGATATGTAACATTAAGTGGAATCTATACTCACTATGTATGTATGTATGATAGCTAGAATGATTTTTGGTTTTATTGTATCACATTCTATCCCTACTTGGTATTTTCTAGTTTCTGAGTGTTGTAATATGTCGTGGTTGTGCTCTGTCCTGCCTGAGCTGTCCTCCTATCTCACTTTAGCTCTTTTTCTTCGTTATTCAAGTGAATTGAGTTGAAGTGCCTTCGTTTGTAGTCTCCTCTCTCTCTCTCTAACTCACGTCTATCTAATAATGTAATTTTAAATTCTAGTTTGAAAAACCGGTCTTCCTTGGGAAGATTGGGGAGTCCGCACTAAGTATCCTGCCTAATATAATAAGTAATGTAACGCGGTGCTACGCAATAGAAAAACAGTCAAAATGCTAAGTTGATTCTCTATGTGTATGTCTGTCTGTCTCTCGTTTTTACTTTCAACTTTTATAGTATGTTAAAATCTTAGATGGATTATTGGAGTAGGACGTAGTATGTTGGAGAAGTTAGTTGTTGGCAAGAGGTACTTGGTACTTGCATCGAATGTCCCGGCGTTTATTTCTACCTTTCCTTTTTTTTTCATCGTCTATAGTTGTTTTCTTTTGTGGCGAGCCTGGTTTTGGCTTTTCGTTATTATTGCGCCACGGACTCTGTAATCAATGGCTAATTTTGATTTATGTGCCCAGAGGTGCCTTCTCTTCTTTTTTACAGACGGGTGTGATCTGAAGGATAGTCACTTACACCGTATAAACATACAGACATGATTACATCCTTAAGTCACTCGCTTTTAACTCCAGTTTGCCATCTTAGAAATAAATGTAAATAAGAGTTTCTGAAATCTGAATTGGCTCTTGAATTACATCCATTAGGGGTAAGGGGTAACATGTGTATCGTTTATCCTAATTATTAAATACCACATTTTTCACCTACTTGAAAATCCTCAGATATACTTCAGGTTCTTGATTTGTTTCATACTTAGAATTTCATTTGTTCGGTCAATGATCAATAAATACTATTTCGTCGATTTCTTTTGATAGTGTTTCCTTTTTCCTCACTTGTTCATCTGCGTTGTTTGTTTATGTACACGGACAACAAAATAAATTAGTTGAGTACAAAGACGAGCTTGGTTGTCCAATTTCATAATGAAATTCTTAGTATGTATAACTGTAGGAGAGAGGATTCTGGTTTTGTTAATAGGGCATATAAGGAGAGTAAAAAGGTTGTAGCTTCCAGCTCGGTTGTTCTATTGCAATGTATTTGTAGGGAGAGAGAAAGAAAGAACCCGGAATCGGAATCAGATGAAATAGGGTGAGAATCTCTCGTGTGTTCTCACTCAGCTCTTTCAGCAAGGATTCATATTAGATTCCCTCTGTACACAGTAGTAGTAGTAGCATCATATGACATAGGGAAAGGCTGGGGTATAAAACTATCATAGGAAAAGCAAAGCAATCTTTTAAGATTCCAGCGGCAGGGTTGAGTGTAGATGTAGTTGGTAGTGCAGTCGAGTGATGATATGATGTGGGAATGGGATGAAAGTTCGTAACGAAATAATAAAAACCGTTTTTGCTCCTTCTCTTCTCCTGTCTTCCTCTTGTCGCGTACTTATCATTCTGTATAGTTGTTCTGTGCAAGACTTTGAGTATTTTACGGCATTGTGCTCTACTCTGTTTTTATGCTATTATGTATCAACGGATCATATTTTCAGTATCCTATATCAACTCTCTCGTGACAACAGTAGAGAAATGGCTTAGCTCCAGCTGAGAGAGCGAGAAATAGAAAATTATTACAATTCTTGGACTATAGGAGTGGACTGGTTGCTTCCTATACAATATAATAATGTGTGTAATGTAACACAGGTCAGGCCCTGAGCTATGTATGATCTAAGGTTGTTGGATTTTCGATGTACTAATAGCACTTTGGCATGGCATGGACTTTCTGCTCTCCCTATTATATCATAATTGTATTTTATTGCCTTTATTCAATTGAAGCTTTCTTCCCATTCTTTTCCTGTGTCCTCCTAGATCCCTACCCTTCTATGGCTTAGCAAACACGTATCTTGTATCGAATTCCATTTAGTCAGGTTCACTGGAGATCCAGTGCTAGACCCTAACCAAAATTTCTGGTTTTGTTCGGCTTGATAAGATTAGAAAAAGCTATAGTCGTTTTTTCATGTTTTTATTCTCTCGCTTAACTACCATGTCCATGCATGCTTGCATCATTACTAAAGTGAGGTTTAAATGCAATACAAAAGAGAAGATACTGATTTAAGGCTCGCATAGTACAGATATCTAGTTTCGTTGAATGGAAGAGAGTCTAGGAGCTATGTGTGTTAGGGCGAAGGAGAAGTCAAGTCAATGCACGGCATGCCGATCCCATCAAATAGTGACTGACGCTGAGTGAACCAACTCAAGTTTGAGAAGTCTTTCTTTTTCTCCATGTACTCTGTGTGTGAGTATCTTCTCTAGCTTCCTTCCCTTCTTCTTCCCTTGCTGTTTCGTGTGAGGCAGCCTTTTTTCGAGTTGTTTAATCGATAAAGATGATAAAGGCTCCTTTTTATGCGTGGGATTATTCCGAGTATGAAGAAGGCTACGAATGCGTCTACTCTCTTCATTCAACGCTAAGTACATACTGTACGAGTAGTACGAGTATTATGCGTACATATGTAAGTAGTTACACGTTATTGCTTTCTGTTTTTATAAGAATCTCTATTATTATTACTTATACCCAAGTGGATATCTGTGTGTGCCTTTTAAATTTTATAAATTGTTCTTCCTTTGAATATATAAACGTTTTCACTTGTGTAGTGAGCAACACGCACTTATACATTATAAATATACTTATGCATTATAAATACATTTATGTATACACAACTATTCTTGGAAGCATATACTTATGTAAGAAATGATTGTAGACAATAAATAGTAACATACCTGTGTTTTCTTCTTCTTGAGACTTGTACTTATGTATGTACTTGATTATAGATTGTATGTATGTACATTATGTGAGTGAGCGTGAGTGCCTTCACACTGTAGACTCCCCTTGTCTTGTTATCTCACGATTTGAAGTCAGACTTTAGCGTGTGGGCGAAATTCAATTGAATGTATGCGTCTTTTTTGACTTTTGACTTATTGTTGGAGATCCTGTTCCTATTCACAATCATTATGCTTCATTCTTCTGCATTGACTTTTCAAAATTTCTCTGCTAGAAATAGGCAATGGGAAACAACCCTTAATAGATGTAATGTTATTACCGTTGGAACATTTCCCATTCCACTGGTGTATTTTTAAAAAGAACATCTTCACCCTTTGACTTGGTTTGACAAACTGAATTCCAGTAACATTATTACGTGTTAAACCTTTTATGCCGCGTACAAATGTAATTTCATCTCTGTGCAACGCAACGCTAAGAAAATCTCAAGATGTAGTTTCCGAATTAGACAATTTAATTACCTGTGAATTTCTGCTGTTAGACAAATATTGAAGTTGTAAAGTTCAGTATCGTCATAATGCACTACTTGTGTTTCATACGTATAGAAATATTCGTATTGGGAAAACAGGAGATTGTGCTGCATTTACATTTTAGCCAACCATAGTGGCCGTGACATTTCTCTTTTTTCGTCGTTCGTTGAAATGTAGAAACCTTTCCTTAATGTGCAATGTGACAAATTGACATACAAAAGTGTTACGTTTGCTCTTATGTTACTTGCTCTTTTCTAGTTTACCCCTGGAATGCAGCATTTTAAAGATCTCTGTCTCTGTAACAGACAATATATATGCAATATTAGTGTCTCTGGTGGAAGAGCTATGCATTGCGTGCGTTGTTAGCTAACTTGGAACGCACAGAATAGAGAGGTGATTCAGTCTGTTAAGTCTCGGAAGTAGGATTAGATTTGATCCCCCAGAATATAGAGACCATCCTAGATGCTTGAGTATGACAAGAGAGGCAAAAGATGTAAAAGCCGTAAGAGAATGGATGAAAATGTGCTCAGAGAATATTTTGGTGGGCATTTTGAGATTAAATTCAATTCTTAAACCTAAAATGCTAAGGATAAAATGCACTAAGAATCCCAATATCCGAAAATTTATTCAGGCACAAGAGTTACATTTCTGTTCTCCAAAAATTATTGACAGCCAAAGTTTTCTCTTGCAGTCGATATCAAAAAACGAAAGAAAAAATAAGTAGAATTTCACAGAATAGGGTTTAAGTTGGCTTTGGATGGAATTAGTAATTCAGTAGAGACTGAATGGGGCTGTTCGTCATGTGAAATGATGTCAAGCGAACGTATTCGGGACCTTATTGCGTTGTGTATACTTTCCACGCAGTAGTGTAAGTAGTGGAAGTGGAGTGGATGAGATGAGACACTAGAAGAGAGGAGAGTAGAGAGAGAGGAAGGGAGACATGAGCTAAAGTGGTAGAATTAGAGTGAATTGGATTTGGAATAAGAATTAGTTGTACGGAAAGAGAAGAGAGGCACTTTGTTTCATTTGGTGGCAGATCTCTTGTAATGTACGAATATATATATATAGTTAGTCCGCGGAGAGAGTACACAAATAATACTATAGTTTCTCTCATTATTTCCACTTTCGGAGTCTGGCTGATGCTGTGCAAGTGGCGGCACAAGTCTCTGAATTTTCGGGGGGTTATAGAGCAGCAGGAGATTGGGGAAACCAGTCCAAAAAGATTTCGATGAGATATGAAAGGGAGGAAAAGTTCTTATTTTCTTAGGAACTATTATCATTTCCTTATTGTAGTTTTGTCTCTTAACTATTTCGTCTATTAAGGATGATTTTATGGGGTCCGTGAGTATATAGCTCCTCGCATTAAACGCCCCTGCTTCTGCTGCGTCTCATTATATAATTGTGCTGTTCTGGATTGATTTTATGAGAATTGGAGCTACTTATTTAGAATGTTAGTTATTTCTAAGGAAAATAATTTCATGGAAAGGCTCGAGTTGGCCTAAGCCTCGCATCGAAAAGAGTGAAGAGTAAAATTGTAAGGCGACGCTCCCTAAACGAGTCTAGGGAAAGAACTCTAATTGGAGCTCGTGTTTTACATACGGGATCAATCAAAGTTCTATTGGATCAAAGTGGAGATAGTGAAACTAGTGAAAGAGAGCTGTGAGTTTGAGGGAAGGGAAGTTGAGTCAGAATTTGAAATGTTGACGAGGCAAGGGAAGGGAAGGAATGGGTTACAGGGATTTGAATTGGAAAAGTTTAAGTGTCCTTAGGAAGGCTAGTCGCTTTATTGTTCTCTTGAGCATTCTCGTTTAGTTAGCTGTGCATGAGAGTGAGTGACTTGTTAGTACGATCGATGCGAGATAAAATTTAAGGGCTCTTACTCTTAGCCACTAATGATCTATCAGGTAGGTAAATGGAAACGGGGAGGCTTATTGCTAGGCTTTAAAAAATATTATTTTCATAAGGCAGACTCCGTGCACAGCCGAATAAACAGGCACAATGAGACTCGATTGAATTTTATAAGGGAGTAAGTCAATACATATTTAATGGCTGATATTTCTCGGTGTTCGAGATAAGTGCACGATGTGTTATGTTTTGATATGTTGGAAAGATGAGAGCGTTTCTCCATTTACATATCTTCCGTGCCCGGCTTAGTTCGAGAAAAAATGGATAGAAGATAGGAATTCAGTGTTGGCGGAAAAAAACAAGAAAACCCTTTCCCTCTCACAAAGAATGTTGGCAATGTCTTTGAAGGATATAGCACATGGGCTATACTAAGCAAATATAAATTACGACGCTCGTTATTTGGAGCAGCCTTTGACATTGACATAGAGGATCAAGCAACGCTCACAAGCGGAAAAGACAGCAAATTTTTCAACATGGCTTACCAATGAAAATAATTCACAGAAGCTAGATTCAATTAGATTTTCTGTGAGGAGATTGGAAAAGCCCAAAGTTCTAACAACATATTTTATAAAATTTGACGTGTAGTTTGAAGCGAGGGAAAGATTTTCATTCTTTTCCCATTTTGTCATCTATTGATGGATTTTTGTCAACATACTGGGTGTGCAGGCACGAGTGATATTCTAAAATGGATTTTTCTTTCCGCACTGTGCTGAATGAGAAACATAAGGAGCGAAGGTTGATTATTAGATTAGCTCGCTTTTTCTTCGCACATGTTCTGATGGAACGTGTGATGGGATGTAAATGCACGGTTGCACGATACTGGAGAATTACGTGTTCTTACATTGCTACATCACACAAGTTAGAAAAGATAATTAGAGAGATAGGTAGTAGTTGTCGAGGACGATACCGACATATACTTTCGCTTTGCCTTTTTATCTTTACAGAAATCTACAGTGGACAGGTGGTGTTAGTAAAATAAATCGGATTTTTTCTACAGTTTTTCATTGTGATTGCCGTAGTTCATTACGTGTATGCTGGAGGTATACTTAAGTTAGTAATGAAACGTATGTAAGTCGGATTTCATCTCTTTCGGTATCCTACACGTTGTGTGTATATTATGATTACTGAGTAAAATCCCCTTTTTCTTTTATATCTGCAATTCCCCAAGAACGCAAGAGCGGCATTTAGAAAGTTGCAAAAGATTTGAACATGAGGAGATAATGATAATGTGTATGAGCGTATGATATAGTCATTTACTTTTGTGGCTCTCTCTGACTTGCTAAGACATGAAACTCCTTGTAATGTAATATAATGAATGAAGGAAAAAGTTTTACATAACTATCGAGGAAAAAGAAAAGAAGAATGTTCCGTCACATTTCTTAGCATGGGGGGTTAACTCTTTACTTTGCATTTTATAAGACTCTTTTTCTCTTCTGTTGGGTTATTAAGGGAGACGTCTTTGAATTCGGTGTGGTTTGCATTCTCTTGTTGAGCATTAAGGGAAATGAAGGCGAAGAGTCTGTGCAAGTCATGGAAAAAGATAGTTTGTACAATGGTTTAGTGAGAAGAATAGCTTCTTCACACAAAATCAGAATCACTAAACCAAGATGAAAAGGAGAAGCGTGGAAGGAAAAGAGTCAAAAGTTGAAGGATTTCAGCGTTTAGCTTTTGCGTTTCAGTTTGTGAGAATTGAACAGTACTGTCTATATAGGAAGCTATATATAATAGTGACATTGAAGACGATATAAGAATCAGTGTGAAGTTTTTCACTAAAATATATAATGCTGCGAGAAGGATAAGTGCACCGTCAGCTGGAACGATGTGATGAGAAATTGGGACGAAGAGACGAAGCAAGACATGACGGAAAAGACAGAGCAATGAACAAAACATCTCACTGCTTCTGTATCAAAGGCTATGAAAAGGATGAAAATGAGAATTTCAACTGTTTCTATCTACACTGTATCGTGTACTGCAGTGTGCAGCTAAATGATGAGGCTTAGGAAATGCAAAGGGGAAGAGGAGAGGAGACGAGGAGTGTAGATTCTCCTTTGGTTTGCTGCTTGCCGGTGGCTTGGCCGCTGAACCAGAACCAAACTGAAACTAAACTGAAATTTTTACAGCCAAAGCCCCAAAAGGCCTACGTAATTATTTTTAGGCATCCCTTCTGCTCTTCCTTCTCCAACTTTTTCCATTTCCCCTCGAAGCCTTTCAAACTATCCCTATGCACATACTCACCCATCCTAGAATTTCCCTTCAACATTAAAACCTACTAATAAATACACAGGCATAGTTTCACTAGAGGAAAATTACGAGAAATTCTTCATAGACTTTTCAAGAGTTTTTCTGCCGAAACTTGGCACGTACTCCCATCACCCTATTTAAACATTAAATGAAATGAGCTACTGCGTTTCGACTCCAAATTGCACAAACGACAAGGAATGACACGATAAGATATGACATTCTATTGCTGTTTTGAAATGAACACGAACTGTAGATATATTTCTTAAATTGTGTTTTTGGAAGTTGACTGTCAAATCATGTGGGATTTCAATAGAATTGCATTTTTAGTGAAGGGATAGGAAGTTTCGTTTTGAAAAGTCATTGTGTACATGGAAAAGATAATTTACATAAGAGTTGATTGTTGTCATGCACAGAATACAATAACCTGTACACACTATTGCACTCAAGTTACCTACTTAGATGTTCCGTGTTTTCAATGCTTTTCCATTGTCTTCCCTCTCTCTCTCTCTCTGCTAAATTAAAGGTGACTGGGCGATGTTTTTTCTAAATGAGAATAGAATGCAAAGTACGGCACACTGGCTTGAGGATAATCAGGGAGATTTCTATTTTGATAAACAGTTGACTTCCTTTCACAACCAGTAGGTAATTAAAGAGCGCATTTACCTATCTACTCCTCAATTATTCTTGCCTTGTTAGGTATGCTGTGTTTACTATTTATCTCGCTCCAACAACGTCCTACCCTTAATATTTTGGCACTTTGTACTAGCTGAGGTGTATCAATATTGCTCCTTCTTAAGTGCTTTTGTAATGATGAAAGTTTTCTCATCATCATAACTAACTTTGTGCTCTGCATAAACATGACTTTGGAATAATTAATGCAATTATTGTGAAAGAAGCATTCAAACTGCACTCCTTCGCATTCTCTGAATCTCTGCAGACATTTCGTTGATTTCTGACTATACATCTTACTTAATCGTTAATAAATCCCTTGTTCATTAAGAGTTTTATCCGCCCTTGTAGAAGATTTCTGATGCTCTTTAAGAAGTTTGCTACTTTAAAATACAAAAGAAGCGACAATTGGTAAATGGTTCTTAGCATCTTCATTTCTGGTGACTGATTTAGCAGCCAATACAAAGGGCACGAGGTAGAAGCTATTCTTAGCCTCATAGACATCTTTCTCAGCGTGAAAAGAAACGGATCTCGTGCCCTTTCTTATCGTATAATGCACTATCGGCTTTTCTTTTCTAATTTTCATGAAGGATAACTCGGAGCCATATTCCTCCCTTACAGCTTCTTTCGGGTAGGTCTCCTTTCTGTAAATCTGTTGGCAATCTGAATATACAGTAGGTGACTAATAGAATGTATCTGGAGATATTTCTATGTATAGATCCGTGCAGGTATGTGTCTGCACAAATACCTTTTCTGTTGGTCAGTTGGGGTTCTTTTTCTAAAGTGGTGTTTTAACAGACACGTCTTCTTTTATCTCTACAATATGCTGGATTCCAATCCATTTGTCACTTTCTCAGTTCGATTTTATTTGAATCCTACATATCTTTCTTGTGGATCAATTGTGAGGCTGCGTGTATTAAACTTCACTGTCCCTCTCTGTCACTTTTTGTCATCGAATTTGTATTGTAGGGCTATTTGAAGGATTTCGCTCCAGTCACTTCTTTGAATGTAATGAATTCATTTTGAATTCTTCTCTGGCTAATACGAGTTTAAGCCAGAGAAAAAAGAAAAGGACAGGACATATTGGGATATTTCAAAGGATATATAGTGTTCCGACTGTTGGATATGAACAAATGTATGAAAAAAAGCGTCGGTGAGTGAAATGTGTAGTGTGTGTTGTATAAGTAATTCGAAATGAGGGAGGGCTACGCCTCAGTTCAGCTTCAACCAGCACAATTCAATTGAATCACCTCACTCTGTCATGCAACATGCAAAAGTTGCTATGCCATGTGTAACTTTTATATATTCATGTTATCCAATAGTAATAAGTATGGATCGGTTTTCGGCTCCTAGTCTCTTATCTCTCTGGCAGTGTGTACATAAAAAACAGAAATTATGTAGCTACCTCTGCTGGTAGGTTCCGTTTTGGGGCTTCTTGTCTACTGAACTGACACGAGCTCTTATCCGTGTCTACTGTGTAGACACTATTCTCTATTAAATGGTGCTTGGCCTCTGTTTTCCCTTTTACCATTACATAATGGTGTGCTGGTGTAGGTGGGCAGATGTTTTTTGTGTGCACGAGTAGTCCAACCAGATACATAAATATATATTATGCCTTTGTAGCTGAAATTTTAATTTCTAAATTTATCTGTAGCTGCATGAGAGAGGCACACAGGCAGGTTCTCTCATTTCCTATGGATTTTGTTTACAAACAGGGTTGCTGCATAGTTAGGACAATGCTCTGGAGACTCTCTCTCTCTCTCTTTCTGGAATGAGTTAGGAGACTTCTCATTTGAGAAATCCATAGTAAATATCGTATAATGTTCGTATAAAGATTTTGAACTGTCTGGACAAGTTAGATCCTCCCTTAGGTGTAATCTAGTGTAATTTAATATGATGTAATGGGTAGTTATTATGAGAGAGACAAGTCATGTCTTCAAGTTTCTACTTGATGTCTGCAGAAGCTCTTTTCATAAAAATGCCTACAGCTTTTGTCAGCGTGTGTTCTGACTCTCTCTCTCTCTCTCCCTCTCTTTCTTTACTCTCTGGTAGGCACAATTCATAAATGATGGTGATTGAAGGTTTTGCTTTTCAATTGGCGATTCGATACGGATATTTGTCGTAGGAAAACGTCCAAACAAGGGCTACTAGTTTGTGTGCCGTTGAATAATAATAGTTGATTTTTCTCGGCTACTCACTCATATTTATCAACTTTTGGACTTCACTTGACTTTTGAATGAAATTATGGAGTGTGAGCTAAAAGATATTTACTTTCTGTGCGGGGCTATCAATTGCAAAAATCCTCCACGGCTTTTACAAATTATATTCTTGTAACATCATCCAGGGATTAGGGAATTCTGTGTGGAGGTTCATGTTCTGACAATGAGCCTATTATAATGTTAAGATGCAGAAAGGCAATGAAAATAGAATTAGCATTCAATGGTGTGTCTGCGTACACCTACATCCTACGGTTTTCAAGACATATATGTTCATGATGGGGCTGGGAGAACATCATAAAATTTCAATCATAACATAATTCATATGGCTAATCATAATAAGAGACTTGAATCCAGTTGAGGTATAAATGATTCCCAGAGGGAACCTCTTTATCAATAGATATTCATTAGGGTTTCAATATCTTCTGCCTTGTTTTACAATAAATATCATGTCTGGGAGAATACACATCTTTTCTGATTCATCAATAGATCTCACGTGTAAGAATTTAGCCTTTAACTCGCCCAACTTACGACTCTTATTGACTTTTCATCTCATATTTTCTCTGTCTGGTTTTTATTTTACTTATGTCTCATCATTGTTTCAGTCGCAGGCTATATAAAGAGTTAAAAAGGAGTTGTGGGTGTATTTTCCTGTATGTAAGGACTTTGTATGGAACTCTCACATTATAATCTCCACTTTTTTTCTTCCAACTTCAGAGAAAATGGATAAAAAGAGCTGTCTCGGTTATATATGGCGGAAAGCGTCTGTGGAATATTAAATAGACTGTGCAGCGCACAGTGTAAATTGCTCCCAGTTCTGTCTCTGCTCATTCTAAAGGGAAATATTATATTGAAGAAAGAGATTCTTCGCGGATATGTTAATAATTTGAGTGTTAATGTTGCAATGATTGTGTCATTGTTGAATGGTTGGATGAAATCCAAAATTTGGCAATTGAAAACGTTGATTTCCAAAACTCAACGAAACTTTTGTGATGTTAATGGGTCGGAGAGGAGAGTTAGGGCTCATAAATCCTCCTAGAACATAACATGGAGGATTCCTCTTGGACAAATACATACAATAGGGCAAGATTCAACCTTTTCAACTGGGATAGGATGGAAAAGTGGTTGTCTGTGCAAGTAAGTCGCTATATTCTAAGCTTTGGATTGAAATTCAAGTTTCAACATTTCTGAGGGCTGTCATATTTCATGGTGAGTGAGGTTGAGAAAAAGACAGGACAGCTTAGGTGGGCCGTAATGATGGTAATACGTCCGTAATTTACTTTCCATGCCTCTTCTCTCTACTTGAATCTCATTATTATATTTTCCATTTTCTTGTTTGTTTCCTTAGCCATTTCATCTTGAATAGTTAATCCTCTTCAGATAACTAATGAAATGAGTGTCTGGACTTTAGTTATTGAGGATGCTGCAGAAATGGCTTTGTAAATAGTAGGCAATCGAGGGAAACACGTACATGTGTTAAAATTGTTTATGTATTTTACAATCCAATAAAAGTCTGTTGTTATTCCCTTTCTTCGAAAAATTCCGTCGGAGGAGTTTCTGCTGATTCTTTTATCTTATTTGAACAAGATTCTCGCTCTTATCATTTGACTGTGTGTGTGTGATGTGAGCATGGAACAAGTCAGTTAGGTCAAATCTAGTTTGTCTGCCTACGGGACACAATCATCTGTTCACTTAATTTCAGATCGGAATTTAAATCTGTTGTGAAAAGACTAGAAGTAGATTCTATACTCATATATAGAATATAATATTTATGCATGTTTACTGTAGACAATAGAATAGCATGTTTGCCTCTTTTCTTGTCGGTCACACACTGTAAAAAGTAAGTATAGTAGTAATTTGCATAACTGCACCATATTATAAGAAATTGCATTAGGTAATTATATTATAGAGCTTAATATTCTGATATATACACAAGCATGCTTATCACGTCCATTGCTTACTATAGCCGCACTCCTCTGACTCTTTCTTTGTTGATCAAAGAGAGGTCGAGAAATAAAGTAACGTGTCACGTAGAAGCACTTCTAATCTAACTAGTGTAAAATGAAAGAGTTATTATTACGATTATTATAGAGCTACAAGTCATTTGACCAAGTGAGCACTAACTACTGTAAAGAAAACTGGAAGGCAGACCTGATATTTTGAAAACAAGAAGGCAATGTATAAAAAGAAATGCCCTCTGCTCTTTTAGCTCATGTTCATTTAGTTTATTCTGTCATTGCTCTCATTCTATATACGTAGCACATGTACATTTATTTATTTTTAGTTCCTTTCTAGTTTATACAATGACTGCACGTATATTTAGTTTGTAGTAAGTTAAGTAGTAAGTAGCATGTATAGTATGTGTGTACAGAGAAGTGAAGTTAGTCTTATGGCCAATCTATACACAATAAATGAAAAGTAAAAGCCTAAGCATGCGTAGCCTCATTATTGTTTCACTTCCTTGCAATTAGGCAGAGGAGAGTATAGCAAGCAGGCAGAGCGAAGCAAAGAGCTACTCTTTGCCTTACTTTTGCAACAATTCTCTTAATATTTTTATCGTATCTTTACACGAGTTTGTGTGTGTGTGCCTAATAAGAGCGTATAGGTACTATAGCTCCTTCTTCCTCACATTCATGAACAAATTGTAATTATTTCGGAACAGTAATGCCATAGCAGTCTCTCTATATTAGTGATATGGCAATGTGTGTACATAGTTTCAAGTCGCGACTTGACATACAATTGATTGATATTGCTCCTTAGTTGAATGGTGCTCAAACATGCGATTTTCTGTACCTGCCCATAAGAGATTAATGCAGAGTTAAGCTTCCTATTCTATATACTTAATGCCAGGCAGCATTCTGTTCAAGTTGGCCAGCGCTGCATAAAATGCTAGGAAATATACAGCCACTAAATGCACACTCATACATATTTTCAAAGGATAAGTATGTATTTAGTTAGCGATTCACTTTATATTCCGTAGTTGATTTGTATTTCACAAAGTGCACAGTATAAATGTAGTTTAATTTAGTCGACCGACCGCCTTTTCATGTTTATTGACTGGGTTCGAGAAGGGGAGGTCGAACTAATTATGATGCGATGTGAGTTGAATTCCCTTCGTTTTCCACTCCTACCTATCCTCATTTTCATGTTCATTACGACTACGAGCCTTCAAAATTACAAAGCGATATTTAATGGTCGTGAAATTAGACTACCTGCTGTGCAAATCCCATGGGCAGCTACCAAATCTGCTAATTGCATTAAAAATGGGCTAAACGAAGGAAAGATGCGAATCTTGGAAAGTTGACCTTTTAAATGGAATTGTAATAGAGGTCTTCTACAAATATAAACAGGTAGCAGCCAGAGCTGCTTTATTTGGAGCAGGCACTCAGTACATTAGTCTCTGGCCATAAAAACAGTGAAAATGATGTACTTAGACATTATAGTGTTGCTACAAGTAAATAGAAGAATTCCAAATCAGCTCGAGCGTACCTATCTCTTTAATGGTATTTCAGTGTTACTCTGCTTTTTTCTTGTCCTTTCGGTTCTCGCTTCCGATATTAAAGAATTCTTTCCCACGAGGAGATTGGAGTGGAATCGAATCCTCCAGAGTGGTTTATAAAAATTCTTTGAATGTACTATGTGAATGTACACTAACGCTCATTCTATACACTTGTAAGTACAAACGCACCTACCATTTCTGTACTCTATCAGCAATTCCAGGCTGAATAAGAAAAAAAATGAGATTTTTACAAAGTTCTCTTACTTTAGTAGACTTTATTAGGAGGTGAGAGAGGTAAATAGGCTGTACCGTACCATACGACCAGTTAAATTAATTCAAGGCATTCAGTTTTTCTGCTGTTTCAATCTAATCTAATGCGATCTATTATAAAAGCATAGCTATATGTACTAGTAGTGGTGTATAGCAAATGAAATAACATAGTGGAATCTACAAAAGTATTTTTATAGTAGAAAACAGGCTACTCTGCTCTGCTCGTTTGCAGAATTTTTTCTAAGTTTTAGACACTGGGCAGTGGCTCTTATCATTTTTCCATTGTATATCGGATAAAAAGGTAACTAAAGCTGCTCATGCTTTTATTCTGTAGTGCTCGATGGACGTGTAAGCTAGTAAGTGTATGTGTTCATGTAAAGATAATGCAAGCTCTTTAGTTTATCTATTTATTTATTGCACATCACAGGACAGCCTAGGTCATGATTGTGATTTGTGATGGACGAGATTTCTATGAGATTCAATGAGCACACTATACTAATCTTATAGTGCATGTCTCTACACCTTTATATCCTACTTTTATATATTGGACATAGATACAAGACATATAAATATGCAGGATGCAGATATTGAATAGCGAAGTATATGCTCGACTTGATCGAATACTAAAAGACAAGACAAGCAAGTTGAGTATTTCGATAAACACATAATATTATAGAGATGCATGGAATGGAATGGTCTTTGAAAAAGCAACAGATAGAAATCTAGTAGTTGGTAAAGTTGAGCTTTTGCTTCCTTTATCTCCTAGCATAGTTTACGTTGACTTTTGCCATAATAATAATGCTATCTGCATAAGCAAGGCAGTAATAATATGTGGAAAGGAGCGATAGATAGAATGAGCACAGAGAGTCAAGTCAGTTAGAGTTGGAATGAAAGAGCTGAGTTGAATCCTCTCGAGGCAAAAAAAATACATGAGCCCAAGCCAAAAGTCAAAGCAAACCAAACCACTATGTAAAAACGTAGTGTACAAAACAGGCAAGTGAGTATTGTGTGTGATAGGATAAGAAGAGCTCTCTCTCTCTATAATATTCAACGTTGCATACCTTACCATATTGAATTGGAGAAGATTAGACAGAGGAGAATGTGCATATGTTGTAGCTTGGAAATACATGAAGGCTTGAGAGTTAATGCGATGATCCAATCAAATCAAATCAGCCTTTCGGTTAGTGCATAGCGTCATAATAAAAATCCCTCAGCCTAGACATAACATAATATCAGCTAACTAAAATCTCTCAGTTTACTTAATGTACATATATATATATATATATATATGTTGTTACATTACATGACGGCAGATAATGTCCGTTTGTTGGTTAGTTAGTTACATGACTGTAGAGCGGTTTGTTAACTTTGTATCTGAATCTGATATCTAATTTATGTAATCAAATTGAATAGAGCCGAGTCTGCGACCAGTTATAAACTAAGTCTCTTTTTATGCATTATAAGTGTTATTATGATGCATTAATGGAGATTGCTGGCAGTTAAATAACTTTTCTGACTTTTATCAAAGCCTTCCGTCTCTCCTCAATATCATTACGCTTTGTAACATACAGAGAGATTTTTGTTAAATGTATGCCTCCTTTAATTTAACTAATAGCTCCATATTGTATTGCTGTGTGTCATATGAGATGGAAGTTGGGAGTAGAGAAGGCTCTTTTGTTGCATATTCAAAATCAGAATATAATTATTACTAAGTTATGGCAATGCGAGTTGCTGTCCTTGCTCATTTCTACTTTCTATTCCCACTATTATGGAGAGGAGTTGATAAATACGTAATCAGTAGACAGCACAATAGAATTTAACACACAGTTAAATTATTTCAGACAATTATGGGGACTCTATTCTGTCTACATTCTATTCTCTGTCTCTGTGTTCTCTGTCTGTGTACTACACTGACAATAACAATGTGAATATATAAAGTCAACGAATATGGTAATGTCTATTATTCCTCTGTGATAAAATTCATTTGCACTATTCATTTTGATATGATATGAGTAGAGATAAGGAAAGAGAGCGATTTATTCCTTCTAAACCTTATTACCTATTGACTAAGCTTTATAATATGAGAATTTTTGATTTAATATACAATTTCTCGTTGTGAGAATGAGAAACTCAGAGAACTTTGTAGATTTTATACTAATGGGGCATTAAAAGAATGAGCAAATAGACGGAGCTGGCGCACGGAAGCACGCATGCTAATTAAGATATTAAGGTGCAAAGAAATATTATACATATAATTAAGTAGCTAGAACTCACTTCTGGTTTTTTTTTGCGAAATCAAAAAGGACATAAGGTACTTTTTGTTGCACACAGAAATTGTTCCGAAACTTTGTGCATGTTTAATCAGGCAATACAGAAATTGTAATGGAGTTATGTTGTTGTTGCAGCATAGTAGATAATGATAAAAGGTCAGAACAGAAAACAGAATAAAAGATAGTAGAAATTGATGGGTGAGCCTTTTTTTAAAGTATCACTTATAAATTATAACTGTTGTAGTTGTCTAATGGCATTATGTATGCATTGGGGTATGTTAACCGTTTTATATTTCATCTTTATAAGTATTATTGGTAGGCAGAGAGAGAGACAGAGAGAGGTATGTAGGTATAGGTGTTTGAGAGAAAAAGTAAATTGGATGCTGGTTTGACAGTTTTGTGTGTCTTTGCTGTATAAGTATTAGGGAAGAAGAGTGAGGCTAATATTGACACTGGAGTTTTGTTAGGTTGGTTGACTTTACTTTGGCTGGCCTGCGTTTACTTTGTATGATTAGGTCTGATTGTGTTATTCCCTTCTATTTCATATTCCTATTGTATTCGATTAAACTTTGGCATAAAGCACACACTTGCGGGCACATGTGCACACATTTATTAGTGCGACTTCCCTTGTTGTTCCTTTTGTAGGGACTGAATAGTGAGAACGGAGTTGACGATGCTGAGCTAGCGATAAGCCCACTGGGTGCCAATCTAAGCTAAACGAGCGAATGAGAGAGCCATCGATCGCTTTTTCTCTCGCTCTCTCCTTAGCTCACTTTATTAGATCCGAGTTCGGAAGGAGCTCAACTCTGAACTACACACTTACTCCACATTTTCAGACAGCTCTTTGTACTTAGGACGCCAGTTTGCTTTACGATTATGTCTTGATGTCCCATTGCCATTCCCTTCCCTTCATTCCTCTTTATTCCTTCAGAATGCTTTCGGGAAATACAAGAAAGCACTTTGTTTGTAATTTCTGGAATTTTACCTTCTGCACGCTGTAGCAAATCAAGGGGTTTAGCGTTTTTCATAGCATGTCAAATTAATAGAGTTTTAGAGTGGTGGAATAAGGAAAATTTTGACTTTGCTTTTAAGTGTAAAATCCGATTGCATGCACAATGATTGTATAACTGGAGAATTGCACCTGTAATTAGATTTTCTGTGTTGAAGCATGAAAGTTTACGCTCACAATAATGCATGGGTACAGTTTGAAGATTGAAGGCGCATTTGGCTAATGCACGCTTCAGAAAGGGAATTCTGTCTTTAAAGATATAAAATTCATGCATCCTCGTGAGAGCTCTAACCATCCGGCTCAAAAGCCTTCTATTCCAAACTCCAAACTCCACTCTCCATTGTTCGTCTGTTCTCTCTGACTGGGAAGCTACTGGAGAGTTACAAAATCCTGTCTTAAAGTTGGTGCGAAGCTGCGTAGGTGGATTCCTTCCTTCTCTCAGTGTGTAATAAGGAAGAGAAGTTCGGAAACTAAATACGTAATGGGCTACGTCAGCTTTCACGTGCCCTATCTTGTCTCCTTGTCCCACAACTATCAAATATAATATTCCTAATCCTAATCTAAAGACACTTTCAACACAGTTAGTTTTACTTTTTACAATATTTATCCTCATATATTTTATCAGTTTCGAAAATATCTCAAGTAAATAATACTATCTTGGTTGTTTGTCAACTCGCGAGAGAACTGTTTTCACACTAGGAAGAAATATATTGTTGTTTACAGTAAAATCCCAGAGCAAACACCTTTTACATGTTTCCAATGTGGTGGATAGCAACAACCAAATCAGAATTCAGGTCGTAACAGCGATTCAAACAAGAATTTTTGTTGTAGAAATGGGAGACGCAAGTTAAAACAACTAATTTTGACATGTTTGTCCATTTGATCCTACAATAAACGTTTTGGATTGTTTTACGCACAGACAACAGGGATTCGTGAGTTTGTTCACTTGTACTCATTTTACAAATGTATGTCATTTTGTTTTAACCTCAGTGAGTTTAGTGGCTAAAGAGTGCTGCGAAACTGTAGAGTTTCGTAGTAACAAATCGTTTTGTGGGATTAGTATTTAGAGAGTATCTGTAGTTTGTATTATTTTAGTAAGAATGTGTTGAGCAAATTCTAATGGCAGATAAATAGGAATTGAAGATAGTTAGAAATAAGTAAGATCGTTGGCTCCACTGAAAACGAAACAAGCAGAGAGATTGTAGCTTTAGTTGGATTGGAAGCTTCTCTGTTTTGCTCGCTGGTTTGCCGTTGCGAACGTCACGTTTTCATCCTTCCTCTCTCTCTTAGATGCTTGTTAACTATGATAATCAGTAAGAAAACAATCTGATTCATCAATTAGATCTGTATTTTGGCTTTTCATTAAAATCTCGAGCGAAAATAAGATATTTTCAGCTGAAACTCGCAGGAAAATAGCTATCGGGGCTAGTTGAGAATCGCTAAGAACGAGGAAAATCCTTTGTAAATCAAATAAAACTGACCGTAGAAATGCGTTTTACGCATTAAAATGAGCCTGAGAATGCAGGTAATTCGTTTTTGATGAAATAGAAAAAATTTGTTGTTAATAGGCTTTTGTATAAGGGAAAATTCAACGCCTCCTTGGTTAGGAGGAGGAGCTCAGAGTTGGGAGTGAAAAACAGAGACTCGCACTCTTCCTCTTCCCGATTCTGTTGAAAAATCCCTTACCATTTCTAAACGCATGTATGAAAACCCAAAATTTTTGCAGGAGAAGACAGAAAATCGCATTTCCTATGAGATAGCTACTTTCGAAATGTTCTACATTGAAAATTATAGGCTTTACATGGCCGCCAATATGGAGTCGCTCGAGGAGACTTTGCGTTCACCTATGTACTTACACTTGCGTTTTCTTTTCAATTCTCTTGTTTTTCACAGCAACTATTTCAAAATGTGACAAACACTTTCTCACTTAATGTGGTACAGCTGTAATTAAAGTCAAAATATGGATTTAAACCCAAAATAACGTTGTTTTTCAACGAAAATTTAACAACTTACGTTGATTTCATCATTTAGCTCTCAGTATTAAGGCGATCTTTCAGAGTCTCGATAGAATGGGTCAAAATTTTACTGACATACCAATAGAGTGTGAAATTGCGCTCAAAATAATCGTTTTTCTGAGCTTGTAGACATTTCCATTTGGTGTATGTGACTGGCTACAGTGAGAAACTGAAGGAGATTGTTGCAACTCTTCTTTGGCTTCCTTCATTTTCTTGTCGCTCTTTTCCTCATCGCGTCGCCCGTTTTCTCTCTAAACTCTCCCAAAATTCTAGTAAAAAACCGTCCAATTTTCACGGAAATAGCACCATTTAACTCAGAATCGCTTGTTCTATGTAATAGAGATATTTTCAAAGTCCCAAATACTATAGTACTTGAGCTACACAGGGCGAATTGTATGCTTACATACAGCAAAAGCTGCCATTGTGATCTGTGCGTTTTCCAGGTTAAAAATTCGAATTCCGGCGTTATTTCTTCACTGATTTATACCAAAATTAAGGGAAAATTTTTGACTTTGAAAAGTTGTACTATAGACTCTTCAAAATCCAACATGGCGGACTTTATATGGAGTTTACTAGTAGAGACTTAGAGTTGGCAATGCAATGTATGGTATAACCGTGTACCTACTCGAATTCAATTAAACTAATTTCATTAACAAGATGAATGAAAACCTGAACAATCTATTTAAATTGTATTGTAGATAAATTCAGATTTTTCTCAAAAAAATTTAGCAGAATTGAGTTCGTCCGTAGAAACATATCTAAATAACATTCTCCTGCAGTGTCATGTAGTCTGCTCTTGTGCATGTTTTCAATGGAGCGTTTATGTGTTGAATCAGTCTCTCTTTGTGCCGATTGTTGAAATATTCACGCAAATATAACTGCCAAACGCCAGTTTTCGTACTGTTATCATGCTCAATTTATTATTACATGGAATCCAGGCATATTGGTAATGCTGCATTAATGGGGTGATTAGAGATTTGAAGCTTAGTGTAATAGGAATTTTATATTAAATAGCTTTATTAGTTTGTGATTAGGCGGGTAGTTAGTTACTATTGCTTTGTCTCTCTGCAATTTAGTGTCTTTTTGTACATTCAATCAACATTTTGGATTTAAATTCAACATTATTACATATTATACTTTCCGAGAAGCCAGTTTTCATGTTCCATCAACTCAGGGAATGTAACACTGTGATGTCGTACACCCTCTTATCTCTTATCACAATCGTTTCAAATTCAGGCTACAATTTCTATGCTGGTAGGAAATTCAGTTTGATATTTCTAGTAGAAAACGTGTTTAAAATAACTCTGAAAGAAGAGCTGTTAACAATCCCTGCTAGCACTTACTACTCTACATTATAGCACAAACTTGGGCTCAAGTATTTTAGGAACATTGAGCGAACACATGATGTTAGGGACTTGTGCGGTAGAATATCTAGTTCCTAGCTAGGTTTTCCAAATTTTAAGTTGCTGTATGAAAACTCCAAGAAATCAATGAGAAAATGAAAAGTTTCCAGAGTTTCTAATGGAGCCATTTGGGATAGGAATTTGTTCATTAAGAATATTCTGGGATATCCATTAGTGGACTTGTGTGAGTTGCTACTGAAGTGAATGGGAGAGAGTCTCCCTCTGATTAATAGTGGCCTGAGTTGTGGTAAATGGGAGAGGAGATTTGAAATTCGAACGGGAATGAATCGTTGAGTTCGGACCGCAGCGACAGATACAAAGCCAGGGGTGTTTACCCATTATCGGTCTTTTCATCCTTTTCTCTTTTAACATGCAGTATCTCACGGACTGGGCAGAGCCGACTGAGTGCAGTTGAGTTGAGTGGATGGATTGTTTACCAAAGAGCCCTAAAGGTTTTTCCTCCCTTCATCTCCAGTGATTTATGCATCAGATAGCCGAGGAAATAAAATGAGATCTTCCTTTTGTGGGAATAAGGCATACTGCGTATTTACTAATGTAGAGTGAGAGAGTGCTCCTCGAAACCCTACTTCACTCTTCCTTCATTTCATAATGGTATCTTTACATCCATTTTCATTAATTCCTCTCCGCCAGCTAATGCATTATCACAGCTATTTCTGCATTTCTAAATAAAATTTCACTCTCGTCAGTTGATAAGTCTGTGACTTGCTGTAGACTCTGTAGAAAAATTAATTCGCATGGGAATCTCGTTCGAAAATCCTCATTATAAAAATAGCTACGTTTCTTGATAGCTATTAATTACGTTTATGGATAAAATCCACACTGCCCTACTGCACTGTTAGTGATCAGGAGAGAAGCTTAGAGGAAACCAGTTCAAGAGTCCAGACGAATGAAGAAAACCAGAATTTCTGTAAATGGAAATTCCACTTTTAGCAAAGCAGAACTGCTGCAGCCTTTTAAGGGACCTTTAGGGTAATTCATATTTTTTCTGATGCTTATCGCCGACTCTCTAATATTCTTTACTCCGTCTGTCTCTGTACTACTAAGAAGAATGCAACGTGAGTCAAATATTATTGTAATCAGACATGCAAAGGCATTTCCCTTCAAAACCGAAACGTGGAGCTTTCGTGGCAATTTCATAGGAGTTAGCTTTGAAATTATTTTGCCCCTTACAAAACTTGTCTATATAACACATATAGGGTGATCGTATCTTTCAGTGTAGAGTGCATTATAATTAGAAATATGTTTTCTCAGAGTTTTTGTACATTCTTTTAGGGTGTAGATCTATATTCGGTCTGTTGATCTGCAGTCCTAATGCTGTATGAACAGTGTTATTTAGAATTGTGATTATTGTTACCGGATCCTGGTTGGATTATTTGCGGTCAGACTTTAGGTCAGCGTATGTAAGTAATGAAACTTGAGTGGAAAGCGAAGCTAAACAAACGAAAGTAAAGTAGAAAAAGGGATGAGGAGAGTGAGGAGGTTGAAAAAGTAAATAAAGAATTCCTATCGAAGTTTTATGCGGTCGAGGCGAGGTGAATTGAATCTTTCGTCCTTTACTCGTTTCAATTTCAATCCAAGTTGAGCAGAGAAGAAGATTCTCTGGAATTACTCCTCATTTTTCACCGTCTGCACTCTTTCCCTACGTGAGTAGTGAGGATCACGCTGAGAGGACAACTTCCTTTACTTTATTGGATGACGAGAGAGTATAGCTATAAGTCTTACTATATATACGCTACTCTTGTGCTCTCATTTCTGCTATTCTCTATTTACTTTCTGGCATGGACTGAAATCATCAGAAACTTCATGACGAGATTGGATTGGATTATCTAGATTTTATTGGATTCCTTCCAACAGCCGAGTAATTTCGTTTCGAAGCTTAATTCCTTCCTTGCACACATGTACTCTCCTTGTGTAACTATATCTCTTGCGTTTTGTTAAGCTCTGCTCATCAACATGTTTTGCAAATGCTAATATCCGTACTATCATTCATAACTATCTTCTTGTTGGATAGATTCATTAAAGAATTTTTCTAGAGTGTCCATGTTAGATCGCACCATCCACAGTCGTAAAGAAATGAAAAACTTGTAAAACGCCAAACACCAGAATCATTCTCTTTATTATCAGCTTCTTTCTCCCATTAATCATTTTGTACTGAAGCGTGCAATGCTCAGTGCACGTAGGAAACTAAAGGCTTATCTCAGGAATTTCCTATAAAAATCTTCCTTCCTAGAAAAAATCCACATAAATACATCACTAGCAATAAGTACCAAGGATAATAGACACAAATAATAGAGACTAGACCCATTTGATCTGATAGCATTGCTCTGAGCCGTATACATGTTTTCTATGAATGCTATAATGGTTATTAACTTGAAAACGTACTTAGATTTTATTACCCCATGTACAGAGTGTGATGTAATGAAGTAAGTACAAATATTGCCATTCTTACAGATCCCTAGCACTCAAACTCTTCGCTACTCATTCAACAAACACTTCACTCTAATGCGAAACAAAAGTTGCATTTCTTTTCCTATGGTTAATTTAACTACTAACTGAGGTCTACTAAGAGTATTATGTTGTTTCCAGCGAGCAGAAACATTTTTATAGCTTCTAGACGTAGTTCAGTAGTAATAGTTGCTGTTTTACCGACTGTAACGGCGTTATTTTATGTCTGCTCACAGAACTCAAATATTTAGCTAACTAATCAGCAAGAGAAAAATAACTAGCTTCTAATCTCCGTTTTACGTAGCTGACAAATGATCTTCTGTTTATTTATTACATTAGACTGTTGTAACAACGAGTTCTTACGAAATACTTTACGAATACTTTCAAATTCTACATCTAGATAGATTCCTGGCTTAGTGCTTCATTTACTACATTGGCTCTTCAAACATTAGCATTTTTACTAAGGAATAACGAAGATTGCGTTATTTTTAGTGCAGTAGCACTACCAGGGGCAGAAGTACACCCAAAAGAATAATGACTAATCTAAGGAGAAGCAAGAGTGGAGGGCAGAGTAAATTCTAGATCATGATAACAGAGCTGACTAATGCGTTTATTTGGTAAAGTGTCATCAATGGTTTATACGGAGACTACACAGTCCCAACTTATTTATGAGGTGTGTAGGGGACAAAATCATTCTGTTAATGTAATCTAAGGCGACACACAGGAAGAGGAGATTAGGACTTGTGCGCTCGATCCCAACTTTCAACCACACCAACAAAAGAAGCCAAAGCCAGGCCTAGAAACTAAGAACTCTTTCAACTGTACCAACAACAATACAAAACTAATGACAAGCAACTTTATTTCTTATTGTTGTTGATAATCTTGTAAGATTATGGAAAGTTTCATCGCATTTTCATCCTCAATGAAAAATCAAAGTCATACTTTTCCCTCCTGATTACATTTCATGTCCTGTAAACTATATTTATGAAAGCTGCGAGGAAGAATCTATGGAATATATTGAAAAACTCCCTTTCTGTTAGTACATAATATCATCTTTTTTAAGCCAACGAAAAGTATTGCGCATTTCTAAGTTTATCACAAACGTACAAAATCGACGTTGTCGATTACACATTATCATTAAGAGATTTGTCACACATTACGTAATTTACACATTTAGAATGAAATGCATAAACGTTTCGTATTCATTGAAACATTTGTCAAACGTTATTTTCTGCCTCAATGCTAAATTCATATCGGATCCTAAATCATATCATAACTCAATGTTTGTAGTTCAATTGTTTTTATTATTTTGTGTTTTGAAGTAGTAGAAAAGCGCGAGCATTAGATAGAATAATTTGCAAAGAATATAACATGAGAAGGAGAAGGATGTGAAAAGAATGATCACAATTATTTCTGTCCATCGAAGCGATGGTTATAGAGTTTTGTCATGTACATGTTATGTAAGGATCAAATAAATAGACAGAGGGGCGATAGAGATGATTATGTTCTAGCTGAATACAGAGGCTGGATAAAAGACATTTGGAAGATAGTATGGAGTATGGCTAATAAGCAGTTAGCATATGTAGATGCTGTGTGTTGCGAGCTCGGCTCTGGAAATGAGAGAGATAGAGATAGATGAAGTTAGAGATGGAGATAGGCATCTTTTTTACAGGTGGGACGATGGTGGTGGTGGTGGCGGTGGGAACGCCAACGTAGATTAGCCGACTTGCTAGGCATTGTACTTTATGTAAGTGAACATGTTGAGTTTCTGTGTAGAGAGACAATGTAAAAACATACACTTCTCCACATTGAACATTAACGAACACAAGTTGAGAGAACACAATAGAAGTGAACCTCTTTGCATTCTATTGTATTCTAAGTATTCACTATCGTTGGAATATGTAATGTGACTCTGACTTCCCTCACTCACTCTCTTTACTTTGGCTTCGTGCAACTCACAATATTCTATTTCACACAGACACAACACACACAAGCCTCTTCTATGTGTTCTCTGTGCATTAGTAGGTACTAGGCTCCTTTAAATAATAATATTCTTGTAGTCTAAACAAAATAGCTAAGATCCTACCTAAATTATTGACGCAAGTAGCTCTCGTGTAGCCTTGTCTTATTTTTATTCAATCTCACATCTCCAATCTCCATTCTCCTAATGTATTTATTCTGCTAGACACTTTACACTAATGTGACTACCTAAGTGTAAACAGCAACAATATAGCACGAAAAAATGTGGTGGATATTCATGCATGTCACTCCTTTACTCAAATCTCATGTTCTTTTGAGACTAGGCTTTAAAACAGAAAAATTGAAGAGGAAATCCTGGGGGTTAACTTACTAATGTAACTAATAAGCCATTCTGTCAAGGCTTTTGTGCTATTTTATTTGAGAAGAGTTACATAGCTCCTCTGTAAATCTGATATGATTTTATATTGCTCTGTTAAGAATAGGATTTTGATTGCATAAAAGCATGTGTGCAGACGTAGACAGTTGAGAGATTTACATTTTTTTCTGTGAGTAGCAAGACTGCTTCAAGATTGGATTACAGCAGATTTTTATTTGAACACATTGTGAACAGATTATATAGAATGTGTTGAAATGGAGCTTTTTGTACATAAGTTACAATGTATAGTCTACATAATAATATTAGAGACATGAAATGTTGAGCATAGAAATGTTTTGCTACGAAATAAATACATATGAACCAATTTGCATGATGAGGACATGAGGACTTGGTTACAAACTATGTCATGTAGTAGTAGTAGCTTACGAGTTATATTATGCTATATAATGTTTATCTACTTAGCATAAGTAGGAAAAAAAACATTTAGCTTTATCAGCAACAGACTCAAAGTAGTTTTGTCAGCTCACATTAAGTTAGCTCGCTCAACTCGCATCAGTTCAGTTAGCAGAATAAGATATGACAAGAGCAGAGAGACAGAGAACATTCAGTATACAGAATACAAAACAATATTTTATCATCGTTAACTATAACGAACATTTGGACAGTAGACAGAACAGAATAGCAAATCAACAGCCCCGCCACACACACAAATACATAGCTCCGTGCATACTCATTCAATTGGATAGAAACTAAAGGCACTGAGCTATGTATAATAAGCTATCTAAAAGTCCCCAACGATAATCTAACTGCTTATGTACCTAACACTACTCTTTCATTAACATAAGTATAATGCAGACAGAGAATGGATAGACATTCGATGTACAGCGATATGATTGTACTTTCAGAGACACACACTTAAATACAATAACACAAAGCTAGAAACAACAAAAGCCAAGCTTAATTATTGCTCCCACACGTTTAATTGACTGATGATTGGGCACTGTCCAGAGTTGAAGACACACCCCATGACCTCCATAGGGAGCATGAGGCTTCACACTCATAATACACTCAAGTCTCCCTTCCTTTCCAAGCATTGTACTCTAATCTCGAATCTGTTCCTTTGTACATTAACATCAACCCCTGACAGCGTGTTTTTCTCACGCGATATTGTCCTACTTTGTTTTTATACAACCACAACGTGATGGAAATTAAATACTAATGACATTACGCAGTTGGAAACGAAAAAATCTTCAATTTTTAATACTAGTTTCATATATATGCTACCGAATACTGTCATTACAAACATTTTAACTCTCTCACAATCTAAAATGATACATATGTTTATGTAGTAAACATTAGTATCATTATAAAAAAGATTCAGATGAGTGTTATTACTCAATCTACGGTGGTGTGGATTTTGTATGTGTATTTTGATTAGTATGGAAATGTTTTTAATATTCATAAAAATCCCCTACACGTGTATTTAGGCACTAGCGAACAGTAGTAGTGATTAATTTGAAGGTAGTCACCTTGTTAGTTACTTTACTACGTTGTAGCAATATTTTTTCGAAGATCTTTTGATGCGGGTGTTGGCTGATTTCGTTTTAATTTCCCTTTGGTTCGCCCAGGCCACGAATGCTCGCTCTAAGTATCAAAGTCGAGGTTTTTTGAGATGAGAAGAGACGAAGTAAGAGAGTAGTCGGCTTGTTGTTCCACATGCTACGAGAGTTAGGTGGCTGGGATACGTATTTGTGCTGGAAGTGAGTTTCCAGGCTCCTGACACCCTTCTCTCAGTGTGAGTCCCCAAACGGAAAGTTTCTCGGTCTGAGATAAGCGGAGAGGATTGTTTGGAGACGCCTCCTCCGTGACGCGAGTGGCGAGCGAGGGTTCTACTGGGTGAGGTGTTGCACAAGGCTCGTATCAACGCCCTTCTTCCTCCACTCTTCCAAAAAGCCAACTTTCAGAGAATGAGTTGAAGCTCTCTGCCTGTCTGTGCCAACGAACGACTTACGTCCATCCACGTTACGTAACTCTTTGCATTAGGAAACATATACACTTACATACACAGCACTAGCTTATCATCCAACATAGACATAGCTCTATAACTAACGAACTAACTTTAATGCACAACAGAATTCTAAATGCTTTGGAGTGAGTGACTGAAATGAAACGAATGCAAAAGCTTCGCTTCTCCAACAACCAACAGCAACGTACAGAGCATAATGTATCTAGCAAAAGCAAACAGGCCGAAGAATATTTTCTATACTTAACATACTATCTCTCTCTCTCTCTCTCTGTGTACATTCTACAGATATTTTTAATCTACGTTCCTTACATACAAAGATACTCTAGCATAAAAATCTACTAATACTTGCCAACAAGTAACTTGCGTTGTCTTATCTTGAAAACCGTGTCTTGCTTGCTACATCACACACACAGACACTCACTCAGAAGAGCAAAGAGTATAAACTGAGTGGATGAGTTAGTCTGCGTGTCTTTCAAACTTGTCTGTCTCATTACGGATAGTTGTATCTAGGAAGAGAAAAAAAACGCAATTTTCGGAATGCATTGAAATTGTTGAAAAATAAGGCTATTTGGAAGTGTGGTTGGTGGTGATGGGATGCGAGAGCGAGGCGAGTTTCCTCTCCTCTTCTCTTCTGGGGGACGTTGTTGTAGTCAGTTCCGTCAAGTTCACTTACTTTAGTTGAGCACGAGAGTTTTGGGGACCAACCCAGGCAGAAGCCAACACAGGAAAGTCGAACGAAGAGAGCTGGAGAGAAGAGACTTGTACATTACTACATCACATACATCTCACATCAAGGCACGGCTGCCTCGCCTGTGCCTCTTATATTATACTCTCTCTATATACATATACTCTCATATAACCCTTATATCTATATAACTCTCTCTCTTATATCTCTTTTCATCTACAGACATTTTCATTCTTATACTCTTACAGCATATAATATAGTATGAGATGTCTACTGTAGTATGTTATGTGCCTCTCTTCTCTCATATTCTACACATTACTTTACTTTACTTACGCTAAACTTCATTCACTACCCCTCTCTCGCCCTGTTCTGTTATGTCATGTCATGTACTTGAGTTGCCTTGCCTTATTCTCTCTCCTGACTCTCATACTATCTCTCTCTTTCTGTTGCCTTTAGTTATGTGTATATCAATATTCAGATATTCTTACTTTGCATAAAGAGATAGTTGATATTTACTTGTCTTGCCTTGCTCCTAGTAGCTAAAGGGATTTTATGCTTAGACATGTACATAGCTACACACAGTACAGCGTATCATTTTCTGTAATGCACGCTGCCCATACTTTGCCTGCATGCATGCAATGTATGAATAAATACTTACTATACCCCTGGAAACTTACGCTCTTCATACAAATGTGTGTTTTCCATCTCTCTAACTATAAATATGGTCCATCACCATCTCAATTCTGAAACTATGCATCAGCATGGATGGACAATATTTATTGAGCCATGCATTCTTTCATTTTCAAAAGCTCTAACTATCTAAAGACTATTTTAGTTTCTGTATTATGGGGCTTTTATAGATCTATGTGCATGTATCACCCATTCTTTCTTCACTCAGGAAATGGAAAATGATTACTATATACTTAGATCAATGTGCCGCAATGAATTCACTGGATTTGATTGAGCTCCTATCCACAACTCTCATTTCCAGCTCTTTTTATCCACGTCAAATCCTTCCTCGGGTCAGGACTCACGACTTCCGTCTACTTTTTAATAATGCCATTGCATTTTAACATGAGCTCTGTTTGAGGCGGGCGGCTGGATCCACCTTTTAACTATCTTTCTCATATTCATAGGGATCCCAATCACAATCACCCACCCTCCTTTGATACTAGATATTCATTTTGAAACCATCTAATGGCAGCACCACGCTGGGCTCTTCGCCTCTCTTTTCCTAATCTGCCTTTGGCGATTTCGGGAACACATGTGTTTGTTTGAAGATCCTTGTGTGTTTATTAATTTTCGGGGGAATTTACACTGTAGCCTCATCAATCTGCTCTCGAGGATGCTGATAACATCCCTATTAGATTTCTCTCTAACTCCACATCAAAAAATTGCATGATTTTTGAGGTCTCATCTCTACTTTGATACTGTTTAGCTGTCTCTGCTACTCCCTTCTTGATATAAACTAAAAATCATCTGAAGATTCTCTATCTGCTAGGGAATAAATTAATTATCAAAAGCATAGCATATGTCTTGTTATCTACAGAAAATATTTTTAGTTCACAAAACAAGTGCATCGTAGAGATGTATCTACATAATATGAGTATTTAGATTGTACTTTTGTACAAGAAGGGAGTAACATTGAACAGTTGGGGATCGTGATTTGATTCCTGTTGTTGTCCATGACATGATGAATGCGTATAGAAAGACAGATGGATGGATTACTTTAGAATTTCTTTACTGAAATGGAAAGATGAGACCGCAAAGTGTAAATTGTGGTTTAGATGAATCGAAGGTGACTCCTTATGTAAGTATCTGATTGTGAGTTGGGAAATGTTAGTGTTAGAAAAGAGGACCAAAGCCAATGGAACAAAGTCATGACGAATCTCTTGTCTCTTCTTTTGCTTTACTTGCATTTTCAATCCTTTTTTCTATGTGCAAACACTAAGGTAAATCCCAATGCTAATTGTGTGCTACTTAAGGAAACGAAAAATAATTTGACTCTCCCGACTGTCCTAACATATTATTATGAGATGCTTACAGTAAATACTTTGTTAAATCTCTCTATACTATTTAGAATGTCTACAATTGAAAATTGAATGTAAGTGTTTTACAAAGTTATAGCTCGTGTCAAAGAATTCAAATGTTTCGACTGCTCTGTATTTATGCTATAAAATGTAATTGGAATTGAATGTATTGCATCCATTGAGGTTGATCATGTCTCAGTGTGTTTCTGGATGGAAGTTGGGTGT